>VWPW01020883.1:95845-116768 GCA_013389825.1 Crypturellus undulatus
CGCCGGGCGCCGCGGGCGCGGAGCTGTCCGGCTGCCGTGCCGGGGAGCGCCAGGGCCGCGCGAGCCGGGCGGCGCTTCGGCCTCCTCCGCCGGAGCTACCTGGGCCAGCTCCTGGGCCAGCCTGAGCACAGAGGCGGGCGTAGGCGCCGCACGGTCTGCAGCAGCTTACGCTGGTGGCCAGGAAACTACCCCTTTCTCTCATCCACTCCCCTTGCTCTGGGTGTTCGAGAGGTGAAGTTGCCAGTATCTGAAGAGGCCATAGTCCCCAGTTGCTGAGGTGCTTTTTCAGTCACGACAGCTCCAATCATTGCTACAGTAGAAGGACACTATTGAGGTGTCACACCAACACTTGTCCCTTAGCCTCTTGCTACGGACATAGCACTGAGTTCAGCACGCAGGATGTTTTGTGCTGTTTGTCTTCCTCTTCTGAAATAACCTCGTGTAGTTCTTGACAGAGGGGCACCTACAGGACTCTGCTTACATGTCTGAATGCCTGCGACTGGAGGGGAAGGTGCTCTCCAAGGCCTTGAAACACATATCATCTCTTGAAAAGCAGCTTTAATGAGTGAATTAATAGGTATGGATCATGGAAGCTGTTACTGTCTTCTGTGGAAACAAAATGCCTTCATGCGCTTTGGAGGCAGCGAGGATGTGTGTCTGCTCCACAGCGAGTGTACTGTCAAGTGCTGCAGCACTAGCAGTTGAGGCCAGGTTTAAGCTTGTTGAGTTCAGGACAGTTGTTCTCACTACTCAGTTTCACACAGATAGTTTTGTGTTTTCTGGTGGCAGGAATAATGGGCAAGTGTTTCCCTCACTGCCTTAAATTGAAATAATTTATTTGTTCTTCTATCGTTAAACCAAGCAGTTGCTTTCTCTAGGTACTCCCAGGTAATCAAAGTTCTGCCCAGTGTTCAGCCAGGTTCCTGCTCTAGCGATCCAAGGCACCTACTCCCAGAAACAGCCTGTTTGTATTCTAGGAAGTGGAACCAAGGCCTAGACCAAAAAGCTCTTATGCACTCTAGCCTGCCCTTCCTTCCTTCCTTCCTTCCTTCCTTCCTTCCTTCCTTCCTTCCTTCCTTCCTTCCTTCCTTCCTTCCTTCCTTCCTTCCTTCCTTCCTTCCTTTCCCTTCCCTTCCTTTTCCCTTCCCTTCCCTTCCCTTCCCTTCCCTTCCCTTCCCTTCCCTTCCCTTCCCTTCCCTTCCCTTCCTTTCCTTTCCTTTCCTTTCCTTTCCTTTCCTTTCCTTTCCTTTCCTTTCCTTTCCTTTCCTTTCCTTTCCTTTCCTTAAAATTATATATAATAGTGAGAATAAAATTATATATAATAGTAAGAAGTTAATATGGAAACCTCCAGCAGAGGAACTAGTTTTGGACTAGATTGTGACTTTCAGGACCAAGGACTAAAGTAGAACTACATTAGGTACTAATCCTAAATGTCTGCTAAGAGCTAAAACCTAAAACTTGTTTAAGTTTTTACAGTATCTCGGAGATTATTTAAGGACAGCATGTTTGAGGCACATAGAAATTGTATGTGTGTATTCATGTTTGTGAGAAAGGTCTGAGAAAGGGCAAAAGGAAGCTCTTTAGTTACTTTGTCAAACTGAAAGGAAATTTTTACAATTAAACATCTTTTGAAGAGTGGAAGATGTATTCACATTGGGGAAAAAAAGATAACAACATTTGGCAGGTTAACTGTGAAACCACAAAAAGACTATGTGAACAGTAATGTAATTTGCAAAAATCACGAACACTAACAATAATCCTTTAAAAAAAGTCTGGAGCAGGTAGCCAACTGCTGAATGATATCTAGAAGGTGACAAACAGTATGTAAATACTTGAAAAGGCTTCTAAGAAAAATCCAGTATGGATGATGCAAATAGTAGAACATACAGTAAATTATAGAATTAGTAGACAGATTGATAATGTGTGATATATGGTGATATGTCAGTATCATTTTTTGTAAGTGGAAATCAGGGCTCACAGACCTATCAGTCCTCTGAAAGGGTCAGAAGGTCTGAAGAAGAGGGAATACAGCTGATCTTCAGAATAGTTGGATTTCCAAAAAGCATTCCCAAAGTCTTTCACCAAGAGTTCTTAAATAAGATGAATGGCCATAGAGGCAAGAACAAAAGTCTTTTCAAGGCTAAATGCTTAAAAAACATTTTGAGAACAAACAGCAAGTTGCTATAGTGGAAAGCTCACCAGTGGAATCTCAAAGGGATCTGTGCTGGTACTTGTGCTATTCCAGGTGTTCACAGGTAATCTGGAGAAGGAGAGAAATAGTAAATGGCAAATTTTGCAGGTGATTCAGGGTAATAAAGCTATTCTGAATTGTAAAAATGAGGATCTATCTGAATAATTACAGAAGAATATTGTGATACTGAAAGAAATATAGATGAACTCAAGTTAAATGAATGTTACGATGCTAATACATGGCATGCAGAGATATGAGTAAGCACAATGCTTAAAAAAAAAACTTTAATCTTATGCAAAAACATAAGCTGATGTAGAACAACTTTTTAAGACTAAAGAAAGGTAAAATTTCATAATGTGATATTGTGGAGCTAAATACTGTGCTGAGCTGATTGAAAAGGTTCAATGGCTTCCGAGTGAGGCCTTGCAAAGCCCCCAAGAAGGACTCTTCAGCTTGGAAAAGTCATACAATAACATAACATTTTTCTCTAAAATCAAAATGACACAAGGAGGGTTACATGGGACGGTTAGTTCACTGTCTGTCCCAAAACAAAGGAATGTAGGGACAACAGATGAAGTCAATAGATGGCAGGTTCGAAATAAACTTCCTGAAGTGATTCTTCATATTGTAAGTAAATATGTGGCACGCTCAGTGTATTCAAAAGCAACCAATCAAGTTTATGAAAGAGAAATCCCTGAAGAGTTATTAAATACACAGGGATCGTCCTCTGCTCAGAAAACTTCTGAACTGGAAATTTTGGAGGGTGGAAGAAAAAAAATGAAAAAAAAAAATACTGTAGGCTTGAAGAATGCTCTGTTCTTCATCGTTTCCCTAAGCATTCACTATTGCTACTGTCATAAACAGGGTACTGCGATACATGGTCCTTTGGGTCTGATGCAGTGCAACAGTTGGTACATTCTTAGCAAAATATGCCTTGACCCTCAGCTGTGTGGCAAAGGGCCTGTTTGCTTCTCACCTGAATGCCAAATCTCCGTGTTCTCTTCCAGGTGCCCATGTTCCCCTCCTTTTCTTCTTCCCCCAGCATCTTCAAGGCAAGTGTCACATCTCTCTCTGCTTCTTCACTGCATGTACCTCGATGGGACTGGAATCACTGTCTTTGTGAACTCCACCATGCAGCAATGCAACAACTTTAATAATCATTTTGTCCTGAGTACATGGAACAAGTTCTGTCATCTGTTATGGGAACAGACCTCTTCTGCCTTAAGGTAGAATTTGTTCTGTGTGATATTGTTTGCTACACTTGCCAGAAGTAATTACACAGGTTTCAGAATAAAATTACTCTTAAAATTGCATTTTATGTCTACACTCACATACGTGTCTCTTTTTAGTATGTATATTCATTTAGGTTCTTAAGAGACAGTACTGCTATTGTTTTGCATAGTCAAAATTGATTTTTTCATTATTTTCAAATGTTTATCCAAAAAAGACAAAAAGAGGTTGCAAGGCTCCTTGTGCAGCGCCCCCTACTGTCACTTTTTAGTGTAAATTCTATTTAATTAGAACTCCATGTCCTGCAAGGGTACCGCGAATTGCAAGCAGAGCAGACCAATCCAAGCTAATTATATGGTGCCACATGTATTGGAAAATGGAAGCTTATTTCGGTTTTCTAACCATAAAACTGCACTTGTCTTGCCAGTTCTCTTTTATTCTAAAATGTATAATTCCAAATACAACCTGTGTCACTTGTGGTCAAAAGTAGCTACTTTTATTTAGTATTTTATTTAATATTCATTATTTTGGTAGAATAAAATCATCTTTAAATGAATTTCAGGCCATGAAAGTAATATTCAAATTGACAATTGCTATCCCCTGTAAGAGTGGGGAGGTTTGGTTACTAGCTATTTTTCTGGAGAGCAGAGGTATAAACTGGAGTTAAAATACGTATGTCAGACAGGTTGGGAAAGCTAGCTCTGATACTATTCTAAAAATAGCATATTCTGTGTAAAACTAAGTATTCTTTGGAATTTGCAGTTTCTCCTAAACTCTGTTTCACACTGTGTTTTGGATTATATAGTTTAACAAAATTCTATGTAGAATTTTTCTTCCAAAGATCCAGTTGCTCCCCTCCTCAGACAACTTTGTTCAGTAAACTTTTGTTGTCTGATTTTTGTGTAAGGTCATTAAGAAGCAGAATTTTAGAAATGAGTTCATTTACACACATAAGATATAATTTAATAGTTTATCTTTCTTCACTTGTCCAAAAATCTTGATGCCGAAAATATACTTTACATAAATGTGTCTTTCTTTCATGGGACGCAATATTCCGTATGTCACTCAAACATTAGAATTGTTAACTCTAATGGAATAGGGAGAACTCAACAAGGACAGCCTTGCAATAGTACTTAATGATTCTGACTGTCAGAGTTATACATCAGCATTTTGGACATTTTTTATTAAGTTACCACAGAGTTACCACTCTGATACGAAGAGCCACAGGTATTAAATATGTTTGACAACAGCTGTGTTCACTGCATCTGGGTATTCATTTATGTATGATGTATAGCTTTCATAGACAGAAAGACGCACAAAACAGTGAAAAATGTTTTAGCTGCTAAAATGAGCCACAAAATTCAAATGGTTCAGGCTTGGACAGGTGAGCTTGCAATATGACAGGTTCTCCTCTTCCCAGATCCTCGGCAGACAGAGATCATCGGTGAAGGTGGCCTGTGCTTTAAGTTCTCACCTTCAAATTGGTAACAACCCTCCTGACAAGACTGACTAAAAAAACATTCCCATTCATCTACCTCCTGACCAGGAGATATGAAAAGAAGTGGTGAGGAAAGAATTTGGGCAAGCAGGGGAATACAAGCAAGGTAATAGCTTCATAATGACAAGTTGCAGTAAATCCTGACCTTGATTGAAAATTGGTTCTAGTACCTTGCCCATGGTTGTTCCTGTCCCTTGCTGGGAAACTCCTTGAATGGCACCTTCTTGTTTCCATTCTCCTTCCTTCTGGAATTTATTCTTCAACAAGATCCTTATTAGCCACTCATATTGCTTCCTAGTTCCATGTATTTCCTCCCGTGCTTACTCCTGCCTGTAATAGTAACCATCTTGTCCCCATTTCCTTCTCTTTCCCCAAATCAGACAGTTCTTATTTCCCCTTTAACTTGCTGTTGTGCTCTGTTCTGCTTGCGATTAAAGGTCCAATAGGACCTTCTTTGAACCCACTTGCTGGAGTTGCACCTTATTTCTGTCTGTCATGAGAAAAAACAAACAAGCAGACAATAGTAGGTTTATTAATAGAGATGACTAAGAACAGCAGCAGAAGTGCTCTTATCTCTGCAATAGCGCAAGAAATAGCAGGAACTTTTTTTTTTTTTTTTTTTTTATAGAGAAGCTTGCTACCAGAAACTATATAGACACTTGTCTTCAGAAGTAAGCAGTTTTATTCAACAAACGCTGTTTCTGCTATACGGCAAACTCTGGAAAGTAACAGATTTTAAGGTATATCCCTGCTCCAGTTTCCTTTATTGGGTAGCAACCGGTCCATCAGGATTTGTCTCCATGAGCAGTTTAGTTCAGACGAAGAGTGCACTTCTGAGGCAACTCTCATGATTGTCCAGGCTTACTGGGCTTCGATTGACATCAGAGTGGTTTCAGAGCACACGGACTGAATTTCTCTCAGATGAAACGCACATGCAGATGGGACCTAGTGGCACATCTAATGCGCTCCCACTACTAAAGGACATTTAGTCTAGCTCAAAGCAAACTCTCCAAAAAGCTTATCAGGTTCAACCTCAAGTTTAGAAAGCTTCAACTCCACAGTTTTATCCTACAAATTCAGCACTATGGGTCTGCATTCCTCACTGATGTAGACATTCATTGAGCGCGCTTACGCATTCGTTCCACTGCTAGGATGTCTCCAGTGCAACTCCAAGCTGGCTCTTTGCCTCCATGCTATCTGATTACTGCCTTCATGGAATCATAGAATGGCTAAGGTTGGAAGGGACCTCTAGAGGTCATCTAGTCCCACCCCCCTGCACACGCAGGGTCACCCAGAGCACGTGGCACAGGGCTGCATCCAAGCGGGTCTTGAAGATCTCCAGAGAAGGAGACTCCACAACCTCTCTGGGCAGCCTGTGCCAGTGCTCTGTCACCCTGTTAAGGAATTACGTTCCTGTGGAACTCTTGATGCTTCAGTTTCCAATGCCTTACATTAGCCTTGTGTACAGATGTTGAACACACTTACCCACCACTGGAATTTTGTTGTGTGCAGTCCCAGGCAGGCTGTGCAGAGTAAATGCCTTGCTACCTACCAAAAATAAAGCTTAAAACCTTTTATTAGTAAAAATATTTCCTTATTCCCTATTCCTTATTAGTAAAAATATTTCTACAGAGGTGTTGAAATGATATATCAGCAGAGGAGTACTAAGTGAGATACTAGGTATAAAGAAACAGTAGAAATAACATAAATAACAGGAATAGAAAGTGGACTGCTCCATAATTAAACTTACAGACCAAAGAAATAAGACCTATGGAGCAGGGGTCTGTATTCAGATTAAACACAGACCTTAGTTCTAGTGTTTAAAAGCCCTGTAATTTCATAAGCTAGTGGTCTAGTGTACTTTAAAATAGGCCAAGTATACAAAAAGTTGTGAAATATTCGAATAAGACAAAATTATACTTTATGCTCATAAATTACATTAAAGTACAGGAAAAAAAATGGTGACTAGGGAATGAAAATCATTAGTCTGTGCACTAAGTCAGTGCTACTTACATGTCCCCATTCTGTAAGAACCTGGAGCTACACCAGCAAGAACTGGTGCACGAGCACAGCCAGGCTCTTTTGTATCAGCCCAGACGCACGGATGCCAAAAAGTAACTCGACTTCCCGTCAGGAGTGTTCATGTGTTGTATGAAGTGCTCAGTAACTAAACACAGCTGCTGGCTTAAAAAAAGTAATAATGGTGTTAAAAATGGGACCACACAGTTTAACTGTTATGCAAAATAAAGTATTATCCGGAATTCAGCTTTAACAAAACTGTTTTACATCTCGGCAATTCTGTTGAAATTTTATACTGAAAAAAATCGTTGCTCGCGGAGGCAAGTACCGTAGCTGTTAGGAAATCACCCTTCCCCTCCAGGACGTCGTTTCGCAGACGCCTCAGCAACCGCCTCGCTGCTCGCGGCGGCTCCGCACACGCGGCTCCGCAGCGCCCCCCGGCCCGCGTGCCCCGCGTCCTCTCCGAAACGCCGCTTTTCTTGTCACCGGTGCCTGACCTCAGCTGCCCGAGCACATCGCTCTGCTAATGAATCTGCAGCCACAGAGGATCCTGCCTGTAATTACAGCCGCCCTCGGCTGCTCCTCAGCAACTTCCAAGACGTTTTGGCCACTCAGCTCATGGGATCGGTTACAGGATGAATCACAGCACCTCGGCGCAGTGGTGGGAGATGCAAGAAACCCAGGTTCCCTACCCAGCACAGAGCTGCTCTTCCCTGGGGACACGTCCTCTACTTGAACACAGCTAACTGAGATCAAAGAGCCACTTAAAATTCCTTGAGCTTTCCTGCTGGAAAATGCCCTCACAAGCCTCTCCATGGAAAACCAATACCAGAATGGGCAGCAGGGACAGAAAATACAGAGAGATTCCTTTGCCAGGGGTCATCACATAGGTGGGATTCGANTGAGCTCAGCCGACCGGACCGGACTGGACTAGACTGGACCGGAGCGGGTTGGGCCGCGGCGGCGGCCCCGGCCCGGCGCTCCTTGCCGGCCGCGGCGCCCGGCTGCCCTTGACCGCCGGTCTCGGCTGGAGGACGACAGGCTGCCGGCGCGGGCCCGGCGCGCTCCAGGGGAGCTCCGTGGCCCGGAGGGCTCCTCCATCCGTCCTTGAAAGCCTGGCCGGGTGGTTGCGCACCACAGGGGTGTCCAGAGCAGCCCCCTCAGCCGCATGGTCCTGCCCTGCTTCTAGCTCGAGCGATGGAGGAGCCTGGGCTTAAGATGTGTGTTTCATACGGTGCTTTTCCTGAGCGGACCGGGCTGTGCTGTCCTGGTGCTTTTCGTATGCGCAGTAATAAAAGATGTTTTCCAGAAGTGCTACCACTCACCTACATTAAAAAGTGAACTTCAAGTTAGAAAATAAGCATGAGTCAGAGGTCGGGTGGCACCATGTTTTCTGACCACATTGATCCTTTGCTGCTCCTCCTTTCTGGAGCCCCGTGTTGGTCAGAAGGAGGTGAATTGGAGCGGCCGCGCTTCTGGCAGGTGCCCCTGCGCCATGGCCTGGCCACCTGCCCCTGCGCGGCCCGCGCGCCTCCCCAGTCCTGCGGGCCCCTTGTGGAGGTCATTTCAGAGACCAAACGCTGCTTTAGGCAGCGGAGCCGCTAGGTAATGAATGCATCCCGCAGGATCCTGGTGTTTCAGGGTTGGCCTCCTGATGTGTTGCCCAAAGCACCCAAATTCTCCCATGGTACAAACTGCAGGCCTCTTGCCAAGTATTTCAGAGATTGATAGCTCTTAAAGAGAGAAAGGGAATAAAACCACCTTTTCAAATCAAATTCAGTTATAATTTTTGAGCAGAAATCCGGTGCTAGCTTTTGCATAGTATTAAGGCATTCTACGAATAGTTAACAACAGTGAATGTGTGCATTAAGCCCTTAAAAGGGCCAAGTAAGTACATACAATGAAAAAGAGAATGAATCTGTGATCAACATAAGGAAGGAAAATGGACTTAATATATTCTGTATTCTGTCTGGAGTAGAATAATAACTGTTAACTGTCTATGACATGGAGTTATTAGAAAAAATAAAGAGGAAATATCCGTGATAAATATATGAATACAGAATGTTATCAGTACACTGACACACACTGATTAATTTGTAGACTGTTAAAATCTCACTAAATTTGCATATAGGTAAACGTGGATAAGTAGAATATTCAGTACTAGGCAAAAGAAAATCAGTTTTGGTTAGTGTGTAGATACAAAGGAAATATATGCCTAGGTATAGGTATACCAGTGGATATGTACTTTAAAGAAGATACATTACTATAATTATGCTTGATTACTTTTAAATGAACAATTGCATGCTTAGAAGTGAATACAGCACTTTACTCATGCCTGCTGTTAAAGCCTGGAACTCCATGTTGGTTTGCTTGAACACTATTTACAAAGCTTAACTAAGCCAATAATCTTTTTTTTTTTTTTTAATCAATTGTAGACAGTGTATAAATACTTGACACGGTACTGTTTCTAGGGAAAACCTGCTGCAGTCTTTGTGGTAGCTTTTGGAGACTTGAGTTCTAAAGGTCTTTACATCTCATGTTCTTTAACAGATGCTTCAAGCCATTGCAGGGTGTGGATGGAGACCATATTCGACAATACTTGCTCAAAATTTACACAAAGGCAAACCTGGAGGTGGCTTTAGCTTTGGTAAGTATCATAGTTTTTGAAAGAAATATAGCAATTAATGACAAATTGCAGAGTCAGAAAAAAATAACTATATTGCAGTTCAGTATGAATTTAGAATGGAGCTGCTGATTCTAAACAGGTTTTTGTTCATTTAAAAAGTTTGAAAAAAATACTTTTTCTTCCAACTCAGAGAAGTCAAATATGTGTTAAGATTTGTAAGATATTCTTCCTTTGTTTTTAACCATTTTTACTGATGAATTGGCTTTGAATAATTAACTCACATTGCTCTTGAAGATGTTAAATAACTATGTAGTCTTACTTAAACAGGGTTAAAGAAGAAGTTCCCTCTAACAGTAAAGTATTCTAATATTTTCACTCTCAGCTTTGGGACTTGTAAACTTACACAATCTCTCATAGAGAAATTCATCCCATTCTTGGCATGTTATATGTGCAAAGCACATTTAGTGGGGCAGCACCTATATCACACTAAATAATCAGAATCTTAGAATAAGGAAGTAACATCTGCCTTAGAATAAGGAAGTAACATCTGCCTCCTCTTCCTCTATCCACAGCATTCTTCTTCCTTCGTTTTGTAATACATTTTAAGTTACATCGTTCATTCTATTCCATTTCAGTATGTTGCAGATAGCTATTTCTGACAAAGTTTATTATAGGTGCTGGTGAAGGTTTTCTCCAAGGATATACCTGCGTTTTGTTGCTCCTTGGAGAGATCAAGGAAGTGGTGGATTGGGTTGTCCTAGTAGGAAGTGAGGCTTGTATTCTCCCTTTTCTTTTAGTTCTTACAGCTGGCAAAATGAAAGATAATGCAGAACTTGTGACTTTTTTTTTTTTTAGAGCTCAGTGATGAACAGAAAGAATTTCAAGCTACTGCTCGTAAATTTGCTAGGGAGGAAGTTATTCCTGTGGCAGCACAATATGACAAAACCGGCGAGGTAAACCTTCCACACTGTAGGGGGAGAATAGATATATATCTTAACAAGCACAAAATGTTAAATGGTAACTGAGATAAATAAGAAGGTGATTTTCCCCTTGTATTGCAGTATCCTTTTCCACTCATAAAACGGGCTTGGGAGCTTGGTCTCATAAATTTACACATACCAGAAAGCTGTGGTAAGTAAATGTTCTTTTTAATCTATAAGCAAAGAACAGTAGACAGATTTTCATGTATAATTATGGATTCTGAATAAAGTAAACAGTTGCATACTCAAATAAACTAAATTTAGTCAGTAAGTAGGTTGACACATAAAGTGTTATTAGGTGTGAATGTAATCAGGATACAAATTAGATCATGACTTCTGAACAGATTCTCTACCATGATTACAACTTCCTAATGTTCCCATGGTGTACTTGTTGATTAGGCAGAGCAATTAGAAGGTCATATTTTGATCTAGTCTCTGACACAGATTAGAACAATTTAAGAGTTTATTCCAGGGACAGTTTTCTAGCTAAGACGATACAGAGTACAGAAGCGTTTTGGTATATGCCTCATACTCACCATGGAAAAAAAATGGGGGGGAAGTTTCCATAGCAGACCCTTATTTGTGGAGACTTACCAGAGGTGTGTCTGCTACCAAAAAGTTAACGCAAAGAGTTTAGGAACAAAAGGAATACCTTTATTTACCCACAGATTCTAGAGAAACTCAAGGCTGAAAGGATTTTTGTATAAGGAAACAATGCCTCAAAAAATGAAGGCAGTTCTCTGAGGTAATAAGTGTGTGAACTCACAGAGTTTCAGTTTCCTACAGAGTGCTTCAAATTGCAGAAGGTATTTGGAAAGCCATGTTTTGCAGGGTAGCAATCATCAGCTGAGTCTTGCTGGCTATTGTGCTATTTGGAATATCTATAAATAATCTAAAAAGGCAGGTAAATAGTGAGGTGATTGAGTTTACTGATAATAGTAAGTTATTCAGTGTACTAAAGATGAGCTGGTATGAAGAAAATGGAAGTAGTGAAATTGAGTGTTAAAGTGGCGGATGAAATTCAAGGTAGGAAAACTCATGCATATAAGAAGGGGAAGAATAAATCCTGACTTCACAGATAAAATGATATAGTTTGAACTGCAGGCTCAAAAAAAAAAAAAAGAAGAAAGATAATTCTACACACAGTACAGTTAATTCGTGGAAGCCATTGCCACTGGATAATGTTGATGCGAAAATTTTACCTGTCCTCATTTGCTCAGTTCCTTTTTGAACCTAAGGAAAAAAAAACTGTCAAGGGTTATTCTAATGCAGTTACCGCTCTTGACTGAGGAAATCCTTTGAAGGGTGGGGAACAGTTGACTGGACAGTTGACTTTCTATGTTCTTCCTAGAGTGTTGACCCCTGTCAGAAACACGTTACTGGCTGGGTTGTATTTTTTTTTTCATTCGTAAGTGCTGCTGGAGCTTAGGATCCCTTATGACCTTGTCTGCGTTCCCTCAGATCTCTTAGGGAAATTCTCAAATGTCAAGTAGTCAAAAAATTCTAGTGGTACATTCTTGCCATCTGTGCAACTTGTCCTACATAATCATGCGGTAACCCTGGAATTATGAAGTGTATTTTTAAAATCATCTGTTGCTATTCTGACAAGACTCTATTTGAAAAGCTTACATGGGTCTGTATAATCAAGCACAGTATGCAGTTAAATGTTTGGGGAAGAAAGATTTTGATAATTAATCTGTGTAAATCACTAATATGTTCCCCTTTAAGCTCATTTTAGTCAATTAAATATTTCAACTCTAGGTGGTCTTGGCCTTGGCTGCTTTGAAACATGCCTTGTTACAGAAGAGATAGCTTATGGATGTACAGGAGTCCAAACTGCCATGGAAGCAAATACCCTAGGGGTGAGTTCCATCTCTTCTTACCCTCATTGAGTCTGTGCACTTTAAAAAGACAAACTAATGGTCTAAATACTTTATTTCAGCAAATGCCACTAATCATTGCAGGAAATGATCAGCAAAAGAAGAAATATTTAGGAAGACTGACAGAGCAACCATTGATGTGTGTGAGTATGACTGCTACATTTTGGGATGTTCTTAAACTGCACTAAATGATATTTGTTTTTGAAGAAAACACTGACATCCAGTCACAGCTTAGCCCATTTGGGTTTGTAAATAAACAGTGACATTTACTGAAAGTAACAGAATATTTAGAAATGTATTCAATTAGGAAATAGAAGATATTATCTGGAAAACTATCCTAGGTCACTTACAAAAATGTATACCTTTTATTTCCCTTTCAAGAGGAGAAGTAGAAGATCAGGAAAATACTAGGCTTATGTGAGCAGAAACTCTAATGGAAATTAAAATCTATTTCTGACTCTAAATCACTATACAAGCACAATTTGCTACATAGAAAGAAGAAAAGGTTTTTGTCAGTGCATTAAAATATGAACATCTAAGCCCCATAAAATGGCCTTTTAGAAGAGTACAGTAAACATAAAATATTACTCTGTGCTGTTATTTCCAGATTTTAAAGAGACAGAGCTTTCATAAATGAGTTTGTAAAACATGAGGAAGTGAAGACTTAATAAGGGTCACAGAATGGTGTCTGGACACTGGTATCCAGTTATCCCAATCTCATTCTACAAGTATTTTTCTGTTATTTATATGCAGTTACTTTTGTTACAGTGCATGTCTAGACAGTGTAAAATCACTCTGTTCTCCTAGTGTCTAGAATTGGTATACTGTACGTAGAAGCCAAAAGTCAAACTTACATGCAGGTCCTATTCTGCTGATTACTAACAGTATTCCTAGTGAAAGACTCCAGTTTCTGACAACTGCAGAAAGGCAAGTATGCCTAACTTAAAATAAGGTCAATGGACAATCCATCCTAAGCTGACAGGCCAGTAAGTCTCTCCAGTCCTTGGGAAAATCCTGGTCTTTGTGTAAGCAGATGGCTAAGCACAGGCTTCAAGTATCTGTTAGCTTGGAGTAGGTGTAAATGAGCTGCTTCAAAGTGCAGTTGCATTGTTTGCTTTTTCCTGTTTCCTTTCATGTGAACATCTCAGGCCTCATGCCAACAACAATGTATTTTACAAATGTTTTTAAATGTTTAAAATATTTTTAAAAAGTTACAGCAAGAATATAAAGATAATATTATAGTTCAAAAATATACATGTCGATATTTCGATGTTACTTCAAAAAAATACAGGCTTTCTTTTCATACTCCTCAACATTGCACAGGAATTCATTTTAAACCTATTAAAAACTAGAAACGTTTTTTCCCCTTTTTTTTATAGCATCTTTACAACATACTTGCAAAGTTTTGTACTTTTTTTTTACCATACAGTTCTTTTACAACTTTTTCAAATTGTTTTTGTGCATGTAGTCTATAAAAATTTATGGTGACCGAAACATGTAGCTTCTACTTTATTCCAGATTTTGCATTTTATTTTCTTTTAGGCCTACTGTGTAACAGAGCCCGTAGCAGGCTCAGATGTGGCTGGTATAAAAACAAAGGCTGAGAAAAAAGGAGACGAGTATGTTATTAATGGCCAGAAGATGTGGATCACAAATGGTGGAAAAGCTAACTGGTGCGTGAGCTGTTAACTCATGTTACATTTTATGCTGTTCTGTTCTATATTGTTTATTTTTTCCCCAGAAGTAAAATACCTGTGTTTCTTTAAATATCTCTGTTAAAAAATCTGTTTAAAAAATTGTGCTTTATCCCATTACACTATAACCTGTAACTAGTTTAGGACAATGTGTAAGATTGCAGTCTCTATGTTGTACAAAACCTAAAAAGGAAACTGAGAGATGACAACAGTCCGTTCAAAAATGCTCAAGTATTGTTCCTCTCAAATAAAAGTAATTCTGTCTTATCTTCACTGGAAAACAGCAGCACAAAGATTAAAGTCACAAAGTACCCCAAGAAGCTCATATTACCAGTTACCTTGCTTTGTAGGTATGAGATCAGTTCCTTATGATTCTGCTCTAAACATCTGTCATTTCTAGTGAAGCTGGAAGTGTTTCTCAGTTGTGCTACATTTTACTTTTAAGGGAAGACATTTTCTAGGTGTCAAAGAAGCCAGATAGTACTGCAGCAGTGCAAGTACAGACCTCTTTCATCATGGCTCACGTGATATCATGTTCATCTCCACTGTAAAAATTTTAAGTGAAAGAACTTCACTGTAAATATTGTATCTATAAATCTGCATTTTTTGGTTATTCACTTTCTCGTTCAATGCTGAACCATCAAAGAGAATCTAGCATGTCTTTTGACATCACTGAAAACCAAAATTGTGATTTACTACTGTTTAATTGTTAACAGAATTACTTGTACAGAATTTACATTAGCAGAATAAAATTAAGATCTTCTTTGGGATTAGGTGATAACCTAAATTTTGCACAGCAGAATATATTTCCTAAGCATTTTTTAATTTTTATGTATATGCTGTGCATTCATCTCATAGATGTTTTTTCTGGACTAATTCCTGAAGTTGGTAATATCATAAAGACTTACATAATGGTACAAGGACAAGATGGACAATTTTTGTGTGTTGAGCTAAAGTAATTTTATTAAAACTTGAATTTTGCAGTAAGACCTGTACTGAAACTTACTCTCTTATGCTCCCTCTCAGTTTATTTCTAGAAGAGACAAGAAAGAAAGAAAAAAGAAAATTTCGATGGAAATTAGTATATGCTGGAAAAGTACACGGAAACATCTAACCTGTTAGTTAAAAAACATGTGATTATTAATTGGGCAAACTGAGGTCCTCTTCTTTGTTTTACACTAGGTATTTTTTGCTAGCTCGTACCAGTCCGGACCCGAAAACTCCTGCGAGCAAAGCTTTTACTGGATTCATTGTAGAAGCAGATAGCCCTGGAATCCAAATTGGAAGAAAGGTGAAGAGTGTATCTTTTATTTGACAAATAAGCATTATTATTCACTTCTACAACAATAATGCAACAAATTTCCAATAAAGAAAAAAGATTATTATGCAACTGAACTTTTAAATATGATCACACGTAATGATGTTTTTATTTTCAAAACAAACTATTCATAAAGCATAGTTCTAGTTAGAACTAGCTTTATTATTCGGAAAGATAGTATTCAGAATATTCTAATGATGCTTTGAACAGCTACAAAAGAATCTTTGAGAACTATTTCATTGGCTGGTGCTGATAAATGAAAAATAGTGTGTCTGGTGAGGATGAGAAGCAAAGTAGACAACTTCAGCTGTAAGTAAATGCACAGTGAATTTAATTTTAGTTACTGCTTCTTAAGGAAGAGTCCTTGGAGATACTATTGTTAGTTCTCTCTCTCAATAAAGCAACTTTTAGTAGCAGGCAAAAGCTGACATTGAACATTAGTAAAGGCAGATGAAAATATGAAAAGTGAAAAGCTAATTTATTTATCTGCCTGTAGTAGAATATTTCACTACTGCCTGTATTTTGCGTTCCTCAGTTTTTCTCTCCCATCTCAAAGGATATAACTGAACTAGAGAAAAATAACAAGAGTGATTACAGTTACTTCATATAAGAGTAAAGTTAACTGCTCACCATAGACAAATTAAAGGCATGTGGGTCTATAAATGCAAAAATAGTATTTATGTCTATGTTTTTTAGATGAAACAGAAGTGTTTGGGGAAAAATGCTTACCTTATGCTTTGAGTAAACTGAATTATGAAAATACGTTATACCTTGAAAGAATCCAGTTTAGTTTCACTTCTGTAAACTCCCTTTTCAGGAAATCAATATGGGTCAGCGATGCTCGGATACAAGAGGTATTGTCTTTGAAGATGTGAGAGTCCCAAAGGAAAATGTACTACTAGCTGAGGGAGCTGGTTTTAAAATTGCAATGGGAGCTTTTGATAAGACCAGGCCTCCTGTAAGTATCAGAAATATCTTGCTTGTAAAATGCAACAGGAATTTCTGATTTTTACTCTGTATTATATTTAATTCAGGTAGCAGCTGGTGCTGTTGGTTTATCACAGAGAGCACTGGATGAAGCTACTAAATATGCTTTAGAGAGAAAAACCTTTGGGAAAGCAATTGTTGAAGTAAGTTCGATATACATATATGCATGTATATATAGAAAGAGCTGTGTTTTCACACAAGATATACTGTTCTTGAATGTTCAAGGTTGTTCACTGATTTCTAGGACATGTGAACTATTTTATCTCTGCCATTGACTGGGTTTTCAGATATATAGGTGAGCATCATTTAATGCAACCAACTATGCAGTAATTCCAAGATTTTTAAAACTTAATGATGATGATACTATCCCAAGGAAAAATCGCCCCCTTCTCCCCCCAAAATGGAAGTTCTATCATAGCCTATTTAAGTTCTTCAGTGTTGATGCAAAGGGATTTTCCGCAAAGGAAAAGCTGATCCTATCTTTCTAATTGAAGTATGTGAGAGAGATGCACAGGATTAATACCAATACACTGCTCCAATTTTGAAGGAATATGAACAAACATCAAGCTATAACCTAGACCTCGAGAATAGTAAAGCTGAACTTTGTAATTTACATCTCAGTCTTCATGACTAAATGGATTTTAGAATCTAAAACTTTGAAGTCTAATTCAACATACAGATATAAGAGCCTGGTCTATATTCTGCAGGAGTCCTCAAGCAGAATTTGTTGATGTTGCTGATGTGATCATTGTATTAAGAAAGCTTTACTTCTCTTGAATGTCATAGATTTTAAGCAGGCAATGTTAACCTGGTTTATTTCATCATTTGTAGCACCAAGCAGTGTCTTTCATGCTTGCTGAAATGGCAATGAAAGTGGAACTAGCTCGGATGGCTTACCAAAGAGCTGCATGGGAAGTTGATGCTGGTCACAAGAATACCTATTATGCTTCCATTGCAAAGGCATTTGCAGGTGACACTGCAAACCAAGTAGCTGCAGATGCAGTACAGATTTTTGGAGGAAATGGATTTAATACTGAATATCCTGTAGAAAAGCTAATGAGAGATGCTAAAATCTATCAGGTAAGTAAAAGAAAGAATGTGATATTTAACGTAATACATAAATTGTGCATAAAATAAGCTAAAGGCTACTTATTTTAGATCATGATGTACACATATAAAATGTTTTTAGGATGAAATCATTCAATTTAAGAAAGAGGGATTAAAATCAGGAAAATCAGGAAAACTCTTGCATACGAAAGTATTTGCACTAGATCAATAACTTTAAGTAAAAGCTACAAATATAAGAAAAATATATTTTGTGATTTTTTTTTTCTGAAGTGCAAGTCTTTCAAATTCTTGGACTATTCATTTCAAAGCTCTTGAACTCTTAGAAGAAGGGGCTGCAGAGAACACTGGTCCCAATACCAGTGCTTGCTTTGGAGTAACACAGACGAACAAGCTGCCAGGGATAGGGATGGTTTGTGTGTAATGCTTTTCTTGAAAACTTTCAAGGATGGAAATCCTCGGCTTGGCACCGCTGTGTATTGCTGACCGTTGCTTGACTATAGCTACGCCTTTCCCGCACCCCAATATCTAGTTAAGATAATGTTTGTTGCAAATTACATACTTCTACTTGTTATATACAGCTGTATACAGAAAAAAAATGATTGCCCTTGGTAATGCCTACGTTTTATGTTCCTCTCACATCCCTCTCAGCAGTCCTCCAGAATAAACTAAAGTTCATATTTACTCATGTGTAGCCCACATAGTCCCCAGATCTTTATCTGTATTATTACTGCCAAGACATTATTCCATATTACTTTTTTTGTATACGGTATTGTAATACTTTATTCAACAAGAACATTTTATGTTTAACAGAACTAGTAACTTTTTACCTTCTCTCACCCCTTTCTGACATTTAATGTAGGTAAAATGTAACAAAACAGATATCAAGAAAAGCAGGTGGACCATGTCTTTAAGGTCATAGGTAACATCATTGCCATTCTACATTGCAGATTTATGAGGGAACTGCTCAGATTCAGAGGATCGTCATAGCTCGTGAATATGCTCGCAAATTTATGGTTTAAAAGAAAGGTATCCAAAGTGTTTGGCGCTGCTGTTCCATTCTGTGCTCTCAGAAGATAAGGATGTTAATGACTTTGTCAGTATAATTAAAAAGGTGTGGAAAAAAAACCCTTTCCCTTCAAAATCTTATTATTCTGTACAATATTAAACATTACTTTATTATCCACCACTCCTTCATTTCTAACAAAACTGGTATTTTCAGAGCATGTCTGAATTGCAAAGTGATTATTTTTCTCTTTCTCCACTTGGGCTTTTTCATTCAAGTCTTTGGCTTGCGGTGGGAGAAGAGGTAAGACCTTCTCTATAAAATTTACATTTAAAAAGTGAATGGAATTCAGAAATACTTTTATTGTCTGCAAAGCCATTCCATATGAGACAAGTAATTTGATTTTAGGAACTTCTGTATTATTTATAATGATACAGATTTGCTCCTACTGAGATAAATTATAGCTTTATCATTGGAGTTTAGGTGGATATCAATTTAATAAATCTCAGGGACACAGTTACTTTAAAAAGCTATTCTGATGCTTCCAAGGATCACATATTGCTGCATATTGCATCCAGGTCATCGTGTCCTATAATTATGAATATGCTAACATGGTAGTTTTGCAGGATTTAGAAACTATTCTTTTAAATTTCTACATGAATACATACTAACTTCTGGATCACTCAAAACCAAATATATGTCCCCATAACGCACAAGAAAGATCATCTTATTTTTCTGAAAGAGTAGATTGCATATTATATGCCTCTATGAATCAGTATGAACAAAAGGTAGGGTTTTTTTAACAAATAGAGCATAACAGGGCTTCTTTTCAGTGACACCTTGCTATTCACTTGAGTCTATCACCGACAGAATTTTATATTCGGTGCTTTTCTCTCTGTGCTTCATTGTATTTGTGAAGAAAATGCTTGTTTTCTCGTGCCTTAAGACTGTGTATGAACGCTAAGAACAGCTTTTCTCAAAACACTGTTTTGAGAAAAAAGTACTTTTGTTATGTTAGGAAAAGAAATATGGGCACTCAGTTTTAAATATTTTGATTTTAGCTGAGTTCGTGTAAAATAATTTATATTTAAATTTTGCCATATATTTGAATACAACAATTCTGTTCTAAACTTGGCTATTACCTCCAAAGTTTTAATATGAAAATGGCAAAAATAGAGAGTATTACAACACAGTTTTTTCACTTTAAAATTTGGTATTCGAGAGTTATTTCTGGCAATCACTACTGAAGTCTAATAAAAATCATATTTTCAAACAGAAAGATGTGATTGTTTTTATTCATTTTCCTTGTGACAATATTTCTGTTGTATTCCAGGTTAAATTCAATATCTGAATTGTGTTAATAGTTAACCAATAGTAGTTAAAAGTAAGAACTGCAGTTCCTACTAGGGCACTGTCCATACCAGCACCCATACTGCCCATATGTGTTTTGAGGATCTAGATATCATCCAGCAGGAATCGAATATCAATGAGGGAGACTTTTAACTCTTTCTCAAGCAAGTGTCGTAGTGTAATGGTTCGGTTAGACTGATTCACTTTAAATTAAAATGTATAGCTTTACTTTAAAAACAATTTACGTGTGTGGATATTCCATATCCAGTATATTTCAACTTATTATTCCTTTCCAACATTATATACTCAAGCAAATTTGCAGTAAAAATAGCTGAGAAGAACAATATCTGTGAGATATTTTAACTTGGAGAGATCATTCTGCCGCCAGAGTACAGCGGACTGGACTTCTTAGACAAATTAATCTGCAGTTCCACACCAAAACGTCCTTGTTCACTGTGGTCTCTTTCATCCATCATCATAATTCAGTGCAGGATGGTACAAACGGTGTTACCAGGTGTGTGTTCTGCATTCCTTAATTCCTAGGTAGGCCATCTGGGAAATCAGTGTGTTGTTCAATAATATAATTCTTTAAATAAACCGTTTAATCATGTAGATTGTCGTCTTATTTACCTGCAGGCAGATCAGAAATGCAACATCCCAGACAGGGAGTTCAAATGAAGATCTTGTTTTTTGCCACTCTCCAAATGAGCAATGTTGGTGATAAAAATCGAGCTTCAGCCTTGCAAGTTTCTGCCCCCCACTTGTGCAAGATTTAGATGTTGATGATTAACAGCATAGGCACCAGTTTTAAACAGGGGCAAAGGTTTTCCTTCTGGAAAGCAGGGAGGACAGATTTCCCTACCTGCTCTACAGCTGAACTGCGTCACCTCCGAACTGAGGTGACCGAGGGAAACTTAACTTCCTTCAGCTGCTCCTGGCGCAGTGCGCAGCCGAGGCGCCCGCTGCTCTACTGGCTGCTCTCCCCCCGCGGCCCGCAGTGCCCCGCGCCCCCCGGGCAGAGCTCGCACCGCCGCGGCCGGCAGCGCCCCGCACCCCTCGGGCAGAGCTCGCACCGCCGC
>VWPW01020883.1:117584-157236 GCA_013389825.1 Crypturellus undulatus
GCCCTGCACGAGGCGCGGGCAGGGCGCGGTCCGGCCGCGCGGCTGCTGCGGCCGGCGCTGCCCTCGCGGCGGGTTCTGTTCTGGCGCGGAGTTAAACCTGGGCACTAAAACCCCTCGATTCACAATGTGGAACCCTGTCGGGTCTCTTCCTAGGGGACTCCGCAGAAGGATGTTGTAATAAAGCCGGATGCCCCAAGCACGCTTCTCCTGGAGAAGCATGCTGACTACATAGCTTCCTACGGAACCAAAAAGGATGACTATGTAAGTATTGCTTTTGTTTTATTAATAGTAGTAACCACTGCCTTAACACTTGGTAGAGTTAGGGCCGGGTAGATGCAGGCAAGTGAATTCCTTCTCGCCTGCAGTCTGGACTGAAATCCAGAAGGAAGATGGCCTCGTTCATTTGGCCAGGTCTGTGATGAGTTTGGCATGTATTATCTGAGCACAAATTTGAAGATTGTCACTTTAGCTCTAGAATTACTCTGAGACCTGGGGAATGAGCTGCTCTCTGCCTCCTCATGCACAAGGGTGTTCAGCAGTGTCGGTCTGTTCATGCGTGGCTCCCTTGCTTTGTTTGCTCTGCTGACTCGCGCACCTCCACGCTGATACTCACTTACTGGGCTCCGCTAAACACTGCAGCTGGTGTCTGTTTATATAGTTATCAGTGTAGACAGTCACCACTGCATTCTGGCTCCAGTACGTGAAAAATGTCAGTAGCTGCTCTTGTCCAATGAAGATGTATTGCAGTTATCTTTATTGGCCACAAGCTAACTCGAGCACTTTTGCATAGGGTTGTTTTTCCTCTACTTTGCACATGCAAGTTGTAAGTATTTCATGAAGCAAATAACACTTTTTCAGGTAGTTCAGCTGATCTGAACAACATGTATATGCATAGATGCGCACGAAAACTGATGATCTGATCTCAGTTAATGACTTACTGCTTGCATGTG
The DNA here is from genome assembly GCA_013389825.1 of Crypturellus undulatus. Classification (NCBI taxonomy): domain Eukaryota; kingdom Metazoa; phylum Chordata; class Aves; order Tinamiformes; family Tinamidae; genus Crypturellus; species Crypturellus undulatus. The sequence goes on from VWPW01020883.1 coordinate 118,535, forward strand.
TTTCACTTATGTTGAGCTGGATTTTTTTAAGCTGGAAAATACAAGGGAGGAAGGAAATGCATTGTGTAGAAATACATGTGTAGAAAAAATATGTATGTGTATGTATATATACACACATTCACAGTGCATATAACAAGTAGTTAAGAAACACTTTGTCAACTCAGTGGACAATACTTATCTATTACAGACTGTTTATAGATGTTAAGTGATATTTTTATTGCTCTAACTTTGTGATGTGTTTATCTGATTAAGAACTAAAATACTGTAACACTTAGGAGTACTGTATGTCGGAGTATTTGAGGATGAGTGGTGTTTACTGGGGGCTCACAGTCATGGATCTCATGGGAGAACTGCACCGAATGAACAAAGAAGAAATTCTGGAGTTCATCAAGTCATGCCAACATGAATGTGGTGGTATAGGTGCCAGCATAGGGCATGATCCTCATCTTCTGTATACGCTCAGTGCTGTTCAGGTAAATGGAACAGAGTAATTGTGAAAACAGCCATTGGTAATAAGTGATTTTCATGTTTGCAGATGTGCAAGCCAGGTGCTTAGATTATTAGATACTGATGTCAAAATAATTTTGGTATGTTACATCAAAAAACCCTAATGAACAGAACTTCAAAATTCAGCTGTATCATTTTCTAAAAAAAAAATAAGGTGTGGGAATCTGTGCTTTTAATGTTCGCTTACTGATAACTTTGCATATTTGTTAAATTTTCTAAAAGTCTTCAAATATTTCTTAGCTATATGTTTTATGGGAAGTTTATAGAAAATTGCTTTTGGATTTTATAATTTCTTCTTAGAGTACATTGAGCTGAAAGATCTGTATGTCCAGAACAAGAACAAAAATTTCTTTCACACACAGACGCATATATATATACACCCATATATGAAATGTAAAATAATATATATTATATATAAATAGAATATTTATATTTTAATACTAGACAAAATAAATGGCACATTTGGGTTTTGTGTTTTTCTCAAGCTTTTTTTTTTTATTTTTTTTTTAATCTTTTGGGCAATTTATGTATTTGGTCTATAGTCTTTCCTTGGGAAAATGGAAATATTCTCAAACTTATTTTTCCTCTAGCTTCCTCAGTTTGAATTTCTTTCTTACTTAAATATTTTCTTCTTTAATTTCTTCTTCTTCTAAATTTTTTTGCAAAAAGCAATGGAAGAGCAATGGAAAGCAATACGCAAAAGCTTACTGGTTCTAACTAGTTGCTTGATTTGTCTCAATTTATTTCTAATCCCATTTTAGGAAATAAGTATTTAAATGGTGTTATAAATGATTCCATCCTGCTCCAGGAAGTAAGGATTTGGGATTTGAGGTGTTAGGCAGGTTAGAGTGAAGTTTTCTTGGGTCTATGATGGGTGTTGGCATGTATTATCTGATCTAAAGTTGATGTTTATCATTACTTTAGCTCTAGAATTACTCTGAGACCCAGAAAACTTAAGGCAGTCGCTGCCTTTAGGCAGTGACCTTTTAGCTTTGCAAATTATACAGCCAGATTCCTTTAACAAACTCTGATTGTTCAAAATCAAAAAGGAGATCTTTTCATGTTAACTGAATACAGTTCTAGATTTTCAAAATGGAAAACTATTAGCAAATGCAGATACCATTTTTGTTATCTTGAATTTAACCAGCCTATCTTAACCAGCATTTTTAATTCACAAATACCTTTTGAAGTTCTATCTACAAATACAGAATATTTCATGAATCCCATCACATCCTCCTTTAAGGACAACCAACTACAATGTGTTCAGCTAGACTTTGGTTCAGATATTCTTCTTACACTTCTTCAAGACTTAAAATTTTGCCTGCACCTGAAAGAGTCCAACTCTGTGTTTTCAAAACCATAGTTGTTATTTTTTTCCAATATGGGCACTATAATGTTCAGTAAGCTGTTAAGCTTAAATTGTGTTTTTCTTTGAGAATTTTTTAATACTGGTAACTGTGATGAGCTGTAGTGCATTTAATTTTATTTTAATAAATCTTAACAAATAGTAATCACAGTTAAATGAAGCTTTCTGTAAATCCAGGTTTGTGGTTTTCTTGCAACTTATTATGACTTTTTTTTCCCCTAGATTCTTACCTTGTATGATAGTCTCCATGTTGTTGATGTCAATAAAATTGTTGAATACATACAGAGCTTGCAAAATGAAGATGGATCATTTGCTGGAGACAAATGGGGTAATTTTTAGATCTTTAAAATCTACTAAGATGACGTGTAAGTCTGCGAACTGAAGTTTTCTTGTGTGATCTTTTTGTTTATGTACTGTATGCAAACACTCTATTTCTGAATTATGTAAAAAAGATGTTTTTTGAAGGACAGAGTTGTGTTTCGTTGCCTTCTAAATGATTTAGACTTCAGTTCTGTTTTTGCCTTAAAAATAAACTGTCTTTGAAAGAACAAGGTCTTCTGGTGCTTGTAATTGTACTTTGAGGTACCAGTAAAGGGATGTTTTATTTGCTATTTAATGCAATCAGCTATGATCTTAATCCGTGCAGGCTATGAAAAGCATCTTTAATTGTACAAGAGTGAGATAAAAACTTGTACTCATCAAGTTCTATTAATACTGATTTATTTTTTGTTTTTTTTTTTCTGTTTTGCACATGAACAAATTCTTTATGAACAAAGAGTATTTTTAAGTGTTAGTACACATATTTAGTCACTCAAAAATACTTATTGACATTAAATCCTTAAGCTGTAATAACACCTAGTCCATATCGCCCATATGTTTGTTCTGATAGTCAAGATCATGGTACACGTATAGTACTGTATGCTGGCTGTTTAGCTCTGTTAAAATGGCAGGAGCCCTCAAGTGTTCATAATTTGCTACATCTATTGTGTATAATGTATTGGAACAAACTTGCTGAAAGCACAGTAGATGAATATTATTTTTGACATCCAGATACAGTGCAACTGAGAAAAGTGTGTGTTCCCTGAAGTAGGGCAGAACATAAGTGCATGTTTATTCTATCAGTTATGTTTGTGGATTTTTTGAGTAGAAAAGTTGCATCAGTTTGAAGAAATATTTAATTGGTTCAATGTTTGTAGCTTGTTGCAACTTTAAATGTAGCTTCAAGTATTAATTGCTTAAAGACTGTATTAGAAGTGTATTGGATATGCATATGGATGTACTGAGCAGTTCTGCTGCAGGGTTTTTTTTGTTTTTTTTTGTTTTTTTTTGTTTAGCTTTGAGGTATAGCTGTGCAAGACACCACTTGCCACTCTAGTCAATTTTTCTTTAAAATCATAAATGATTTCTACTTCTGCTTACTATCAGGGATAATCTGAAGTATTTTAGAGGGGAAGAGAGAGTTGTATCTCAGGTGTATGGTGTTGGCACTCATTTAATGTATTTGGCCACATGCGTGTCTAAATCAAAATTGGTAATAAATTACCAGCAGTAAATGTACAGATCACTTGAGTTATTCCATGGGCTCTTTAAATTATTGAGAATATAATCCAGCATCAGAAAGGAGAAACAATGTTGAGGCCATATATATATATCTTTTAATATAAAGCCTAGCAATTTAGCATTTTGTTCCACAGTTTCAATTGTGGGGTGTGTATATGTATATTATTAAAAACTTTTTTTAATAATCTATATTTCATTGCTTCCACCCCCTCCCTCCCTCTGCCCTCACCAGGAGAAATAGATACAAGATTTTCCTTCTGTGCTGCAGCAACACTTGCACTTCTGGTAAGTCCTAAGTCATCACTTGTGCAAGTATAGAATCTTTTCACTGTTTTTGCTGAAGCTGCAGTATTTAATCAGCTTGATAGAATATAAAATGTATTAGGTGTTTTTCTGACTTGCAGGGAAAACTGGATGCTGTTGATGTGGGGAAAGCAGTAGAATTTGTTTTGTCCTGTATGAACTTTGATGGAGGATTTGGTTGTAGGCCGGGTTCTGAATCACATGCAGGACAGGTGAGTCCTCCTTTATATGGAAAAGTTTTAAAATTATTAAGCATTGCATACAGCTGGCTCTGGTCCCTTAGTTAAAATAAAGGAATAAGTATATAGGTGTGAAGAGTCTGGGAGAGGCATGGGAGATTAGAGCCTTGAGTGGGGACAAATTCTAAAGGAAAAGCCTATAGGACTCTTTCTGACTTCAATTGTCACCTGAATAATCTTCAGATAGTGGGAACAGAATAGGATGAAGATTTTTAGAGAATTTGAAATGGATATTAATGAGGAAATTGCCATCAAGTGGTAGAACTTGTCCATTTATGTTCATTCATACTTGTTCTTTTGCAGCTCTAAACTTGTGTGCACTGATGCTGATGAAAATGTAGAGATTATTTGTACAATATATTTGATATCAATAAAATGGAAAACTGTATCTTTTAATCCTGATAAATTGTGAGGATGGCTCTCGTAAATTGTTGAGGAAAGCCTTAAGATGAAAAGGCTAGCTCAGACATGGGGGTGTCTAAGGCTTTGTTGTAGTTATTAAAGAATATTGTAGTGACAGCTAATTTAAAAAAAAAAACAGTCAATAAAATCTATCTGAAAAGAGAATATGGCAGTATACCTGAAACAGTTAAGGGAGTTCTCAAGAGAGAGACTCTCTGTTACTTCTTCCAGTAGAAAACATGCATGTAATCAGCATTCCCAATTTTTATTTTCTTTTCCATGGAACGGACTATTGCACTTAACTTGAATCTTTGAATAGAAAGCAACTTTAACACAAAGTTTTAATGTTTATGCTGAGCAGTGTCATAGTCAGGACTCACTGAGCACATTAAACTAGCAATTATTTTACTGATTTTTTTTTTTCCTCATTTATTCCTTTTTATTCGGGGAGAAAAAGAATTGTAAGGCTGTTGTTTGTTTCTTATCTTACAAGTTCTACCTACAGTAATGTTCCCTATATGCTCTAAATAGTTGGACCATATTCTGGTATCCAAATAAGTCAGATATAGTGACTGAACCCACTGCAATTACCATTTCCTGGGAGGGCCAGATTTACTGTGCAGCTGAGTCCGTTCTCAACAAAGTAGCCAGCTGCTGACTAGCTGAAATGTGACTCAAAAGTGCTGCTGCACTGGAAACCTTATTTCCCAGGAAAAGTAGAAAGGTTTTTTTTTTTTTTTAGTGCATATGTATTACATGCCACAATGAAAAAAAAGCTAGCATGACAGTAGGCACACCTGGGATTACAAGGAATGTTAATAAAATACCCAGTCTGCAGGAAGGAGCTTGAGTACTCTGGCTTGAGAGCCTGTGTGTGTGTGTTGAAGATCAGGCAGAGCGTTTTTCTTCTAGGGTTGTTTCCAAATTTCACACTCATAGGATATGTTACTGTTCCATAATTACATTGTGTAACTGTCACTTTTGGAAAAATAACTGTAAGGTCCATAGACTTTTTTAATGGAAAGTAGAACTCAGTTTTCAGTGAAGAGGTGAAATGTATGTTTTTTTTGTATTGTATTTGCATTTGTATGCTTATCTGCTTTGACATGTTCCTGCATTTAGTTTGTTAAACTATATTTAGCCTTTAAATACACAAAAATTTATGTCTGTAATTTTAGATCTATTGTTGCACAGGATTTCTGGCTATAACAGACCAGTTACATCAAATAAATGTTGACTTGCTGGGCTGGTGGCTTTGTGAACGACAGTTACCTTCTGGAGGTCTGAACGGACGGCCTGAGAAGGTATTTTGTGGCCTTTTTTTTTTTTTTTTTTTTTCTTTTTTTTTTTTTCCTTCAAAGAGTGCACTCTCTTTCTCTCTGTATATATGCACATATATTTTTTTTCTGAAGTTGAATTTGTGGAGAAATCAGAGTTATGTTAAAAAGTTTGCAGAGTATTCATAGAATATTCGTAGAATTCAAGCCTTTTCTTGGTTCTTCATTTCGCAGTTAGCACTTGTCATGCATTTTTTAGCTATTCTTAGCTTGAGACTTCGGTTTAGGAAAGTACGTGTACTGAATATGTCTTGCTGACCACTGGAACTATGTACCGTGCTAAATTGTGACTTGAGTCTGACATGAGGAACAATCTCTTATGTAGAAGTTGCAGAAAAATTATTCTTACTGGATGCTAATCCTGGGTATAATAGTGTTTCATGTCACAGCAGAAAATCAGTGGTCTAGAAAAACTTCGACTAGTGAGTAGATAACCAACCAATAATATATATATATATATTTAATTTTATTTATTTATTTTTCCCAAGAAAAATGATTGCAGTTAATCATTTGGATACTAACTGATTGGAAAGTCTTTGTCCTTAGTCCTGAAAATGGTACTGTGGATTTTTAGTCTCTCCCACAGAAGGTGAAAGCTGTTCTCAAGGTCAGGTTCTCATGTTTCTACTACTTGCTGAACAAAGAGTCATCTAAGTCATCTAAGAAGAGACTAGGTAGAGAAGCTTTCCGCTCTTTTACTCCAAAATACTCTGCAACCCTATTGTGATAGCACAGGTAGTAGTTTGCAGAAATGCTAATAAAATTTACAGCATCCTGTTTAAAACAAAAATAATATTCTGCTTCTCTGTTTACCAGTTACCTGATGTATGTTATTCATGGTGGGTCCTAGCATCTCTGAAAATGATTGGTAGATTACACTGGATTGACAGAGAGAAGTTGCGCTGCTTTATTTTGGCTTGTCAGGATGAGGAGACTGGAGGATTTGCTGACAGACCTGGAGATATGGTAAATAATCCTGAACCAACGATGAATTTTTCAATGATGTTTCTCATTTGAGTGTAACTTGTGAATCTGATGTTAGAATTTTTGCAGAGCTGGAGAGTCAGCTTTTTGAATTTGGGAAAGAATAGGGTAGAAGTGCTTTAGAAGCTTATTTACTTAGAGAGCATGTGACTTGCACTGTGGTATCCCACATTTACCCCACTTGTTTTTCCTTACAAACTGTTGTTTTGCTGTCCATAACAATGCATGCCTCATCTATTGTATGTCTCAAGATACTTAAGTATCTTTTCTTTTTAAACATACGCAAACTTCTAGAGACCACTGCACGCTAAGCAGTCTACCCCAATGCTTTTGCCTGATCTAAATTAGTCCTGAGTTACTCTAGAATCCCTGCAGCCCTGCCTTTGTGCTGGTCCAGCCGCTGAATGCACCCCTCACCTGTATTCGTCTAGGAGATGGAGGAGGTAAAACCTGTGATCATGTTGTGAAAAGGCTGGTAGGATGGATTATTTTCTTAGTTTGGAGAACAGTTGTGGCTGGCTGCTCTGTTCTCGCAGGTTCCAAGCAGAAACAATTGAGATTGGCCAGATAAAATGGCAGACAATGATCACCTTTCAAGGGTGCTGGTGAGATAAAATTAGAAGTATTAGAAGCAATATATTGATGTTGAAGAGCCAAGGGGGAATTTGTTGAAGTGAACTTCCTGATGATCTTCCTAAAGTACTTCCTGATGAGCAAATTGGCCTCTATAATTTTTGCAGTCTTTGCTACTGCTATAAGGAGACACATGAGTGCTTCTTGCTGAATTCAGAGTTTCAGAGTCATTAGAGAGTTTCACAGAGTTTAAAGTGGTCTTAGCAGTAAAGAATTTACAAGCATCTCTGAGCAAATTACAGTATTGTAAATGCATGCAGTAGAAATTAAACTTTTGAGTTATATGTGTGACAGGCAAGATCACTGACAGTTTGTTCAGTTGCAGTGTCTTCCAGAATATGGGTCGTGGGGACTTGCAAGTCTCTTGCTAACGAATATAAACTTCTTTACATACAAATGAAGAGCTGCTTGACTTTTGGAAATAGACATTTAAAAAATCTTCTTTTAACAGGTGGATCCGTTTCACACCTTATTTGGAATTGCTGGACTCTCTTTATTAGGGGAAGAACAAATTAAAGCTGTCAATCCTGTCTTTTGTATGCCAGAAGATGTCCTTCAAAGAATAAACGTGCAGCCTGAGCTTGTGAGCTAACTCTTGTAGAGACAAAAGATTGATATGCCTGGTCACTTTGGTTTTAATCATTGGAAGTCATCCCGGAAACTGTTAGCATATTTTTCTTTTGAATATGTTTACATTTGTATGGTAAAGCGACTGATTTACTGTGGGCTTTGTCACTTCGTAAATTGCAGCAGAACAGGCTCGTTCTAGTAATTTGTGCGTAAGGTTTTTAGGTTACATGTAAAAGATGTAGAATCCTTTTCTGTATCTAAATATATGGACCTTTGGAATTTTTCTTTTGAGTATTCAACTAAGTTGCAGTGATAGTGTGAATGTCTTAATTTCAGTATTCCTGTAATATCAAACATAGTAGCATCTGTCTATATAAGCATTTCCTGATGGTGGATCACACAAAGCACTTTAAAAGAATATGAAAAAATCCTGCTTAAGCCACTGCATTTAATGTCATGCTGCCTGTGTATTTGATTCTTCCTGTTTGTGTTTGCCATCACTTTTATATAGCAAGATGCAAGCTTTTTCTTCTAGTAACTGATATCAGCCAAAACAATTTATGGTTTCAATTAAGTATACAAATATGTTATTATTTATTGATAAAGTATCAGTGATAATTGAAATAGAACATACCTTGAAAATATATATATATATATATATATAGTGAAACTTGCTAACACTATGCATTTTAGAGATCTTTCTTTATAGAACAATGATTTATTGCTGACTACAATATTGATTTTCAGTTTCTTGTTGGGTTGAAAACCTACTTCTATAGCTTCCAAGAAATTAACTGCCAGCATTTCATTATTATATAATTGAGAATAAAACTAGCAATGGAAAAAAACTTGTTTTCTGAAGGGTGAAGTCCGTTTTCTATTTGTTAGAGCCCTAAAAGTGCCTCTGATCTTGCATTTTAGGGAACTAAAAGGTGTTCTAGTTGAAATACACAGTGAAAATTTATTACAGAGACATCTGATAATCTCCGTATTTATGCTTAAAGAAGGTCTATAGTGTCTTCAAAAATAATTTTACAAGCAGACTGGTTATTTTTGCTCAACTGATTCATGCTACTAGAAGAGAGGATAGAACTGGGCAATGTAACCTTTTGGTAGACTTGCAGCAAGTTTCAAGAGAGTACATATTTGAATGCCCAAACATCCCTTAAAAATCAAGCCTACAGACTTGTAAAGGCTTTCTGATGGGGTCAGAAAACTACTGTTAACTGTCCAAGTGCCTGATAAGTTGTTTGATCAAGGCCTGGCAGAAGTAATTTCTATTTCAGAATTAAAAAAAAAAAAAGTTATAGTAGTCTTTGTGCTGAGTAGAGAGAGAAAGAGAGAGCACTGGTCAAGTTCTGTATAACCATATGCAGTTTTTTTTCTCCCCCTGCCTTTTTCTATATTGTATGGGTATAGCAGTTATTTTAAAAATATTTATTCTAGATCAAGACATCCTGGGAATTAATATGTGAATGACAGTGCATGACAGCATTGAATACTCTTAAGTTAAAACCCTATTAATATTACTGGAGTTTTTCTCTCTAGATAATTTGGTTATCTTTTCCTAGATCAGCTGTGATTATTAAGGTTTGTTTATAAGGATGCTAGTTCACTAGTTAATAGAATGGAGGGGGTATGTAAACTAGTAATTTCAAAAATGTTAATTTTTAACACTTCTTTAAAATGTTCTTGTGGGGTTTTTTGTTTTTTTTTTTTGTTTGTTTGTTTTTGCTTTTTTACACAAATCAATCTTTATTAATCTGTGGAAAAATGTTGATAAATATACAGATGTTAAAGGATTCAGTTCATTTTGGTACAGAATGCATTGCTATCATCTACCTCTATTTTGTTAAATGTATTTCTTGGTAAGATTCTTTGTGTACATACTTAAAATAATTGCAGTGGTTAATCTTTTATTCTAGGTCTTCAGTTAAATGGCCTTTATTAAAGATTTTCATGAATTTGTTTCTGTAACTTTATTTTTACATGTCAATCTTTGTACAGAAAGATTCTGACATTTATCTTACTTAAGATAATGCCCTAAGCACTGTAGTACAGCTGCTGATCTCAGTTATAAATTCTGCAGAATGTTGTATGATTTGCAAAAGAATAATGAATAATTTTAGAATGTGCGTGTGTGTGTGTAGATATATTTAATAAAAGAAAATGGGGAGGGGAGGAGGAAGGCATTTCAGCCATGTTCCAAGAACATGGTGAGATCTGAGAGTTTGTGCTTTATTACTCTGGAGACATACCTAGCAGCTGTGTTGAGACAGCCTCCTTGGGGAGAAGTTTTAATACTTAGGACACATGAAAACAGAAGAAAGGGGGAAAGAAGCATTCATTTTGTTTCTGCCTTTCTTCCTATACACTCTTTTCTCCTGAGAAAAGAAGTTACAATGTCAGCTTCAGGAGTGTAACTGCATATGGAAACTTTAATGAAGGCACCAGCTGTCCTCCCTCTATCCTCTGCTCCCCTGTGAAACTGAGTAATTTGGGCTGTTTAAAATTTTTAATGTTATGTGTAACAGATAATTCTCAGTTCTGAGGGAAGGTGTCCCTGTCCTGAGAGGGCAGCCTGGCATGAAGCCTTCGGGTGTCAGCGGCACATGCCATGGTCCCTGTGGAACCCGGGTGAATGTTGCTTAAAGGTGATACTGTCCTCTTAAGAGGACATAGGCTTTCTTAGTGTTCCTATGCCACTGTTTTATTTCATCTGTATTTGCATAATTTAAATGTGATTTAATGCATGTCCACCAACTACACTTACTAATTCTAAATCTAACTTTTTATTTAACAAATCTTCATCAGTTCTTGACAGAGGTGGGCCTCAAAGGCACTTCTACATGCAGCAATGGAAGAAACAGCACCTTTCTGCTTTAGCTGTTTGTTATCTGGAGTAAGTAGGGGAAGGTGGTATTAAATCTGCTCATTTAATACTGCCCCTGCAGAGTGATGCAGTAGCAGGCACTGCTTTGAAAAGTCGGTCCTTCTGTGTAATATTGCAGGTTCGGATTTGGCTGTAAGGGGGAGGAGAGCTACTGCAGGGGCCCGGACGTTCCCTTAGAACAGGGGAGGGGAGTGGCCGCCAACTTCAGTGTTCGGTAGCAGGGACAGGCCCTGTGGTCGCGCCCACCCCTCAGTCCCAAACCCCCACAGGCACTACGAGCCGCCTCACCCTCCTGCTGCTGAGGTAGGGGCAGGGTCTGAGGGGACGTCGTCGCCTTTCCAAGGTCGCTCCGAGGGACGTGGCCCGGCGCCCCGTGAGATCCCGCGTGGGGGCGGCAGCAGGGCGGAGCCGCCCGTGCTCGCCGCCATTTCGGGGGTGGCGCTTAAGGGAGGAGTCGCAGTCGGTGGTCGCGGGTGAGGTAGCCATGTCGAGCGGAAGCGAGGAGGCGGCGGCGGCAGGGCGGGTGGATATCCCAGCCAGTTCCACCTCCTCCGCGCCGCGGCCGTGCGCGGAGCAGGCGCCTCGCTATACCCTGGGGCTGCTGCAGACGCCGCGCAACGCTGCCGACAGCGCGGGCGCCTTCTCCAGTGATGGGCTGGCGTGGGGCGGCTCCCGCAAGGGAGGCCTCGCCCCTGGCCAGGTCCCCTCCGGTAGTAGGGTGAAGCCGGTGATACCGGGAAGAGGAGGTGGGCAGAGGTGTTCTCCGCCTCGTTGTGTTTCTTTTTTGTCTCCATTTGCCCTTTCTCGTGAGGTTGGGCTGAAAGCCCTGTGAAGGTGCTGCCCGAACTAAGAAGATGGCAGCAGCACCTCCTCACCAACCTCTCGCTTCCTCAGAAGGATGCAGGTGTTTCTTGGACCCTTCTAAATACACCTTCAGTATTTTTTGTTACCTAAACTATATAGAAGTACCTACTGGGTTTGTAAACTGACTTGCTTTACACCAAAGTCTTTGCTTTACTAGAATCCCATACTTTTTTTGTTGTTGTTTTGGTCTGAACTTCAGTTAGAGTTGTTTTAAGTGCTGTTGTCTGTGATGAGCGTTACAGTATCATCACATTCTTACAGTAACACTAGTACTTTATATAAAACCTCCTCTAGCTAAACCTGTGTGCCTCCTCCCTCAGTGCACAGAATGTCCTCAGCAGCTCTTGCAGGTCCTGTTGGCCTCCATCTTGGCTGGCGGGGGGGAATGGTTCATGCTGTATTTTCTCAGTGGAACTATAAAAAGGGCAATATATTGTATCATTTGCCAAAAGGCATGCTGAAGTAAAAACATCCCCATTATATATACATTGGGCATACCATATTTTTGGTAACAGATACATGGCCAGTTGTGAATCCTAAACAAATCAGCATTAGCCAAGTGTTTGTTGATGACTGTATTTCTCTGGGCTTTAAAATCACCCTTTCCCACATTTTATGCAGGATTCTGTGAAGTAATACCAAAACCCGCAGTGGCTGCTCAAAGTTGACCATGGGCACTTAGTCAAACATGGAATGACAAAAACTGCCAACCATATTCTCTGTTTTCCTTGTGAATTCTTGGTCAGAGCCTAGGTTACCCAAGCTCCTGCCAAAATCCAAGTGAATGCTACTTAAAAACAATACTTCTGTGTGGTGATTCTGTTCTACACTAAAAATACAGAAATACTGAACTAATACCATTTCTTTCAGAGGTATCTCAGTACGTGTTTTGTAAGATTTTTCTAACCTGTTATAAATATTTTTATACCAATCATGATAAATTTTCATATAATTTAGGTCAGTTTTTTAAAATAAGAATGGAAACATTTAGCTTTGCAGATCTTTTTGTATCAGAAATCTGGTAAATTTTAATGGCAAAAGCACCATTTAGGCTTTATGTGTTTTTATTCATATCATCTTTAAAAAATAGTTATCTAAATTAGATAGGGATGAGAGGTTGGTTTTACTTTCGTCAAGTGAACTGAAAATCAATAAAAACCTTTAACAATATGTTGAAATTAAAGAACAATCTGAGAAAATGAAATTTGGCAGAATTTTAAGATACAGGTCATTTTTAAGACGCAGAAGTAAGAGAAATTGCATATTAAAAACATGTTTCAACTTACTGTATGACATTTGTGAGTTGAACTCCATGAATTCAAAAGATCATTCTTAGTGGAGGAGCATTTGAATCTAGCTCTTATTTTCTTTTATTGACTTTTTGTAAAAACAGCACCCAGCATTTTGAGAAAAAGAAGACCTTCTAAACTTTGAATTTTTTCTAAAGACATTGTGCTGTTTCAGATAGGGATTTTAAAACTGATGGAGAAATGCAAGATAGAGGCTGTATTCTTTCATAGATGAAGAATTCATGAGAATATGAAATTAAACCTTGTAAACTGCCTTCTATCATATTGTTTCAGAACAATAACCTAAATGAGGCTTTCCATAGCCATTGGAAGTAGTGTCATTATAGAAAATGACCTCTTGATACAGGCTAGTTTTCAAAACCAGATATTAAAATTTAGTACTTGAAGATCTTTTACTAAGAAAAAGAAAGCTTTTGGAGATATTTTCGTGCATTACATTAATAAGAAAACAGATGCAGATGTCTTTTTTTGCAATTAAATTATACGACTTAATATATCTGTTCCCTAAAGCTGAGTGTTGTTTGTATGTTTTTCTCAGAATCTTATTTTGGAGACAAAAGTTCTTGTGCAGAAGATGCTAGCGCAGTGAACTTCACGAGTTCTTCTTCACGGGGCTTGAACAGCACATGTATAAGAAAAACACCCCTCTCTTCTGCTAGATCTCTTTGCAGAAGCCATACCCCTCTTATGGGACATTCAGGTAAAATTGAAATTCTTGCAGAAAATCGTCTTACTTGTATCTGTAACATTATTTCCCTAAATGTACTGTATTTTTAAACAGGATGCAGTGAAATATTGAAGTATTTTCAAAACACAAAGCATAATGTTTATTGTTTTAAAATGTGAAAGATACATACTTTAGGGAAAAATACTATTATAAATAACAAATAGATACATCTTTACAAATCCAATCCCATCAGTTATTTTTGTTCTTCCAGAAATTTTTGATTTAGTTAGAATTGGTGTAATTTTTTTCATAAATAGCCCAACATTTAATTAATAAGTGATTTTCTGTTGTGACTAAATGAAAGAGCCCAAATTATGGATAGTTATCATATTTCTTAACAGAGTTTGTTTTGAGGCCTGTAATGCATTGTAGATCAGATACGATGATGTAATTTTCAAGGTTCTTGACATTAGCTTTATGGAATTTATACTGCAATCCTTGAAAAGAAGCACTTAAATTGTTGAAGATTACTGACAGTAGCAATACAGGGGAACTCATAGGACAGTTGTTTGTTTTTTTGTAATTCTCTAGTAGATAATTTGTTCAATGTTTCGTGGATGGTCATATTGTGGTACCTCTCATGGACAAAGTTGCATTATAGGGAAGTGGTGGTGCGGTGCACATCTGTATGCTCTAGGATGCTGCAACGTCAAGCATGGCAGTCAAAATCAATTTACAGGTCTACCATGTCAGTTCAGCCTTTTGTGACCATGCAGGCTATTCTAGGTGATTCTCTAAACTGAGTAAATTAGGAAGAAATCACTTCAAAAACACCATTTATCTGTTGCTGGTAAGACTGGTAATTAGATTGCTACTTGCTACTGAGTTGACTTTTTGTCTTTTTTTTTTAATTGCAAAATTTGAATAACTGGAAGTTTGTAATTTCCTACAGCTATTTTCTTTGTGACCGCTTAAAGAGATCAGAACAACCATGACCTTGAAACCTACAGGACAGATTTCTCTGATCTTACACAATCTGAGGATGAAACAAAATCACATTTTCTGTTTCATCTGATTTGACGTCTGCATGTATTTTTTGCACACGCCTGTGTGTGACCTGTGCACATACGCAGTACTTGTGTTTGTGTATTTGTTTATACTTGTGTTGTATATGATATTCTCTGGTTAACCTTTTATTCCATTTTTTTGAAGAGAACATGGTGAGGACATCGCATTTGGAAAAATGATGGTCATTCATGACCAATTTTTAGTGTGTGGCACAAACTGAAGAAATAAATACTTTTTAGGTAGCATTTGCGGTGTAATTACTATGCTTAATTGAAAAGCACCCACAACTACTTTTTGCTGATCTTAAAAGAATAGTAGTAGTGTGGTCAGATACTGATCATGGGAAAAAACATGGAGTGTCCTGGGTAGCACATGCAGAATAGCAATTATTTTTTCAGTAGGCCTTAGATGAAACTTATCCATGTGCTGTTGTTGGCATTTCAGGGCATTCTTTCCATACCCAGAGGAAAATGACAGGTTTGGCGTATTACATCTTTTCAACAGGATCATTCTGTTACGAGAATACTCACACATCGTATTGCTTTTGGAGACCAATTTCTCTGTTTATTTTTAAACATCTAGCATCTGTGATAAATGGCTAGAAGATAGATAAAAGGATGATAGTAAGGTAGAATGGAAAACATAATCAAGTGTTGGCTACTTTGTTAGTGAGTTTGATAAAAGGAGAGCATTGTGTTTGATGAAAGGATTGATGTGATGCCACAAAAGAAGCAAGGTGACTTTTTTTTTTTCCCTAGCAAATAAACTAAAACATTCAGAGTCTTTGAGAGTTCTGGGTGTTGCCAATATTTTTTTTCTTCCAAATTGCTTACTATACCAATAAATATGTCTATACAGTCAAAATCCAATTTGCTATTCACATGTTCTTAAAAGCGTAAATACAGTTTGTGTTTCTTTAAGTGCATTTTGAATACTTAAGACTGAAAAATCATTAAATAGTGGAGATATAAAATTTTATGTGAATTTGAGAAGGATTTTTTAATCAAGGATTTGTTCGTGTCTGCTAATAGAAGGTTTTAATTTGTCTTCCATCTGAAAGTTAAGGTGATTCCGATCACGAACACTTTCCTTGGTTTGCCTGAATTATGCCTAAGTATATATAGCAACTGCTTTCCATAATGTCACAATTATTTCAGTGTTGCGCGGCAAGTTATATTTTAGTATGCCAAATATTCTTTCTGTTTTTATTACCTACTTTAATGAAATGAAGAGATTATTGTTTTCTGCATTTGAGCTTAATAGAAATTCACATATGAATATGTATGACTACCGTGTTATTTTTACAGCATGTTTTCTCATTTGAGAAGCATATACGCAAACTCTTGGATAGATTTCTCAGGAAAAAAACAAACCCAAAACAACAACAACAAGTTTATAATTTCTACAATAGAATTTAGAAGACTGCAATATCAGGATATGGAAAAAAAAAAAAAGAGACAATTAAAGAAGCCCTGTATATGTTTTTTGTTTGTTTGCCTTTCTTCAATTAAAAAAAATAATGATCTCAAAGTTGTATTTCTCAAGTTCAGTGTACCAAAGAAAAAATGCATGACCCCTGTTTTTCATTTAGTTAAATATCTTGTTTAAGATGTGCTATTACTTACAACAGTGATTCTCAAATAACGGAGCATAATTATATGTTGGAAATCATGCACTGAAACAAAATGAAAAAGAGACTGTAAGAAAATGACTGTAGGGTGTTCAAAAAGGAAAGCATTAAATGTTAATAAACTGTGTGATAGTTAATGTTTATAAGGGGAGTCTTGGAGACAACGCTGGATATTTGAGGGAGACAATGAGATTAGCTAAGTATGTGATGGTGTTCAGGGAATTTTGAGCCAAATTTATATTAAAATTATTTTCAAGTATGATATATATAGATATATTTCAAAGTCTTTTTATGAATTTAGCATAAAACCAGATGAAAATTAACAATTTTTCTTTCCCTAATTAGGTAAAAACTCAACCGTCTTGATCAGAGTTACACTTTTAATGAAATTTTAAATTCTAGTATTTCTCTATCATTCATACATGTTTTTTAATTTGGAACTGATAGCATCTTGAATTTGAAAAAACAAATATGTAATAATGACTATATCTATTAATCTTTCTTATTTCGTACACAAAACGGTGTCTCACAAAGTGTATTCACACCTGTTATAGATATTAATTAATTCTGATCGCTTTAGATGAATACATTCGATCCTCACTTTAATGGACGAGTACAATGGCCTTACTTTTGAAAGTGTGCCTTTTTTCTATATGGTGCAGCAAATAAGGAGTTTAGCAATCTGGATTGGGAAGAACTGAATCTTAAATGAATATGTGCTGCTGTTTTACAGTTACGTCCTCATCTGCAGTCTCTGCTCATACGATTGCATCAGTTATTGTAGCTGTAGTAGAAGGGAGAGGACTTGCCAGAGGTGAAATAGGAATGGCTAGCATTGACTTAAAAAATCCTGAGGTGATATTATCACAGTTTGCAGACAATACAACTTATGCCAAGGTAAATTTGCATATAGACATTGCTGTATACTTCCCAGACTGCTTACTCAAATTTTTGATTTCTTATATGAGCAACTGACTGGAAATTAAATATTTAGTTCTTAGAAAAAAATCTCAAAGGAGAAAGCAAAGAGTTACAGAAATTGATAGTGAAAAATTTTAAAGGATACTGTTTTCTCTATACCATTTTTCAGATTTTAAAGAATTAAGGAAAAAATATTGTAAAGAATAGTGTGTTCGCATTATATGACAGGTGGATGTCCTGTTTTGATAAGAGCTGAGAAATAGATGATAATACAACTTGCAAATATTTTTTATTGGATAAAAATAACTCTGACTCAAAACTTGTTACTGATTTTTAAAATTGTTTTGATAAAGATCACATTATTACTCAGAATAAAAGGCTTTACAGGTGTTTGGTCTGGAATTTTGCCTGTTGTAATCTCAGGGTTAAGAACTGTACAATTTTCAGTGGTGCCCAGCAATAGGATGTGAGGCAACAGGGGCACATAGGAAAACACAGGAAGCCCTGTCTCAACATGGGGAAAACCTGTTCACTGTGCGGATAGCAGAGCACTGGAGCAGGTAGCCGGGAGAGGTGGTGTAGTCTCCTTTGGAGAAAATTCAGAAGCCGCTGGATGCGCTCCTGGGCAACGTGCTTTAGGGGAACATGCTGGAGCAGGAGGATTGGATCAGATGGTCTCCTGATGTCCTTGTCAACCTGACAATTCTGGATTCAGGGGTTATGCCATGAAATTTGTGTTTCCCAAAATGATTTGTGATTCAGTATTTTAGCCGCTCAAATTCCCCTTTACCTTCTCTCTCTCTTTCCCCAATCCTTGTTTTCTTCTTTCTTTACCTCATCTGTTGGGAAAATATGGTAAAATTTAATTTATATATTTAAGTGAATTATATTTTATGTATTATACATATACATTAATATGGAAAGTAGCAGAAAGTTTGGTCTTTGTTCACAATGTTGGAACTGTTTTAAAAGAAAATAATTTGGTAGTTCTTTTTTCTGACTTTATAGTGTCAAAATAATTTATGTATATAGGTTTTTTTACTGAATGATTTGGCCTTTTTTTTTTTTTTTTTTTAACTCAGGTTATCACTAAACTCAAGATATTAACACCGCTAGAAATAATAATGTCAAATACAGCTTGTGATGCAGGGAACACAACAAAATTGTTCAGTCTGATAACAGAACATTTCAAGGTAAGCTGTTAGGAAAAAAATAGTTTTTTTTTCATTTGCTCCTTTTTTGTTCTCTCAACCCAAAAAATAGCTGAGACTAATGTGTCACAGAGTAGAAAGAAGAACACTCGCAGGATGAGAAAGGATGAGACAAATTAAGTATATGTAATTTATAAGTTTTAAAACCTCAGAACTTTTGAAAGATTGTATTACAACATTTGTTTCTGTGTTTCCACTGTTGATAACTTCTTTGCATACAACTTGTTATACTTTCTGACCTCTCCCTGCTTTTTCTTACATAAATTGCACACACATCGCACAAATGCACTTACATTAAACTGTATATGTTTATTTCCTATTGACCACTAACAGCTTAATAATGATTTCTTGGTCTTAAACCTTGGAAGGCAGAAACTAGAGTTCCAATGTCAATGTCTACACTGGAAAACAACTTGAACAACTCCCTGAAAGTCATCATTTTTAACTGAAGCTAGGATTAAATCTAAATTTTGGGTTTTAGTGATGATTTCCACTCCCCCCCCCCTTTTTTTTTTAATCTGTTTACCAGAGAGTAAGAAAGATCATTAACAGTAGTGTGGTTTACACAGGAAGTATGTAAGCAGGCATGGCAGGACCCTGATGATTTTTCTTATGTTAATATTCTAAAATAAAGGTTTCTACAAGACAGATTGCTGAATCAGTGGTAGATTGTATTGGAAGTGTATATTCTTAGAAAAAAAATAAGTCTATGTGACAAAAAAAAAATCTTGGTAACATTTTAAACTATTTGTTTTTTTCTTCCACCTTCACAGAATGTGACTTTCACAACAGTTCAGAGAAAATACTTCAATGAAACAAAAGGGTTGGAATACATAGAACAGTTGTGTGCATCTGAATTCAGCACAGTTTTCATGGAGGTTCAATCAAAGTATGTTTAAATAAGAAAAAAAATCTTTCTGAGCGCAGAAGCTTTTAATGACTTTTTCCATATTTATTATAAGCTTCTGACTTACTACATTTAAGACTGAAGAGATCTGAATAGAGTTGACTTTTTATTTTGCTCTCCAATGTTTTAATTCATCCTGCAACTTAACTAAACAGCCTGTGATGTGTTCTTGAAATTTCATAATTCTCCACTTTCCCTTTTCATTCTTCCTTTAAAAGTAATATCTACAATTTCCTTTTTTTTTCTCCTGACATAAATACCTATAGTCCTTTTACCACCATCACCTTATGTAGTGATGTTTATTGCCCTGACCTTTATTTCAGTTCGTGTCTAAGCAGTAAATATATATGTACAGAATATCATTTAAATAGTACAGGATGTAAGGTGTATGGGGGCTCATATGTCCATGAATATTTGATCTGCATGCATGTGCACTATACTTGGGTAAAGATGTACTTTTTAAAAAATTTAAATCGCAAACATACTGCATTTTCAGTGCTGTCAATTCCAATGTGGTCAAGCAAAAGTGTGAATGTAATTTCTGAAATATCTTGCATAATTTTGTGCTACTTAAATAGAACTATTCAACATTCATTAACGGTTATTATTCTCTCAGGTACTACTGCCTCGCAGCTGTTGCAGCTTTGCTAAAATATGTTGAATTTATTCAAAATTCAGTGTATGCTCCAAAATCCCTCAAGGTGCGTTTCCAGGGTAGTGAGAAAACAGCAATGATAGATTCATCATCAGCTCAAAATCTTGAACTAGTAACTAATAACAGAGATTCTCGGTAAGAATATTTAAGTTGAACAAATAACATCTTTAGCATTTTTATAAATTTATGTTTCACCAAGTTCTAAGATGTGTATGTCAAAAAGTGGCCATTGTATTGTTTCTGTGCGACAGAACTAAATTCTCATTCACACTTCTATTTTTTTAATAATTTACATGGAGAAATGTATTACAATTCAGTGCAAAACTTAAAGCACAGGAAATCTTACAAGTGAATTGAGCAAAGAGTTGCTAAATACTAGATATATGATAGATTCACAGTCAATTTACATTTCCTTTTGCATATCATTCAAACTGCTAAGTGATGCTGAAGCCAAATTTCATATGAAAGAGAACATTCCTGCAAGAAGTTGCTTATGCCAAAGTAATTTCTATAATTGTAGTTATGTCCGATATTGCATTTCATTGCATGGCAGTTCTCCACAATGAGAACAACACTTGGAACACTTCCTGCATCAGGAGTTACTGTCCTTCCAGGCAGAAGAAATTGCGAAGCTTCCTTCCACAGTACTTCTGCACTTCTGGTCAGAAAGAGAAAGGCTTGACCTTTCACAATGTTGGCTTTCACCTTTGAAAACCCAAACTTGAGAAGCTGATTATCACTGTCATATTAAAAAGAGGAGTCTGTGAATTTCCTTCTTCTTCCAGTACCATTCTATAGCAGCTATCCACTTGGAAGGGATGTGTCTTCCTTAATTTCCTGTTACTGCTGTTCTTATCTGTTTCTCCTTTCTCTTTCCCATTTATTTCTTTTGAAGTTATTTATTTATTATTTGTATGTTTGTCAGACCTTCAGGAGAAGTAGGAGGTGATAGTAGTTTGTTTCCGTTCATCTGTCGTCTCTCCCATATTTCTTCCTTTTTCTGCTCCATAGGTACATTTGTAATTGTAGGAGGTGATCTTTCTAAGTACCCTCAAAGCAATGTTTCTGAGAGAGCTGCTCCTAAGTCCACAGATATTTTTGAGAGAAAGGAAGCCATAAGAGGAACTGAGCAATAGGAAACAGTTGTCAGGTTCTCTTTTAGTATCTATCACTGCAGACATTCTGCTGTCACAGTGACAGGTTTGAATTAGGCTGTGGGCAGCATCATCATTACATAGGTCTTACCCCGGAAGCAATAAAGCATATCAGATATTAATAGACAGATTTTAGTATAGACACCAACCAAAAGTATCTAAATGTGATTCCTCTTCCAGTATTCCTCTTGGAGGAGTTAGTCTCCTCTTTTACTGTAAAGGGAAATGAGCCCTAAGTGGCTTAAACGTAGGCAATGTGGATACTATCCCAAATGTAGTTTCCCTTCCACATTTAGTATGTTTATATGACCTAATCTTTCCACTGGCTACCTCTCAAGTAATAGTTTTGAAGGTTTCATGTTTTAAGACTTTCTAAACTATGTATTAGATATAACTATTTAAGAACATTTATTAAAAAATATATATGTGTGCTTTGGAAAGAGATATAATGTTGGCTAATATTATATTAAATTACTTCTGATTTGCCAAACTACTGGAGTTAATATACATTGTAAATAGGAAGACGTTAAACATCCTGAAAACTAGCTTTCACCTGAAAATGTCATTTGATATTTATCATCTTTATTTTTGTGAGTGTATTTTTTACACATATTTTGTTTTGGAAGGAATGGTCATACGCTTTTTGGTATCCTAAATTACACGAAAACACCAGGTGGAAGTCGAAGACTTAGGTCGAATATCCTGGAACCACTAGTTGATGCTGAAACAATTAACACAAGACTGGACTGTGTGCAAGAATTACTCCAGGATGAGGAGCTGTTTTTTGGTCTTCAAGCAGGTAACAGTTTATTCTTGAATAAATAGTTAAATTCATTTTTAATATTATTTGTAATTTGTGAAAATGCACAACATGAATCACTAGGTATTTATTGTGATGTGAGGTGAATTTTTAGTTTGTTGAGTCAAAATTTAATTTTGTTAACACATTTATTGTGTAGTAGTAACCTTTTTCTTAAGTATTTTGCTAAGCAAATTGAGCTTCTCTTATAAATTGGATAGCAGTAAGTCAATAGCTTTCTAAAAGATTTTCAGTTTCTGTTTTTATAGCTAGATATGTACAGTGTTCTGTAAGTGTAGACAAGAAAAGTTGTTTATGGGCAATTTGGTTGTCAAAGTCTTTCTTTTCCTATTTTTTTATTGCATTGTCAGTGGGAATATTCTAGATTTATTAATGTCTAGATACTTTGAAAACTGTTTTACTTAAAAAACGTATCATTGAATTAGCGAAAGTTATGTCCACCAGTATAACAATCTCTACGTTCTTAAGGATGGGAAATATAGTCATATAGAAATTTCTGATCTGTTTATTTTTGTTTTGCAGTTATCTCAAAATTCCTGGATACTGAACAACTACTTTCAGTTTTGGTACAAATTCCAAAGCAGGATACAGTATGTTCAAAATCATCTTAATCATTTATCTGAAGAGAATATACAACATATAAATGTGATATAGATGTGTATGTATAAATATATATATATGCCTGATGTTATAAGGAAAAGCTTGCATTTTAAAAAGACATGGTGTGATGTCATTATGTACTAAGAGTATGTCTTTCTTCACAGCAATGGAAAATTTTTGTGAGAGAATGTTAGAAAAAATTGGGTTTGCTTCAATATCACATTTATTTAATGCAAATTGGACTTCAGAAATGTTTACTTTTTCATCACTCCCCACATTTATTCATCATATATATACATCCTATTCATTAATGTTTAAAGGATTTTTTTTTTTTTCATATCAGCATGAAATGAAAAAAATGTATAGGAGAAAAAAATGTATATGCGTGACAGGGCCCTGTAACAGGCTGCCCAGAGAGGTTGTGGAGTCTCCTCCTCTGGTGATCTTCCAAACCCACCTGGGTGCCACCCTGTGCCATGTGCTCTAGGTGTCCCTGCTGGAGCAGGGGTTTGGACTAGATGATCTCTAGAGATCCCTTCCCACTTCAACCATTCTGTGGTTCTGTGAGAAATTTACTTTCTTATCTTCGGGTGTTAATATGATTTTTGATAGCCTAAACAAAATTAAGCATCTTTCCTATTAGAAATACTAAAAATTTCTTAGTATTTTATGTAATATAAATCAACAGAAATGATTCCTTATAGTCTGAAAAGAATAGATGCTTCCCCTTTGAAGAAATCAACACAGATGGAATCTTTCACCTTAACCTCATGTTGTATTTTAAAACCAGGCAACAGTCAGAATCAGGTAGAGGTTTCTATTCCTTCAGTGCACCAATGTGTCTTTTGTTAGTCTTGCAGTCACCTTCTGTTCTTAGCTGGTTCCTAAAACAAAAATCACTGAAGTTCTCTCTTCTAGTAAATAGTGCATGTTTCAGTGAGAGATCTTCCTGTCATTAGAGCTTAACTCTTTTATCAATTAGGATTAATATGTGAGATAGAAATATCAGAACAGTAAATGTTGCTGATTAGTGGCTCTTGATGGAGAGCAGGCACACAACACTGCTACAATGTACTTGAGATAACTGAACCTCAACTTCTTTGCCTCAGTACCTTGTAACACTCCATTGTAGCTAGTGCTGAATTTCTTTATTCCTTTACACATGACACTATGCAGCAAGCTTTAAATACAGTGTTTTCAAACTTGACTAGTCACAGTACGGCACAGCTAAAGTAACCCATTCAGTATGTTCAGAGGCCTTTTTTTGACTTTTTTTTTTTCCACTGTCCATAACAATTTTCATTGAAGATCTTCCACCATTCAGATGAGGTGCTGAAACCTATCGATTCAGACACTGAAAGTGTTAGTAGTGTGTTAGAAAGGAGTATTCTGTCTTACTAAAAAGGACAATCAATTGACAATCTCCATGAGATGTCGTGCTTGAAAAAAGTATCTATGAAATCAGGTAGTCCCTCTATGGAATCTGCATGTATAAGTAGATCAAAGGTATCTGGACGAAGAAGCACATTTCCTTAAAAGAACCTCTTGTCTGAGTTGGGAAGGATCTTTAAAGGCTAGATAAATATACAGTTTTTGGAGGGAAATGCTGACCACCATTTCTGGATTACTTTATCACCCATTTGAAGAATAAGTTTAATGGATGCTGTTCCTCGCGAAGTTCCAGGCATTAGTCTAGACATTACCTACTATTCCTCTTGCAAGCAGAAGACATCTATTTTTTCTTTTTTTTTCTTTTTATTTCCTTTTTTTTTTTCTTTTTTTCTTTGTGTTTGTTTACTTGTTTCAGTGAATTTTCAAGAAATACAAAAATTAACATAGGGATGATCCCCTGAAATAGTTACACAGTACTTAAAGCTGTAGGACCTGTCTTAATAACAACTGTTAGATTTTTACAGTAATAATAGTGTGCCCAAAACCAAAACCAACTGCTTATCTAAATTTTCACACTTTATATGTCATCAGAATATAACTGTGGGCAAATTGTTGTAAAGGAGAGGCTTACATATTTAAATACAATTATAATATTGCTTACTCATTATGTTCGCTATTATGCATGCTCAGGGGAAGGGTCTTCACCTGGACAAAGGTCTTTTTGACCTAAGGGCATGATTTTTCATGTCATAATGAAGACAATTCACTTAAGAATACAAAGATCTGTATTTTCTTGCCAAGTTTGCAATGTGTGAAAACCGCTCCAATTTTAAGTTGTCCATGTTAAAAAAATGCTAACTGTCTGTTCTACTGACAAGTTTCTTCCCATCCTACCAAGATACAGAGGAAATCTGTTCTACTTAATTTTAAACAAAGTGAATCATCCTACCACATAATTCATGCTAATCTTATAATATAATTCATTTTAAGACAGCTTGAGTTAGCCTGGTGTTTTCCTTGTCGATCTCTATTATCAATGCATATGTGTGAAAAGTTACTGTTGGGCAAATTACCACAATGGGCAATATAAATTCAGGGGCACACTTTTAAGTAGTTACTTGCCAGGTTGTCAAAGGATTGTTTTAGCAATTTTAATTAAAATTTAAAGGATAAATCTGATACAGTTATACTGAGAGTTCTGCTCGTTCTTAGGTATTTTTTTCAAACAAACAAGTGTACAAATCCCTTCAACCTTTGTAAACTTTTTGAACAGGTTAAAACTGCTGAATCAAAAATAACTAATTTAATCTACCTGAAGCATACTCTAGAACTTGTAGAGCCTCTAAAGGTAAGCCTTTTTTCCCCTCTGTGTAAAGTACAGACCAGTTAGTCCTTATTTTAATGCAGTCATTATATTTACTTTACAGCTTGCAGAACACAATACTGTCAATAATTCATACTAGCTCTTAAGCTACTTGAAAACATGTTTTGAGTCCATCCAATACTCTTAAGAAATGGATTCTTATGGCATTTGAGTAACTAGTTTCATAACAAATATTTAATGGAGTGTCCTGCATGACTTCCTTAAGGTGTTCATGCAACTGCTAGTAAGGCTCAATGAATCTGAAACCTTCTGTTCTTTTGAAAGAACTGTGAAATTAAATAACTATTTGTGTTCATATTTTAATTTTCAACAGGCTGCTTTAAGAAACTGTAGCACACCTCTGCTAAAAGCATACTACAGTTCTCTTGAAGATTCAAGGTATTACAATAATATTCTAACTGGTATGCTAGAAACTTTTCCTTGCGGATGTCTGTAAGATCAACCATATTACATTTTTGTTTATTTGTAGTTATAGCTGTAGCTTTTTTGCTTCATGTAAATGCAAATAACTTTTTAAAAAGTCTATTTTTCAACTAATATAAAGATAGTGCATAAAGCAAAACAGAAAATTATCTGCAATTGCTGAATAACAATGAAGATTTGTTAAATTAAGTACTCAAATAAAAAACATTATAAAAAGACAAAATTACAGGTTTCTTTGAGTCTGCATAATAATGCCAAAACCAATTGTGATCTGTATTTGAAAAATAATTCTCTGCAAAAGACTTGAGTGATGTTTTATATCAGATTTCAGTGTATTCATACTTTGTTCTGAGGTGAAAAATCACATGCTTATTCTAACCACAGAAGTGTATTTGCTTCAGTTATCTGTAGTACTGTTTGTAATTTTAGAATGATAATGGAAATACAAATCATGAAGTATACATAGCTAATTTAACTGGTGATGCAACTAATATTGCAGGTTTGGAATTATACTTGAAAAGATAACAACTGTAATTAATGATGATACACGATATACAAAGGGATGTCTGAATATGAGGACCCAAAAATGCTATGCTGTAAAGCCAAACGTCAACGAATTCCTTGATATAGCTCGTAGAACATACACAGAAATTGTTGATGACATAGCAGGTATTTCTAGACTGTTTTGAAATTCAAAATATATTCCATCTAGCATGCAGGAGCTATACAATTAGCTATATTATGAAAATCTTTTCCGATGAAAATGACAGTGAGTATTAGTATAAATTGATTGTCATTGGTGAGTAATTGAAATACTTTTCAGGCATTTACAGGTATTTTCCATTTGTACATAAAAGTTCTCAATTTTTATTTAAATGGGGATAAGTAGTTATGTTGTGATCCCTTTATTTAAAATTTTGGTGCTCATTATCCTCTAAAAGTCCACAGAAAAGCTACATAAAGATCCACCTTCTGGAATGAAAATATTTCAGTATTTTCTTCCTTATATTTTAAACAGTTTTGATATATCTGTGCATTGCTTTCTAACCAAGCTGTTAAGGCTGGAAAAAATAATGCAAGGAATTATAGCATAGTGGTTGC
The DNA here is from genome assembly GCA_013389825.1 of Crypturellus undulatus. Lineage (NCBI taxonomy): Eukaryota > Metazoa > Chordata > Aves > Tinamiformes > Tinamidae > Crypturellus > Crypturellus undulatus. The sequence continues at coordinate 145,436 of VWPW01020883.1, forward strand.
TGATGTGGAATAATAACCTATTTTTTTTCATTAAATGTCAGATTAGAAAAAAAAAGAAAAAGGTCTGGAACATATCTTCTAATCTTTTTCTTTTAGTGTAAAATGTTGATGTATAGCTGAATAATTGCTTAGTTTACTGTTTAATTGGAAAAAAATAATTAACAAGCTATCAGAAATGTCATCTCTAATATGTTCTGAGCTTCCTGTTTACTTTCTGCATAGTACAGAGAGAAAAGTATAAGCATTATTGTTTTTTATTTCCTAAACCTTTCAAAATTGGTAGTTGTGTTCCTCTTGTCTGTTTTCACTGCAGCCCACATGTTTGCAAAAGGGATTCTTGTCTCTTTTCCTCTTTACTAGATTAAACTTTTAAGTAACTTAGACTGTGATATCCAGAATGGCACAACTTGCTCTTCTGTGTCCTGAGTGGTTGGAAATCAGAAAATGGGCAAGCTTAGACAGAGGAATGAACAGCAGGGAAGTAGTGCAAAGTAACCCTGTCTTTTTCTGCCTGTAGTCTGTCTGTTCATTAAATATCATCTGAAGCTCTAGGAGACTTTTCTTTCCATAGCCAAATGTACTGGAGAGTTGGTCAAGGACTGCTTTTAGTAAGAATGCATGAATTGTCTTACCTGGAACTTTTTCCCAGTAGGCAACCCAGTTTTATTGTATTACTGAGCTCTTTTAACATCGCAGAAGCCCACTTTTAGGACCTTCTGACATGTTATATACCTGACATCTTCAACGTATGAATCTTATTCATAGTATGCCTGTTTACTGATACAGACATGTGCATGTATATAACTAATTTTGATCAAACCTTTGTTTGTGGTACATAGGTCTGATAACACAACTTGCTGAAAAATACAATCTACCAATGAGAACAAGTTTCAGCTCTGCTCGTGGATTTTTTATCCAGATGAATGCTGATTGTTCGACATTGCCCAGTGGCCAGCTTCCTTCAGAGTTTACAAAGGTATCTGTACTAGAGGTATTTTGTCATAATACTTTTGTATAACAAATGTATATAAGATGTATATAAAATGTTAACAAAATGTACATTATAATATAATATATCAATAAAAATAACATCAGTGAAGATGCTTAGAAGTAAGTGAGGTTGTATATTTTGGTATGCTTTTATACCTACTCTATTTATAGTTACCCTTAATATAGTCAGAAAATGTGCAATTATAAATTGTATAGCCTGCTGACAACTGCATTCGCTTGAATTGAATTGAATTTGAATTGAAAATTTATTAATTTTCCAAGATAAATTTTTATTTAAAATGAATATTTCATATTGTTCCGAGTTTGGTTTTTGGAGAACTGGTTATATGGCAAGTTTTGACTGTTGGTTTGAATTTGTTACAGATCACTAAAATGAAAAACACATACAGCTTTACTTCAGCTGACTTAATAAAAATGAATGAAAGATGTCAGGAATCCCTCAGAGAAATTTATCACATGACCTACTTGTAAGAGCATTTAAAACTGTTTAATGTTTAGGCTAATTGCATTTATTTTCTTCTATTAACAGCTAATTACAAGTTTGCTTAATCTTATCTTATTGCTAGCATGGTGGTCACTTACAGAAACAATCTGTGACACTAATCAGGTATAATTCTGGAGAGAAAAAAATACATGAAATGTATGGCATATTGTGTATGTTTACAGATATGTAGGCCTTTCTCAATAGAGGTATCTTTCACATTTAAACACATTTAATCAGTTCATCATTAAACTTCTTTGAGGTGAATTGTCTACACAAAATGACACAATGTATATATAAATTTGGAATGCAGAGTTACTTTTTTAACCAGTTCCTTGCATTTACAGCAGAACAATTTCTACATTTTTGTCCTTGGTGCATGTCTTTTACATCTTACACTATCTATACAGTAAGACTGTATAGACCAGGTCTAATATTGCATGTTGATTTTATTAAAACTCATTCTAGAGACTGTGGTTTCATTAGTAACATGAAAGCCTAAAGGAATTAGTCACATATTTACTAACATTTGAGATGCCAATTAAAAAAAAATATTCCACAGTTCAATTTTTATTCTGCTTGTGAAACTTTGAGATGTTGATATTTGAGCTATGTGTCTGTGGTATAAGATCTTAATATACTTCAAAGAAATTTACACATTTGCTTGGATCTGACAGATGTTGATTGCATTTTGTGAGGTAACTTTCTGTCCAAATATATGTGGTACTAACATTATTAATTGTTTTTTTATTTCTGTAAATCACATAAAGTGACAAAATATACTGCATAACCACTAAGTCAGTCTTATTGCAGAATAGTGTGTAAACTACTCAACGAGATCTACGAATATATTCACTGCCTGTACAAGCTATCTGATATTGTCTCCATGCTGGACATGCTGCTTTCATTTGCCCACGCATGTACCCTATCTGACTATGGTAAGTTTCTTCCTTCATTCTGTCATAGACCAGATAAAGACACTTCTATAGGAGAATATTTTGACTGCTTTCTCTGGTTTTGTAATTACTACATCTATGTAATTTATTTTTCTATTTCTCAGTAGGCTCCTGGCCTATTTGGCTCTATTTGGCTCCTGTATGCATTTCAGTTTTGTGATCATGTTCTTTCTGTATCCATTAATTGAAATTGTATTCTGTAATTTAGCTGCTGTAAGCCTTCAAAAACAGTGTCTTTTCAACATATTCTATTCAAAAGCATGAAGTCTCTAACTCTTTGAGTTTATGGTTCTGTTCTCATAGGACACAATTATAAGCAGGTGAACATTAAGTATATACCTGAGGACAAAATAAGTGCCTACCTTTGCCTGCTTCAGCCAGGCATTTTGGAGAATCAGTCTTTCAAGGAATCCAGGATCATGTGCTTACTTATGTCCTACTTTCATGCTTATTATGTCCTGCATCAGGAATTGCTTTCTATTACATTGTTGGGCCATCCTGCTTTCCCAGTCCAGTTCTGCAAAGTGTAAACATTCCCACAGTCTAAACTTAATGCTGACTTAAGATGCTTGTATGTAGAGTACCACACACTATAGATACTAATTCAGGTCTGGAAGCTATTTCAGTAGATTAGTAGTTCAGCACTACTGATGCAGCTATGAAACTTCCAATGCAGGTTTTGCCTTCGTAGTATGGAACCTGTGAATCTTCAGGTGCTATTGAATACAATCACAAGTAACTGACATATTCCATGCATCATACTTTTCCCCAACCAATGAATGGAGCATGATCTTGCATCAGCAGTAGTAATATGGAGACCAAAGCTGCTCAAATTCTGCCGTGAATCTGCACCTGTGCAGAATCACACATAGGATGCAAGCATGTGTGCATCTCCCAAAGAAATGGACTGTTTTGTAGCTTATGGTTCCCTTTGAGAGTTGACGTCCCACATCATTAAATGACTAAATGCATACATCAGATAATTAAAGCTGCCCAGTCTTTAAGCTTGAGAAACTGCATTTTTTCAGTTTTAAATTTAACTGAATTTAACAACCTTTCTGATTTATAACAGACTTGCTTTTTTAGCCTAGGGTATTGCAATAGAGCTAGAGAGAGAGGGGGCATAAGAAATTAATGGAGAATAAAAAAATGTATTCTGCCAGATATATATGTGGATAGTCCCTATATCACATGAATCTGTATAGGCATGTCATATGTCCAAATTATCAAAATGATATTAACAATTATTAACAAATATTAACAACAAAAAAAGAAAACTGCTATTTTTTTCTCCATTTTTATACAATAAAGTTCTTCCATAATAGTAACAGATACATTTCATGACCCCTGTGTTTCACATGTTCAGATTCTACTAGTTTATAAAACTGTGTTTCAGGTTTCCAGTTTAAATTCCTTTTCAAGTTTCACTCTTCAACGTTTATTACTGGAGTCTTGCGGTGGAACACAAGCATGGAATGTTAATTTAGGAAAGGAATGTTGGTGTGTTTTTGTACTAATCATGAAGACTTATATGGCAGTCATCTGTACTTGAAAATTGTTGCTAACTCTTTCACGTGTTTCATCTTTGATAATTTGCTAATAACAAATAATATTTTCTCAGTGGTTCTTAAAAATCTGGCACATGTATATATATAGATGTGTACGAATCTATATATAATATTATAAGCAGTCTTGCTGACTAGAGGAGTAAAAATCAGGACTACAGATTTTTACTTCTACAATAATTACTTTATTCCAGAATGTACCAGTTTAGTAACTTAAAGGTTTCCACATTAAATCTCTAATATTTTATGTTCTTATTTAGTTCGTCCGGAATTTACAGATACTTTAGCAATCAAGCAGGGATGGCATCCCATTCTTGAAAAAATAGCTGTGGAAAAACCTGTGTCAAACAACACGTATCTGACAGAGGGTAGCAGTTTCATCATTATTACAGGACCAAATATGAGCGGAAAATCAACATATCTAAAACAGATTGCTCTCTGTCAAATTATGGCCCAGATTGGTAAGCAGCAGGTTACTATATCAGTAATCTTTTGCAGTACTCTTATTGTCTTCAAGTTTAAAATAATTTACAAAGTTGAATGATTTGGCTTTGAGGGTAATGTTCTCTCTAAACAGTAGCAGGTAAATTTTTCAGTCCTTCTGCTCCTACCAGCTCTTGTGTTGCTGAAAGAGACTGTTGAAAGGTTTGGGGTCCTCCACTGGAGACTCATGCCCTTGGCCCCTGTGTCATCTGGCACCATTCACAGTCCATCTTAGCAGAAGGTTATCAGTTGTGTGTGTTTTTTTTTTCACTTTGAAGCACCCTAATTCATGCTTACTTGATGGTGTCCTAAAAGCATACTGTTCAAGCTAGATAAAAAAGGAATAAACTTGAGCGCATCTCAGTTATATGGAGACAAATGCTTGTGGCCAAGCAGAACTTATCCATTAACTACTACATAAAAAAAAAATAGTAATAAAAACTGCAAAGCTCTATCAGTAAAATTATAAATGTAAAATAAGTATCTGTAAAATCTAACTGTCTGAGACGTATCCTTTTACTCAACAGCTCCTTCATGATTTTTATTTTAAAGTATTGCAGGAGAAAGATTTCAATATGCTGGTCCTTGTTGCCTTGATTAAAACTACTTATTAGGGGAAATTAAAATTGATACAGGATGTGCTTACAGACCTAGTAACTGCAAGTTCTTCAGGAATTGCACTCACAAAAGATAGTCTTATATTGAGTTAAGGAGCCTGTGAAGTCTTTTGTCAGGCTTGCTCTTCTAGTTATTAAAACTAGCAAGTCTCAAAATCTGATAAATCAATACAAGTTTTGGATTATGAAAACAGGATTTCCTGGGGTTAATGCTCAATGGCTAAAATGTAAATTAATTCTGGAGTTTATTCTAACTTGAGCATCCCTTTAGACTGACAGCTTCAAGCATACATCAAAAAGTTTTCCTGATAAATTTATTTAATTCTGGTATCTGTACTAATATATTTTTTTGTATAAAACAACAATAGAACACATTTTAAGAAACTTTATAGCATAAATTTAATTGTCTGAAGTGCATAAAGACAAAACGTTAAGGTGATTTATGTCCCACTGACATATGCAGAGAAACTGGCATTTGTCAGGCTGATAGGAGAAAACTTGTACTTTTTTTTCTTATTTCTTTTTTTTTTTTTTAGGTTCCTATGTCCCTGCAGAATATTGTTCTTTTAGAATTGCAGAACAAATTTTCACCAGAATAGGTATGGATGATGATATAGAAACAAATGCATCTACATTCATGAAGGAAATGAAAGAGGTACTAAGCATTGCTGTTACAGAGTCCAAGGCCCATTTTTACTATTAAACTAATAGAAATTTTACTAATTTCCATTAGAACAGTGTACCTTTTAAAAGTGGTCAAAAAAATTCAACTTAAATTTTTCAACCAGATGACAAAACACAGATTAAAAAGGCATATTGTAATAAGCTCCCAGTATGAGTGAAAGTCAGTGTTCCAGTGTTAGTTTTTAAACTTTAAATGTCTAAGGAATTACAGTTCTCTATATCAAACTAACATGACTTTGAGAGAACATGAAACATTTAACGAAAAAGAGAAAGAATGCTACAATATGATTCTTGGCTTGTTTTGAATTGACAGCTATTCAAGAAGGAAAAAATGTTGATCTAACAGGTTTTTGTTTTAATTCTAAGTTAAATTTCATCCAAGCAACACAGTGAATATCATTTTTTAAAAAGATGTATTTCTAGCAATGATGGTAAACTAAATATTTTCCTAGATAACATATATCATGCAAAATGCTAATGACAAATCACTCATCATAATTGATGAACTTGGAAGAGGTACCAGCACTGAAGAAGGAATTGGCATTTGTTACGCTGCCTGTGAATATCTGTTGAGTTTGAAGGTAATTGTGTAAAAAAATAAATAAAATAAAGGTTGCAAGTATTGCATCATGCTGAAAGTAAATACGCTATTTTTTCGTGCTCTAACCTTAATTTTGTAAGTATTTCTTGCCTAAATATGATAATTATTTTAGTCTGTAAATAGTAGGAATTTCAGCGAGAGAGGAAAAAAATGCTAACATACACTGTTGTTCTGATCACTGAGCCTTTACAACTTGTTTGGAAGTTTTCCTTCCTATTTTGAAAAAAAAAAAGAAAACAACCAACCAATCAAAAAAAATCAGTCGCTCCAGTTTGGCTCAAACAGTAGAGCATTACATTCTTGAATATTAAAGGAGAACCTCTTCACCTGACTGTTACCTTTCTAAAATACAATAGTAGTTCCACACAACTTAAAATTTAGTTATACAGAAGTTGGACACTTTTTGAAAAATATGGAAAATGCTTTTAGATAGCCTGGAAATTTTGCCTCTTTACTAGCTAAGTTATCTGCCTCAACCTGTTGTGAGCTTATGGAAGTGCTCCAGTTTCTCAGAATTAATACGGGGTAATTTTGTGTTTCAATTAAAAAAGCTTAATTTTTTTATATAGCTTGCACTTTAGGCTAAATATAGCTTAAGAAATTAATCAGTCTTCTGAAAATCATTTGGTCATTTGTTTTGTAAGTATCAGGAATGTCTCATTACTTCTGGTGGTTTTTTTTTATTCTTCTCTTGAAAAAAAGAATAGGAGAATCCAGAGTCAGAAAGGAATATCCTTGTCAATTGTGCAATTAAGCTAACTGCTTGTATATTCAGCAGCAAGTCTAATTTCATATTGAAAACAAAGGACCTAAAAAGATAAAGTTTGTCTAAAATCTAAGTAGTTTGTATTCATTTATTATTTTTTGGGACATGGTTATGTTCACAGCACTTAGCAAATGCACATAAAACTAATTCCTTCAGGTTTTTAATTTGTTAGTGATTTGGGGTAATTTAAAAATGGCTGTTCAAAGTTTTGGAGGAGGACTCCGCCTGCTGAGATGATTTAATTTTAATCATCTACTGTAATTTATGGCAAGATAACTTTCAAAAATAAGACTTCTTTATTTTTTGCCTTGTTTAGGCATTTACGTTGTTTGCTACACATTTCCTGGAACTATGCCATATAGATGCTTTATACCCCAATGTGGAAAATTACCATTTTGAAGTGCAACATGTGAGAAGTAGTGTTGGAAATAAGGAAAAAATTGCCTATACTTATAAACTCTCTAAAGGATATACAGAGGAAAAGAACTATGGTAATTGATTACATTATGACATTAACTTAATAAGGATTATATAAAGCATCTTCAGTTACTGGGCATCCGATGTATTTTGGCTGACAAGTTTCTCCTCAATTTGAATCTCTCTTACAGAGTGACAATGGCAGACCTATAATCTGCTCCAAATACTTCTACGCTTTTTAGTAATCATGTAGGAAAATATTTTGGGGTAGTATGGAATACTTAACTGAAAGATCTTTTCACTCCCAAATTTCATATAGTGTCTGCAGCACCTTTATCTACCATATTTGAATGAGTTTAGCCATTTTGAGCACACATTATTTGAACTGCTTTGCAAATGGAAGAACTGAAAGTTCTTAGGAAATTTAAAGCAATGAGTGCTGAGTGTTGTTATTCCAGAACTGTGTCTTGTGTTTGTCATCAATACTCATACACAAATTAAGTAAAAACTTTGCCTTTTTTGATTAGCAAAAAGGAAAATATTTCCTTAAAAGTAACATTAATTTAATGTCTCAGTCTAAATTTATTTTCAGTGCATCTGCTGAAGTGTCAGTGTTATCAAGAAGGAGAGTTTACTTTTCAATTCCGAATAAATTGTACAGAAAAATATAAGGATTAAATGATTATGGGCCAATAAAGCAATGATTGGATGGCAGTAAAGCATAATTAAGAGTTTTAAAGAGTTATAGAAATTCCCATATTTCCAAATGGTAACATCTGTAGTTGGATCCTTGATGTAGATTGTATTTAATCAATAGTAAATTGGCTACAGATAATTTTTACAAGTCTGTGATAACTAGCTTATTTCAATTATTCTTATCAAGGCTGAATGAATTTCAGACTAATTAGAATTACAGTTCTGAGTGTCTTCAGATTTGCTAACACGTGTTCAATTTCAGACAAGCCTAACTTGGGAAAAATGGCAGGTTTAGAAATTAATCTCATTGGAGAAAAAAGACTGTAACTCAGTGTTTATTTTCTTTATTGTAGCTGAGCAAAGATAACAAAATATGTAAGGTTCTCTTGAACGTTTTATGCTTTAACCTGACAGTATTAAAGTACCTGATGAAGCACAAAACTTCCTCTGAACAGTCAGGGCCATGGGCAAAAGAAAAAGTACTGTTATTTTAGGCAAGAAGCAACTATATTTACATAATTCTCTTACTGATTATCTGACGGTTTGGCTACAGGCAACAGAGTAAGAATTGGAATAATAGCAGCCATTTTCACTGGATGCCAAGATTCAGTGGAGAACTCATTTAGCCCAATCTTAATATTTTGCTATTTTTCTAAATGAAAAAAAAAAATAGTTAAAGCAGTAACTTCCTGTGGAAGTGTATTTTAGAGGCAGTATTGCAGCAGACTAGGTATCATTTTTCATAAGTAATACTGCTATTAGAATTACTTAGTACAGATACCAAGAGAAAATGTATGAAAATGTATTTTTTTAACAAAAATCACATTTCATAAAAACAAGAAAATCACACTGGGGGAGGCAAGGGAAAAGGAAACAAACCTGCCAAAAATACTTCTATATTCATATGTTTAGGATTAAAAGCTGCAGAGGTTTCCTCTCTACCACCATCAATAGTTTTGGATGCAAAGGAAATCACAAACAATATTGCAAGACAAATTTTGGTATGTAATTTATAATACTGCAATTTAGTCTTTAAAAAGTCCAGTAAATTTTCATGATTTCTAAGAAGATAAAGGATAAATACTGCTTGCGTTTTTTTGCTTATATAAATTATCAAGGAAGTAAAATTTTCATTTCTGGGAACAGTTGTAAGAGATTGTATTGAAGCTCATTGCCAGATGACAGCCAAAAGATGTCTTTAAAGTCTGTGAATATTGAGAGTAATGTTTTGCAGATATGGTATAAATCAACAGATCAGAAATGGGCCAGAAAATAGCTAGTACAAATATTTTAATAGTAGAATGCCATAGATTTCATATTTTAATGCATGTTTTTGTTTTTAAGAACAGCATAGACAAAAAAGCACTCCTGAGACCATGAAACAGAGAGTTGTATATCATTTAGCAATGAGATTGGTCCAGACTGCTAGAAATTCTCGACTGGATCCAGACAGCTTGCGAATATATTTGAGAGGTTTGAAGAAAAAATATGAAGCCCACTTTCCTGCATCTGGAACAAGTAATAAGCAGCAGTAATGTGTAATTAACAGTAAATGCTGTTGCTCTAATTCTTTTGATAGCAAGATGAATCTGCTCTTTCCCGTAGTATTAGAAAACACTGTTTTCCATCTCTCTCAATTCTGAATTCTTAATCTAAGTTATATTCACTACTGAATCACTACATTCCTCATGTTTAGATATGTACTAGTAATTTTTTCTTGAACTATCCTAAATAAAAAGTTGGTTGTATGTGGTACAATTATTTATTATAATGAAATTATATTCCTTTCATTTTTTCAAGAGAAGAAAAAGAAAGTGTATAGTCAGTTCCACATTCTATAATGTGGTATTATAGATCTTTTATTGTATATGATAATAAATACCTAACTTGTGAGAAAGCAGTCTGTGAAGCAGAAGGTATATTTATTTTGGTTAGGCAAATCCTACTGTGCCGATGAACGTGTATCCACAAATCCAACTGCTCCATGACTTAGGTAGGATTCTGGCTCTCCAAGTCATTCAATTTAAACCAACATCAGGTAGACAATATAGGATACTGCTTCTCCAACAGTCAGTAACAGCAACCAAATTATTGTGATATTGACATTGCTGATCAAGTTTCAAGCAGAAAGTCAGAAACAGGAAATAACCTGAAAAAAAATCGCTCCTCATTTTTTTTTCTTAATACAACTTTCATGAGTGACTGAAGCTCTGCATTCCATGTGGAAATAATTCATCTTTCTGCGGTTCCTTCTGACCAACTTAGACCACAGAATTGTATGTTTGTATGTATTGTATTTCTTCTTAAAGTATCTACCTTTGTAAAGGTATTGATGCAAGAGAACACGTGTTTTATTAAATACACTGTTTTATTTTCTAAACCTGTTTTTTAATGCATTGCTGTTACTGCAATTTAGTTGTCTTCAGGCGTCCAACAGCGCTCGAGAGCGCTCACTGCTGCCGCCATGTGGCAGAGAGTCGGTACTGCAATTGGAGAGGGCGCATGCGCAGAGCGCTCGGTGACGCTCACTGTCGCTGCCGCGTATCAGAAATTCGGCACTGCGGTTGTAGGGGGGCGCATGCGCACAGCGCTCGGGAGCGCTCACTGCTGCCGTGGCGTGTCAGAAAAGCGGTACTGCAAATATAACGGGGGGTGCGCATGCGCACAGTGGTCGGCAACGCAATCTGTGCATGCGCATCTCCCCTACTCGCCCCCCCGCCGCTTACCGTTGCAGTACCGATATTGTGACACGCGGTGGCAGAGGCGAGCGTTCCCGAGTGCTGTGCGCATGCGCGGCCACCCGAACCGTGGCAGTACCAATTTCCAGACACGCGGTGGCAGAAGAGAGCGTTCTTGGGTTTTTTTGTTTGTTTGTTTGTTGTTGTGATGTCATGATGAGAGCACATCAGGATTTGACAGGAACTAAGCACTGAGGAAGCTGAAAAGGTCAAGACCGAGCCTGCTGAAGATCGACTTGCTTTTCACCCGTGGGGGGACTCTTGGCCATTCCTCTGCTGCCTCTTCTGATGTTCTCTGCAAGTGTGAGGGCCGCGAGGGAGGGAGGCAGGGATGCATTTTCTGATAACTTCAGGATGCAACCCGTGCCTCCCCACATTTCGATATAGTCCCACTATAACGAAGGAGACTGGACAGCCTTTCTCAGTGCAGCACGGTGGTGGGTTAGCATAGAGGGGAGATGTGGGTGTCTGTTTCTCTTCTCTGCCAAGATGCTTCTCAGCTCCCTCCGTACATGCATGATGCAGGCTTTCTGGGATAATCCTGTTGCACAAACGTAAAACTGAAGGCTAAGGACCAACCTTTTTACTGTTGCACAAACGTAAAACTGAAGGGTAAGGACCAACCTTTTTTTTTTTTTTTTTAAGCAGGAAAATGGAAAACAGAACACCAATTGAAGAGAAAATAAAAAAGAAAAAGCAAAAAGCAAGTTGCTGGTGAAGGGCCTCAAAGCACCTCGACGGCAACTGTAAAGGGGGGAGTTGTGCACGCGCAGAGCGCTCCGTGAC
>VWPW01020885.1:0-15887 GCA_013389825.1 Crypturellus undulatus
GGGGCGCGCGGCCGCGGGGCTCCGCGTTTTGCGGCTCTCCGCGGCCCTCTCGCCCCGCTCACCGCGGCCTCTCGCAGCTCCTCCGCAGCGCCGGCCGCCGCCGCTGCTCCTCGGCGCCGCTGCCCAACGAGAGGATCCGCAACATCGGCATCTCGGCGCACATCGACTCCGGCAAGACCACGCTCACCGAGCGCATCCTCTTCTACACCGGCAGGATCGCCCAGATGCACGAGGTGCGTCGGCCGCCCGCGGCGCACATCCCGCTGCCAGGCCCGTGCCACCCGCTCTGTGGAACGTGTCACCACAGAGAGGTGTTTCCCTTCTGAAGTAGCACTGAGAACCAGGCAGTGTATAACCATCCACTTCATTTTATTTTATTTTCACTTCATGTGTGTTACTTTCTTCAGTTCCCAGTGCGGCACAAATTGCTGCAGGTTTTCAGTAGCCTCTCGCAGGAAGGACCCTCAGAAGGGCAAAGGAGGTTAAAGTAGTGGGTGAAACTGCCTAAATTTGAACCTGCTCTTAGTTGAGGGTTTTGAAAGTTGATTTCGTTTCACCTGTTTTGGCGTTAAAGATGGTTCTCCCCGCGTAAAGCATCGCTGCTGCTCATGTCGACTCCTCATAGACTCTCTTTAAGAGACGTTTTTGTTTTTTTTCCATAAGGTGAAAGGTAAAGATGGAGTTGGAGCCATCATGGACTCCATGGAGCTGGAGCGGCAGCGCGGCATCACGATCCAGTCTGCGGCGACGTACACCATGTGGAAGGACACCAACATCAACATCATAGACACACCAGGTAGCGCCGCCGCTGAGCGCAGCAAGATGCCCATTCCTTCGTATATGCAAAAAATACGGATCCATCTTTGTGTCCATTAGTCGTTTGAGTTGTGCTGACTTGACTCTGTGTAGCAAAATAATATTCAATTGGATTTTGCATTTTTTTCTGTATCTATGAGAGTATAATTGCTCTTTACCATTTATTATCTATGTTTCTCTTTTCCAGGGCACGTGGACTTCACGATTGAAGTGGAAAGGTCCTTGCGAGTTCTGGATGGAGCCGTCCTGGTGCTGTGTGCCGTGGGGGGAGTGCAGTGCCAGACCATAACGGTGAACAGGCAGATGAAGCGCTACAGCGTGCCCTTCGTCACGTTCATCAACAAGCTGGACAGGCTGGGCTCCAGTCCCGGCAGAGCAGTGCAGCAGCTGAGGTATTTGTCCCTTTGCGAAATAGTTCCGGACCCAGGTTAACACTGAGAGTGTTGGGAAATGGTGCCCATTGGAGGCTGTAGTTGTTGTTGGAGGATGATTGTGATTTGAGGTTAATCCTATAACAAATCTCTGCTTTCCCAAGAAAACGATAGCAAAACAAATCTGAGTGTCAGCCCAGAACTCACAGAGTTTGAAGTTTGGTATCTATTTATCATAATGAACTAGTAGAGGTATTAAAATGCAGCCAGGCATTTGTCTTCTGTATTGGTAGATTTTGGACCTGTCAAAGGAGTGAAAGGCCTCAAGTGCAAGAATATAGTAGGAATGGGGTGTTTTTCAAGGGACATCTGGAGCACATATGTTTAATGACTGCTTTTGTGCTTTCAGTCATATATTTAATGACTGCTAATTTTTATTTGTTCGCTTTTCCAGATCAAAGCTAAATCACAACGCAGCTTTTGTTCAGATCCCAATGGGGCTGGAGGGAAACTTTAAAGGAATTATAGATCTTATTGAAGAAAGAGCCATATATTTTGATGGTGCACTTGGGTAAGTGTCGCAACTTTAATTTTTCTTACCCTGAAGCTACTATTTGTGTGGGTAATGCTGAATATAGAAACCCTCTAGCTATTTAGAAATCAAAAAAAAAAATCACTATTTGGACAATTAGGGGTGTTGCTTGTGCTAGGGCACAAACTCTCCAAGTTACAGAACTGGAAACCTGCTTCATAACGGGAACCAGTAGCATGTATGACGTGAGGTTACCGGGGTGAAGACAGGATGCAGCGGGGTGGCAGGGTGTTGATGAACAGATTATTCTGCATCTTTGCAAAATCCTGCTGTGAAAGGGAAGGAGAAACCCTTCCCTGCTTAAGCATCAAAGATACCGAAGGGGAAGATACCCTCATGTGATTTTTATTTCCCATACTATGATGTGATTATTTTGATATCCATGTCAGTGGTGCAGTTTTTTTTCCTCTTTTTGATCAGCCTGGTCATACCAATGATCAGCGATCCAAGCTTGATCCATGCAGTATTCCTTTAGAGTGGTTATTTTATTTCCTGTGTGTAGCCAGACTGTTCGGTACGATGAAATCCCGGCTGAATTCAGGGCTGAGGCTGCAGATAGACGTCGGGAGTTGATTGAATGTGTCGCTAACTCAGATGATCAGCTTGGGGAGCTCTTTTTGGAGGAAAAGATTCCTACAGCTGCTGACTTAAAGGTAACTTTATAGTGGTCCTTGTTCCTGCAGCCAGGTGTTCTTTTTCCACTAGAAAATGTCTTGGATTTTTTTTTAATGCCTGAATCCTCTTGTATGAGTGTCACCTTCTACAGGTTGATTCCCAGTGGAGGTCCTATTCTACCCTTGTTTTTTTTGAGCAATTCCTTCTAGAAAAACAACTTATGTTAGTGAGCTTTCAAAAAAAGACGGAGGAGGGAACTAATTTGACTGAACTCACTAGATCCCTGGGTAGATTTGCCCTCAAAATTTTGAGCTTTTGTGCTCCTTGGAGAGAAGCAAGCATCTCCAAAAGAAATGGTTTTATTTATTTATTTGTTTTCTCTGTTGCTTATCTACACTACAGCTTTCTGTGTGTGACTTGCTTCAAGTCCTCTTCAAAAGAAATCTTACCTCTTTTTGTATTTCCACGGATCACATCCGCCTAAGGTGAAGGAAGCAGTACTCTGGAAGGGAATTGGAATGATTTGGGGTAGGGGAGCAAATCCAGAAGAAATGAGTCTTAGTCAAAATAACAATTTTCAGGAAAGAAGAAGGCTTTTTTTGGAACTGATACATGATTTATTTTATGGAATATTTGGGGTATTGCATGGCAAAAGGGGTCTGACATAAAAGGGATGCTCATAGAAGCAGTGAGGGACACCAGCTTCCCTGCAGCCCGTGACCACAGACTGAAAACGTTTGTTCTTGTCACATTTGGATGTCTCTATTACTCCGAGTGCAGAGCCACGGTACAGAAGGTGCTGGGGAGGCCTGGGGAGCTCAGCTGCAGCCGTGCAGCTTTCTGCAGCTTCAACTGCTGCTTGCTGCAGGATGGGATGAGCTTCTGCTGCTCAGTGGAGCCGTAAGAGCAGACTGAGGTGCAGTCCATATTTTAGATTGTTTTATGCCTTCAGGCTTTGAATTACCAAAAACAAAAGTGTGTTTTGGCCATATGGCTGGATTTACTGGTCATTAATGTCTCTAGTACTGTAGAGGAATCTGTATAAGCATTTGTTTTCCGGAAGTACTAAGCAAATGTAGCTCTTATTTCAGTAATCAGAGGTTTAGTTATTGGCATTTCCAACAATCAGATTTTTTTTTTTTCGTGTTGCAAAGCAACCCTTCTCTACTTGATAAAGACAAAATATAGTAGCAGTTTTAGAGACCTATGAGGATCTGTGTTCTGCTTGGAGGAGGGAACAATAGAAATGGGAATACAATGTATTTCTGTAAGAGGTGAGAGATTCCAGCAGGAAGCTATTTTTGATGGCTCCTGCTGGGAGGGAAACCTGTTACAAAAATGAATGTGTTTTTTCAGCATTCCTCTGCTTCCCACTTCTGAAAGCCAATTAATTATGGTTATAAAGGCTATAGCATTGCAGATGCAGGTTAATTTGTGTTAATACGTCCCTGAAGATGGATTTTCTTTCAGTGGCCAGCAGCCAAGTTTCCGCTGAAAATCCCTTTTCATAGAAGGGATGGTAGGTATCATTCCTGGAGGTCAGAGTCTGAGCATCTGATGTTCATTAAAGATCGACTTCTTAAGCAAACACCTCATTTGCTACTGTCCAAAATGCTAGAGTCAAGGAACTGATATGCCCCAAGCTGCTCGGTGGGGCACTCGGTAACAATAATCTTTATTCAAAAATAAAATTTCTTTTTTTTTTTTTCCTGAGGTAGTTGCTAATGGGAATCAGCTGGAGCCACACTGCTTCATTTGAAACAACACGGCAAAACAGAAACCCAGGTGTCAGCAAGGCTGCATGTTCTGTTCTCAGCACAGTGTGGGAAAGACCCAAGGGCTGATGAGCAGAAATGGTGATGCAGGAACATAATGCAAAAATTATTTTTGCAGAGTGATTAAATGAAGAAATTCAGAGAAGAGGTGCTTGTTTTTTCTAAATTTAAGAACAAGAAGTCCCTTTCTAATTTCTTCCTATAAATCACTTTGCTTTCTTGAGGTTTATTCTTTGCTGACAGTTTTTGGCTTAGCTCTTCTGAGTTGCTGTCTCTGAGCTATAAAGGTCACTTAGCCTTTTGTCTGTAGATACTCTAATAAACTCCCAGGTCAGAGGATGTGATTAACTGCAGGCAACTCATTTGTTTAGCTTTAGGAGGCAGCAACAGCTTTCCTGTGGAGTGAGGGCTTTGCAAGTGTGAGCAAGGAGCATCCTCTAGTGGCAGGGAGAGGTGAGACCAAGTTAGTGATCCTGGGTTCAGGAACTTTGTCTTTTCTGGGATGAGCAATTAGCTCCTGCCCACCTTTCTCCTTTAATGAAGACAACGGTGACTGCTGTTTTGGGAGCTTTTGGCTCTCAGCTGTGTTTTGCAGTGTGGTGTGATGCCTGGGAGAAAGACTCTCTGATCATGTGGTTATTGTGCAGTTAATTTATCTTCCTGAGTTTGCTAGGGTGTCTTGGAAGGCTTCCTAAGGCAGTCAGTGTGACTTCAGCAGGAGAGTGTGAATTGCTACTTCTGTAGCAATGTCAAAACATTTTTGATTAAAACTGATAATTGATTATGCATACAAGTTCCCCAAGTATCCCTTCTCTACTTTTCTTTTTCAGAAAGGTTTTAGAGAGCTTTAAAGATGTCGAAGCATCTCATTTTGCTTTCACAAATTGAAATGTGTATTGTTTTCTAATATAATAAATTGAGGAAAAAAGGAAATGAGGACCTGAAACAGAAATGAAGAATCTTCACTTCATTGTTATAGTTTAGCTTATATGTTTTCATCTTAAAGTTCAACTTAAGATAAAAAAAAATCTCAAAATTCTCTAGAGAAACACTGATAAATTTTAATGGTGTAGGGAGTTGTGCAGGAGAGTCTTGCGGGCAGTTACTTTACTCCAGGAGTGAAGAAACCAGTGAAGCTAGAGGGTGACATCTTGTAACGCTGGATAGTTCCTACTGCATCAGACTCCTGACGTTATTGCAAAAGGAGAGTGACACATTGATATTTTTCTAGCTTGCAATCAGAAGAGCAACACTGAAGAGGTCCTTCACCCCTGTGCTTGTGGGAAGTGCTCTGAAGAACAAAGGAGTGCAGCCACTGCTGGATGCCGTCCTGGAATACCTGCCAAATCCCTCGGAAGTTGAGAACTTCGCTATACTTAACAAGGAGTAAGTAAACTTGAGTGCGAATGGAAATGCTTTTGGCATCAAGTTTTGTAGCAGTGTTACATGTAGCAGGAAATGTTACTTCCAAAATATACAATCATTTACATTAAACAATGCAATCACAGTTTCTTCACGACATTCTAAAAGCTACAAGAGTTCATCTTGCTTGGGGGGACGTATGTATACCTGTACTTCTAATGTTTGTTGAAAGTTAAGTTTTAAAATTTGTTTTCTGGTGAGATAATTGAGATAAATGTGGGAGAACTGCATGTGTGAGCATCTTGTAACTTTGTATTGTAAAATTCTGTGGAACTGAAGGGGGACATCCAAGATTGAGTTTGTGTTTGGACACTGCTGGTGTTTCCCTCGTAATACTAACTCCCTATCTAAACTTTTTTCAAAGGGATTCTGAAGACAAAACCAAGTTCCTACTGAACTCTGCTCGAGACAATTCCAAGCCTTTTATAGGCCTGGCTTTTAAGCTGGAGGTAAGCTGTTACTTTTGCTAATGGAGCAAAAAAAAAATAGTAGGGAAGGAGAGCATTCCATGGGAGAATTGTTTTTTATGTCAGTCTAACACGCAGTGAGCAAGTACAGCCTCCTGGCAGGCTGTCACCAATCCCCAGGAAATACCTTAATGCAGTGATGGTTGTTACTTCTGCGGGGAAAAGCACTCCAGAATTCCCCTTTTAAAGCTTAGAGTATTAAATGTGTCTGTGCATGTGAAGGCATATATATGGTACAGCTAAGCTAACAGTGTGTATAGAGTACAGACCCAGGACGTTAAGTGACTGAGTGATTTCAATTGTTTTGAATTTCTACACTCCCACTTCTACACTACCTGACTTCTGCTGAGGGACTTAACAAGTTGTATTTGCTTTATGTTAATATTGAAGGAGAATAAAACCATATGCAGATTCATTATTTGTGATGTATGGAGCGTATCAAAAGTTTCAAGTCTGCCAAACTTTCTAATGAATTAGCTGCCTCAAATACTTCAGGTTTTTCTTAACTAAATCCTGAAAGTTTTTAAGGTTTTGTTGGTTTATCTCAAAATGATTTCAGAGAAAAAAAATCTTGTTCCTGCTTGAAGGTGAAAACAGGAATATGAAAGACAAAGAGCAAAAAGCCTGATGCTTTAACCAAGCAGGCTGTTTGCTACCCAGAGGGTAGAGGTTTAGATTTTCCTGCAGAAAGGGGCCAGCCAAATTGCTAGTTACGGTATGTCTTTGTTGTGAAGGGTTAGGACTGGTAGAATTGGCAAAAATTTGCAAGGAGATGCCAGGTTTCAATCCCAGAATAATGCAAAAATTAAGATTACATTAAAAAAAAAGTTTAATTTATGTGGCTACGTGTCTGTAAAGCAGAATCACTGAGTCCATTAGTGCAGAGCATGCTTAGAATAATGGCAGTCTTAATTGCCAGAAGGATTATACTTGACTTTTAATGATTTTTTTATTAATTTTCAGGCAGGCCGTTTTGGGCAGTTAACTTACATTCGAGTTTATCAGGGAATGCTGAAGAAAACGGACTATATTTATAACACGAGGACTGGCAAGAGAGTGCGCGTGCAGAGGCTCGTTCGCATGCACTCCGACAACATGGAGGTGAGTGCAAGGGGGAGCATCCACGCAGACTTGTTGCCTTTTGGGTCAGTGAATAAAAAAGGGAGAAGCTAGTTTTCTATCTCTGAACAATGTGATTACCTGGCAAATTTTTGATATTGATGTTAATTCGTGTTTGTCTGTAGCCTTTAATAGAGCCCTGCAATAATACACTGAAGGCAGTTTCAGTTTATTTTCACTTGAGTGGAAGTCTTTGCTTCAGAAACATTATAAAATGACTTGGAGGTGACAGCCTGAAAACGCTAGCTGTGGCATTATCCCTGCATATTCCTGACTTCTGGAGAAGGGAAATGGTACTGGCAAAATAAACCAAAAAAAATTTCTTCCGTGTGTTTTTTTTAAAACAATTCTTAAATGAATAAATGTTTCTTGAAATGCTGTAGGCATTACTCTGCTTAAAATCCCCTAACTCTGTAGCTGGGACAGGACTGTGTGGAAAATAGTATGTTGCTTGCTTCACATCATACTGTCTAAGCTCTCCCTTTTGTGCATTTGTTTTGAAGAAATAGAAGGTTTACGGAGCACTTTATCCAAGCTGAAATATTCAAAGGAGTTGAACATGGAGCTTTTAAGCCCAGCATTTATGTCTTTGCCATATCTTTGTCATGTACTAATGTCCTTCAGTGATACCTAACTAGTGAACCTTTTCTTCTCAAGGATGTAAATGAAGCTTATGCAGGAGACATATGTGCATTGTTTGGAATTGATTGTGCTAGCGGGGATACGTTCACTGATAAAACCAGCACTGACATTTCCATGGTAAGTGCTCTTCTGAATCTGCACGTTTCATCCAGCATTGGAGTTTCCAGGCTTCTCTTCTTAAATATTTTTATTCTTTGGTTCAGTTTAAGTATTTTTTTGATATGTATACAATAGCAAATAATTATTGTGATTGTTTGTTATACTTCAGAGAGCCTGAATATATAGATACATGTGTGTCCAAGGGATAGGCACTCTTTTACAGTGCTTGGCGTCAAATATGTTACTCCAGGTTTAGCAAACTTGTGAAACCAACGTTTCTGGGATGCCAGGACTGCTACCACCTCCTTTTCTGTTGGCGTGTAGTCAAATACTGAGAGGATGCTGTTACCCCCAAAGTACTGAAATATGTATTGATACCCAGACACAGATATATCTATTTATATGTTCCCTACAAAGTCAGACATTAGAATATGGAAGCAGTGTCCAATATGAGATCTCTGGAGAGATCAACCTGCATCTGGGAACTAGTATATGATGTGGTTGACATTGCAATGAGTATTAAGTAGCAGCCTCGTAATCCCAAGGAGAATTACAGTTTTGTTACGGTGTGGTATTAGACACAGGCTACATAAGCAAAGCGGTCGTGCCTGGTTGGAACCCAGGATTCTTGTGATCAAACTTCCCTGGAGAAATACCAGCAGATGTAGTGCAACCTCATTCTATCATCTGTTCTTTATAACCATTACAGGAATCAATTCATGTCCCTGATCCTGTCGTTTCATTAGCCCTCAAGCCTTCCAACAAGGTAGGCACCTATGAATTAACCTTTTTCTGAGTTGCCTTTTTCTGATGCTTTTAACACTTTGTGCAAGTTAGCAGGCAAATCCTGGCTCATATAGGCTAAAATGAGCAGCATTTAAAAGATACCATCCAAACCATTCAGATAACATATCAATATGCTAGATAGTAAACTTAACCATAGGGAAGCTGCATGTCTTTGCTTTAAGTAAGTATGGTCTAGAAATAGCTATTTCAAACTAAAAGATATTTACTTCTCTCTTCCATAAGAAAAGCAGAGATAAGCTAGACTCAAGGGACTTTCCTGTTCCATCAAGCTTACAGTCAGCCTGGCAAACTTCATCAGCATCCAGGAGCTGGAAGAATAAATACAATTATAAATCTCTGGCTGTGCTTCAGAAAATAGCCTCATGAGGGTAGAAGTGCTAAGCAGTTGGCAAGTAAACTTGGGGCCTTTTTTGTTATGTGACTTTCAGATACCAAATTAATGGTTTTTTTTCCTTGCATGTGTAATTGTTTTTAGAATGACTTTGATAAATTTTCGAAAGGCCTGAGCCGCTTTACAAGAGAAGATCCCACCTTTAGAGTCCATTTTGATGATGAGAGCAAAGAGACCATTGTTTCTGGGATGGGAGAGCTGCACCTGGAAATCTACGCTCAGGTAATTTTGAAAGCAAATTCCACAGTCTGTGCTTCTGAATCGTTTCCCAAGCAAGAGTTCTCCTTCCTTTCTGCCTGAGATGTTGCATTGCTCTGCCAAAATCTGTTTGCGGACAGGCTAATTGAGGCCAGACTGAAGGCCTAATTTTGCAGTTGTGCCCTTAACCTCACATCAAGCTTCCTGGATTGTTTGGAGATACAACCCCGCTTGTTTTCATAGTAAATCAAGATTTTCATATGGCAGCTATTTTGAGGCCTTTCTACCAGAGGGCACTGTGACATTAATGTGAACAATACTAGCCACTTGGGGAAGTGTTGAGCTTCTTAGGCAGCTCTTGAAGATTCTCTCTCCCTAGTGGTTCTTCTCTGAAGACTTATAATCTCTTTAAATGAACCTTCAGTCTGAAATGTTTTTACTTTTCGGTACAAAACCAATGGTGTCCATCCAGTTTGTTACAAAAACGTTGTATTAGGCATTTCATTTTGCTTTAGCAAGCTTTGCTTGAAGTGAATTTTAACATTAACCTTTTTCTATAGGAGAGAGAAAATTTTTATTTCTGTACTTTCGTATGTATGTAATTTCATAGTAAGAGGTGATGAAGTATGAATAGTTATTTGCAACAATCTGTTTATTTCTTTCAAGCTAACATGTTTTTACAGGCTAACATAGTAGATGTATCTGAAATGTTGACAGAACAAAGAAAAGACATTTTTGTCTTCGAAAACTTAAACTTGAATGCAGTAGTTATGTTGTTGCCTTGACCTATATCTAAAGCTAAAGTCCCTGAACAAGAATGACAGTAGAATGACAGTGAATAATTTATAACACCTGTTTTTCAAAAGTAAATAAAACCTGGACCAAAAGAATATATTAACTCTAACTAAAGTTTCTCACTTCAAAATTATTTCTGATAAAAAACACTACTAGTGTATAGGAACTGTTCTGATTTTCATTGTCTTTTTGATTCTGCAGCGAATGGAAAGAGAATATGGTTGTCCTTGCACCATGGGAAAGCCAAAAGTCGCCTTTAGAGAGACCATCTCTGCACCTGTGGAGTAAGTATTCTTCTACCAATTTTCTATTAATTTTGACACAACATCTGATTATGCAGCACGTAACATGACAGTAGGCTTACTAGATCAAAGCAAAACCCTCAGGAATAGTTTTACTGAGCAAGGTGTTACTTGTGCTTGGATTGTGTGTCCCCTGTCTACTTATCTGCCCTCCTTCAAACACCTGTAGCATTTCAGCTGCTTCCACCGTCATGCGAGGTGCTCGGTTAGTGCTCGGCGTGTTGCGGCTGACGGCTGTTCTGTGTCACTTTAACACCGTGCTGTGGGTGCCAGAGAACCGTCATTTGCCAGGGAATAATCTCCTGTGGGTAGAAAGCGAAGGGTGTGCTGGAGGAGGAGCAAGGAGGAGTTTTCTTTGGACAGCACCGAGCTGGAATTGACTGCTGCAATTTAGCCACACCTGGGCTGACTTTTAACTAGGTTGATCAGGCAGTAATAGCAGTGCAGAGTAAGCAGCACTGCGGCCTGTCCTACTGAGCTCTCAATATTTAAGTTTATTTTTCTTTACAGAAAATTATGAGAAGCTAAAGCATTACAGATGCAGTAACTTCACTGGAGTGGAGTGGGGTAGGAAACAATGAAGGTAGGAATGGGAGTGAAATCTCTCATTCAGTGGGTGACTTACTACAGGGTGCTACACAGTCAAGAGCTTCTGGTCTAAAACTCTTTCAGTTTTTCTGCATCGGTGTCTTCTGAAGACATTTGCCCAGATCCCAATATTGCACAACATAAATACTATTTTGGGAACCAGAGTTACTGCTTTTTGTTGTATACTCTGTATCCCTCTGTTTGAGAAAAACTGGGGTGGATTTTGTGTATTGCATATTGGTCCTTCAGTGCTGTCCCTCTAGTAAAGAGATACCCTGTTTGCAGCTGCAGCTGGAATGCAGTTAAACAGCCCAAAATGTGGCAGGTTTTCGTCCCTGTGCCACTCTGGTGACAGTATGTCCCAAGAGAGGAGATCAGAGTCCCCCTCTGCCACTCACAAGAAGAGCTGAGATGAGCTGAAAATTGCAGCCTGCTGACCCCAACTGGAGGCTCATGTTCTGCCTGCCTGGAGCAGAAGCAGGGAGCGCTGAGGCAGTGGGTGCTCTTTGCCCTAAGTGCTCCCAGTTTGCCACCCCGCTGCAGGCATCAGACCTGTGGACACCTCCCCATCCCCATGTCCGAGCTGGGCGTTACGCAGGTGGCAGTCTTGAAACCAAGAAAAAGAAAAGATATTTTTTGGTTTGGGAAATAAGACTTTACCTGGGACACAAACTCATGAAGGAGAACCATGTAGTCAAACTCAAGGTAATCATCACTTCTTTTCTGCAAAGACAAGGGCTAAATGAAAAGGGCTGAATTTGGGGCTCTTTCTCCTCCCCGTCCTCCTTTGAGAATAATAAATCATTTCCCTGTTATAATAAAAAGTCTTTGATAGGTGAAACTGGCAGCTTATTCAAGGATAAAGCAGATGTAGTGTAGTCACTGTAACAAAACAAAAGAAACTATTTTGCATTACAATGAACTCCAAAATTGCATTTGAGATGTTGAATATAAAATCTGAAACCATGCTAATTCCTGCCTTCAGGTTAGATTTTTTTCCAACTTGAGGAACTTACTTGACAAGGAACACCTGGTTGTATAATGCTATAGTTCTTTAGTTTAGCTTAAATAATCCTAAATAAAATTGGCAATAGCATAAGACTTGTAAGGCACTGCAGGGTCTTTACAGTGGCTAGCAAGTTATCAGTGACAGTGTGAGCAACATCCTCTCTATGAATCTCTTCTCCAGACAATAAAAAAGATTTTTAAAAAGTTTAAAAGTCCACTAGTTTGATTAACAAGGTGGTCTGGTTTAATAGTATTGCCTTCTGTATACTTAAATTCATCTAGATGGTTTTAAATCTTGCCTAGGCATAGCCCTACAGTATCCCTGATCTGCTTTAGATACCAGAGGGAGCAAAATGTTAACAAATCTTGCTCCTACAATGAGTTTCTCCATTTTCTTCATACCCAGAACTTCATAAAAGTTCACGGGCTATTTTGAGTGGCCAAACATTTGGACTCTGAAAGTTTATTCTGAAGACCTCTGTTATACTGGATTTTCTGCATATAAAGTCCTGTTTCTCTGCTCTAGACCATATACTGAATTTCCTTAAATTTGAAATTAACCATGTTTAGAAGTTATTCTCACACTGTGTTTATTTCCAAGTAGAGGAGACAATTCATAGAATTATTATTATTTTTATTTATAAGAAGGCCCTATAGAAGCTTTCCTGAAAACAGGTTGCTTAATCAGTTAAGCCTTTTCCAGGTAAAAGTCTGCTGATTTGGCAGCTAACGGGAAATTCAGGTCTGCTCACTATAAACAACACTTGTAATCACACAGAAATTAATGAAAATGTAAATTACTCTGTCTTGAGGTATTTTGCCCCTTTCTTCTTTGTGACACATTTTCCTGAATACTCTTTTCCTATCAGAAACTTCAATCAATCATTACTATGCTAATATAAGTCTAGGAACATTGCTGCAATTGAGGGAACTTTTCAGATCATGTAGACAGCTATCCTTGAAGTAAGTGTAATAGGAATTATTAACTGGCTCGTCGTAAAAAGAAAAAGAGGGGAGAATATTTCTTCTGAATAGTATGAGTGAATGTGTCAGCTAATGTATGGTATGAATGGTTCAGCTAAAAATAAGTTTATACTTCAGATATTTTCTCCTTTGCTTTGCCCACCCCTGCCAAAGAAATAGTAAAAATAAATTGGAAAGAGCAAAGTAAAAAAGCTAATATTGAGAGTGTGAAAAATCCGTGCTTTCTTTCTTGATTAGCGTTTTGAGGTGAACTAGCAGACAGTTTGCAACCCAAAAGCAGCACAGAGTGTGTTTTATTGAAGCTGAGATGCAGCCTGCTGGTATCTGTCTGGGCTTAGGGGTTGCAGCGGTGTCAAGCAGGATTACTGTGACTGTGATCTGCTTTGAGATACGTGTCAGAGGGAGCATGGCTGATCGTGGTGTAGATAAAAAGAAAAAAGAGGATATTCCAGTGTATGTTTTGCAGATTCGAGAATACTGTCTGCTGGGCTTACAGGAGCCTACGGATGAAAGGCAGCAGAGTAATACAAGATTCTAATCAAAGTGATGGCCTCCAGGTAGAAAAGTCAATTTTGTAACTACCAAGCATAAATACTGTTGCTGCTAAGGATGTAGAGCATCTATAAGCAAAATTTTTGAAGAGAAAGGAGGATCTAAATATTCAAATCATAAGTGAAAGCAGAACTTGCTGGAGTGAATGGCTTGGGAGGGAATAAAAAGCAAAAACAGGCTTAAAAATGAACCAGACCAAGAAATCAAGATGCAGTTGGGGTTTCATGCCAAGAACTTAACCACGCCATCCCGTCTAGGATCTGCTACAGCAGTTATTTTCCGTGCAGGCCTTGCTGGTGACTTACCGCTTGGCTCACGCGTTGGACCTGGGCGAGCTCGTAGCGCGTGTTCTCGGTCGAGTTCTGCCACACCACGTAGCCGGCCGCGGCCTGAGCGAGCCGCCGGAGGGGCTCCAGCTCTGCGGGCACGTGGCCGCGGCTGTCTGGCGGGGAAGACAGCGCTCGTTAAGCAGCAGTCACGGAGTGGCAGTCCTTAATGGGACGCCCTAACGAGCAGGGTTGGCTAAACGCTAAGAGCGTGTGCTCCTATGTCACAGACCACGGAGGACCCTGCTGCGGTAACTCCTCTCCCCCACTCCCTCCTGGGTACCTGGTATGTTCTGTGCCTCGAGCTCTTTCTTCAGGCTCTTCATTCGGTTGTAGAACGTGTTATCTTGGTCGTCAGTGCTCTTAAGTTCTCCTTCAATTTCAAAGTGCACATCTGGAGCAGCATGTGTGTTGCCCAGGTGATAAAGAATCTCAGCAGTGCAGTTAACAGTATCACAGTCCTGTTACAGAGTTAACCAGGTGTATCAATAGTTAATACATGTACAGTATTTTTAATTTGCACTTGTAATTTATGTTTTTCATTATATAGTTGGTATTTTGGGATACCATGAGAATTGGGATTATTTAAAACAAGGTCAAATTCATAGCATCCGTGTGAATATATTTTAAAGGTAATTTACTTTCTGCCATGATGTAAAAGGTGACGCCCAGTGGGCAGCAGCAGATTGGTGCTTGCATTTTGCAGTTGGAGAAATGCATTAAAATAGCCCTGACTGGAAATGGAGAATTATGCCAAAATGTCCATGTCATCCCTCAGTTATCTTCATGTGTGGTGGTGGTAGGCACCAGCTATTACTCAGGGCTTTTGTGGTATAGCAAATGATAGTTTCTTTTTGGGGGAGGTTCAGTACTTTTTTTTCTTTTCTTTTTTCCTTAGTTTAAAACTCAGTGCGTGTCTGCTGGCCTCAGCTAGGATCAGCAGCACAAAACGTTGGCTCAGAAGCGCCAATTCCCACCCATAGAATTTATTAATTAAACGAATCTGAACTCACTTTCTCCACGATGTCTTCTAACACCAGTTTCAGATGGTATTTACGTCCAACGTTGTCAATGTCCTGAATGTGCAAACATGAAAAATATGTGGGTTGTAATCCTGAACCGCTGTGCATTGCGGAGGAGCTCATAGTTACTCCTGTGAGGTGCATTGCAGCAGTCACTGTCTGCAACAGTAATGTGGAGCAGGACTATTACTTCCTCCTACCACATTAAAGTTGCACATTTAACACATGCCAGAGGTAACATCCGATTAGGTATCTCCAAATCCATTTCCAGACCTTACTGCTTAACTCCCGTGTTGGAGCTCACAATATGTTCCTCTCCCATAACTGCTGCTTGGTTAAATACTGAGCCGAGAGAGGCCTCATGGGGCTCCTTTTATTAAGTCCATCTTGCATTATGTCACACACCGAGGTGTGTCTTAATCTCCCTGTGCCCACACGTGCAGTGACGCCGCACTCAATGCACAAGTGTTGAGTAACAGTCCCGAGGAGCTGCAGGATCTGTGCAGGCCTCTTCTCAGCCTGCTTGTCCCCTGCAAGGTGGGGCAGCCGCCAGCGTGAGGCTGTGCTCAGGGCTGCAGAGGCGCAAGGGGAGCTTTTATCTCTGCTCTCTCAATCTGCAAAACAAGCCTAATTTGAGTATATTTTTTAGGATTTGCCATTGTCCATTTGAAAAGACCTTCTCCTCATCCTCGTCTGCTCGTTAGCCTGTCCGTGGAAGATAAACTAAGCTGCAGCCCGCACTTCCTAAGGCAAATAACCAGATAACAACCCGCGTTTTTCCTACTCGGTATTACTGCGTAGAGAACAACAATGGCTCCAAAGTACAGCAGGAGTCCCGGTGGAGCCCGCACCGGCAAGGGGGATCCCGGGCGGGAACGGCACTTCCCGTGCGCATCCATGCGGGATGCGGCAGCCCGCGGCTCACCTGGGCACCGGCAGCGGCCACGTGGCGCAGCGCGAGCGCGCGGCCCGGCCCGCCGCGGCCGTAGCTGACGC
>VWPW01020885.1:15919-29680 GCA_013389825.1 Crypturellus undulatus
GCCCCGGCCGGCGCCACCTCCATGGGCTCCGGGCGGCACCAGGAAGCGGCCGCGGGGAGGGACGGCCGCGGCCTGCACACGTGGCAGGGCGGGAGCGCGCCGAGGCGCCTCCTTCGCATTCACCGCCAGCAATGTGTGTGTACGTACATATATATATATANGTTCACCGCCAGCAACGTGTGTGTACGTATATGTGTGTATATATATATATATGTATATGTAATCCCCATGTACACACTGATTCCGAGTCCCAAGGTGTCCCCCTCCTGTCCAGCCTGCCCAGTGAAAGCAATACCGCCAGGATACTTTGTGGGAGAAAACTGCTGGCATGTGCAGAGCTGAAAATCCTGCCCTTACGTCAGACAGCAGAAGGGTCTAAAGGTGAACGGGCAGCGCCACTCACCACGCGGGAGAGACTTGTTTTTTTCCTCTTTTTTTTCCTCTTTTTTTTGTCTTTTTTACTGCTCATTGTTTTTTTTTTTTTTTCTTGTTTTCTCTTTTCCCCCTTTTTTGATTTTATTTTTGCCTTTTACTTCTTTTTGTTTCTTTTGTTGTTTTTGCGATTGCATCATCACCATCCCTTAGTTTCCAGCTCACGAGATGAAGAAATTTCTTCCTTCTCTTAAGGAAGTGCTGACACTGGAGGAATGAAGAAGCACTAGAGTTCCCTACAACAAGCTCATGGAATATTCTCGACTGTTCTTCAGTCACTCTTAGGGCGTTTGGCCCTTTTACTTAATCACAACAAAATTGCAGTATGACAAATTTAGCCTTATGAAACTGTGGTGAGAGCATCCTTTGTGTAACATGGTGCTCTGGGCTTGTTTGTTTTTAGGTTTGAATTTACACACAAGAAACAGAGCGGTGGGGCAGGCCAGTATGGCAAAGTCATAGGGGTCGTCGAGCCTCTGAATCCGGAGGACTACACAAAGCTGGAGTTCGAGGACAGAACCATTGGCACCAATATCCCCAAACAGTTTGTGCCTGCTGTGGAGAAGGTATGAAGCATTTTGTGATTGCTGTATGTGCTGTTTGTCTTACCCCAGGCAGAGAGACTTTTCCCATTACTTCAGTAGAAGCAGAATCAACTTTGTGTGTTTTTGCTTAATATCTTACATTCCTGGGTTTTCCACTTAATTTAGAAGCGACTGTTTGTTTTCTTTGCTGGCGTGTGCTTAGCTCTATTTCCATAGCAATGCCTCTGTGCAAAAGGTAGGCTCTCCTTCCTTACAGTAAAACAAACCTACTACTTTGTATCTGCTTTTTAATTCCCCTCTTCTGCTTTTGATTGTGGTCACTTGATCCTAAGCTCTAATTCTGAAATATGTTACATATCTTTTTTGTTGTTTTTCAGAGACCACTTACATAAGAAACTGCAGTTAAATTAGATTTCCTGATTAAATTACCCGATATTCTTCCTTTTTCCCTTCTTTGGGGGCAGCTTCTGTGTATGCTTCTCTTCATGTAACCGCTTAGTTTATCACATACGGCTTTAAATAATGCCTTTTTATCACCATCTTAGCACCATCTTTGGATTCTTGTAATAAATAAACTAAAGGAATTCTGTTTTTCTTCTGTGATGCAACACACAATGGTTTTTGCCAAACACATGCAATCTTAAAAGAATCTTGTTTCTCAGTCAAGTGGTTAATGTAGTTGCTCTCCACATGGAGCTTTTTTCAGTTATTGTTCACAGGCTTTATTTAACAAAACACAATCCTTATAAGATAAGAACATTTATCTTCAGTTTCTCATCTGATTTCCATTTTTAAGGTGATATCAAATTGAAGAACAAGGGTACAAAATTTTAAAATGCTAGGGAATTTAAAAGTTTTCCCCACTATTTTGTATTCTGTTGCCATTTTATCAGACAAGAATGTTCGTGGTGATGGTGGTTAAAAATGATGAAGTACAGCTATAGCTGTATTTCCAAAGCTGCTTTTTTTGTTGTTGTTTTAAAGTTTTGTTTTAATTTGAAAGCTGCTAACTTTGAGGTGTTATTTGACAGGGATTCCGAGATGCCTGTGAAAAAGGTCCCATGTCAGGGTACAGGATATCTGGAATCCGGTTTGTCCTGGAAGATGGTGCCCATCACATGGTGGATTCTAATGAAATCTCCTTCATCAGGGCAGGAGAAGGAGCTCTAAAGCAAGGTATAAAGCTAGTGATTTGAACGTGCAGTGCTGTTGGAGCCAAATTAAACCTCCTCATCTTCTAGTGGTCACTTGTTGCCTGGTGTACATGCATACAGGCAAAGGTTGTTGGCCAGTTACATAGCACAGAATAAATGCAAAGATACAGAGATTTTTAGAGGAAGGCGACCTAATTCTTGTAGCTATGTGAGGCAAAAGGTACCCCTTTTTCTTAGATCACAGTAAAGAAACATGAACAGCTTAATTTTTGTAGAGGTAAGAAAATANGCAAAGATATAGAGATTTTTAGAGGAAGGCGATTCTTATAGCTATGTGAGGCAAAAGGCACCCCTTTTTCTTAGATCACAGTAAAGAAACATGAACAGCTTAATTTTTATAGAGGTAAGAAAATAACATGCTGTCGAACTGCATGTCTGCTGGCATTATGGGCTCTGAAATAGAAGTTAGGGGAGGAAGAATTCTAAAACAGTTGTAACCTTTTCCTCACTGATGCCGCAAACATTCAGCATTAGCCACAAAGACACCTCATTGCTGTACGCAGGCAGATCTTGAGTGGTTCCAGGCTTGTTCTCCAGCTTGTCTCGCTCCTTGTGAATTTAGCTTGAAGTTAATTAATATGGTCTTGCAAAACACAATTTCCATGAGTAATACATTACCATTCGTGTTAAGGTCCTGGGTCTAATAGGAAACATGTTGCCTTAGATGTCACTTCTGGCCTTACTGCTGCAAGTCCGTGACAGCACATTGTTTTCTTGCAAAGCCAAATTAAAGATAATTTAATGTGTATATACCAGGTAACCATAAGAATTAAAAGTTTTTTAGTTAATCTTTGTTTTTTTTTTTTTTTTTTNTAGTTAATCTTTGTTTTTGTTTTTTTTTCCTTCCAGCCATGGAAAATGCTTCTGTGCGTATACTTGAACCTGTTATGGCAGTGGAGGTGATGGCACCCATCGAGTTCCAAGGAGCAGTGGTGGCTGGCATTAACCGCCGCCACGGAGTGATCACGGGACAGGATGGCACCGAGGATTACTTTACACTCTATGCTGAGGTGTGTGCTGTTAAACGATTCTTTCCCTTCATTGTTTATCTCCCTTGCTGTTTTTCTTGGTAACACACGTAGGCTGATAGCCGAGTTGCTAAGCAGCAGTGCATAACATTAGCTGTCAGCTCAGCAGTGCAATATAAACATGATACCAGTATGCGCTGCACGCATGCAGTGTGCACAGTGCGTACGGTGCAACATAAGGCTATTACTAATGTGCCTTGCTTCAGCCAGCTCACTGAGCTAACACGTTACACTGGCACAGAAGGAAGGGAATTCAGGTTTCGGTTTCGTGCACTTTGGCATCATGCTCTATTCGCTGCATCGACTGCCCCACCTGCGCTTCAGTGCTTGACCAGGACCCCCTTAATAAACCAGGTCTAGCAGCTGATCTGCTTCCTAGTGGAACAAGCTGTGCAGCAGCACAGACACACAAAATTAAGGGGGGAAATCATTTGTCAGCTATCTTTCTTCAGCTGTTAAAAGGCGACATTAGTAATTGGAGCTGCATGCAATGGTTGCCTTGCAAGCCTTTAGTGTCCCTTCTAAAATGTGTTTGTGTTCATATTAGGTCATAGGAAATGCATTTCTAACAATGGATGTGGGATAAATCATCTCAGCAAGGGCCGGCTAGTGACAAAACACGTGCTGTGTCTTTCCTGTTTTCAAAAGCACAGTGTGTTGAAAAGCTGCAGTCTTCACTTTCTAACATTACGATCTCTTGCTTTGTAATATTGATTACTGACTCTGGGATATTCCAATATCTGGTGTATTGTAGCTCAGAGATCTTTGGGGTTTCCCGATGAGTATACATTGTGAATATTCATTAATTGAAATAGGGATGGCTATGTCCAAAAAAAAAAGTTAGCAAAATCAGTGGTATTTACAAAGAACACAAGATTTTACAAAGTTTCTTTGTAGAATAATAAAGACTGATTGGATTGTGACCAAAAATTGATGGGAAAACTGTTTGTTCCTAATACAAGAATATGTTTCATCTGTGCGGTTTTAGGTGCCACTGAATGATATGTTTGGATATGCCACCGAGCTGAGGTCTTGTACTGAGGTAAGTTCTTTCAGTAATTTTTTTACTATGCTTATTTCCGTATATAAAGTGTGTTAATTTGCATTGTCTTATGCATAGCATGAGTAGCCTTAAAGGGATTAAAATAAAAACAAAAATGCAGAATAGAAAAAGATTGCTAGAGTTATTACTGTTACTTTATCTGTTTCTTAAATATCTTAGCTAGTATTAGCTATGTCATTTCAGGCTAAAGATTTCTCTTAAACTTTGGAGAGGAAGGAAATAAGTCTTAAGTAATTCAAAGTGGTAAATACTGATAATACTGATAAAGATACTGAATTCATAGGTTGCAAAAATTTTTGTATACTCCCAACATTCAGTTTCAAATGTCTGCAAGTCAAAGAGATTTTTGAAGGAAATACTTGCATTAATTAGGTGTCCTTTTTAGCAATATACATTTCTGTGCTTAAACATTGAATTTCTACATGCAATTGAATCAGGTGAGCTATTTTCTTAGTGTTTTACTAATAATTTGCTGTTTCCCATCCCCTGTGATATAGAAGTACTGTATTTTGTGAGCATGTGAATGCATTGTTGCTAATATCATAATCATTCTCTGAATTATAAGCAAAACAACCACTGGGATGGAAATTGCAGGCAATTTTATAATCCCATATCAAAGAAACAATGTTCAGATACTGTTTGCTTATTTTGGATCTCATAACTGCATGCCTCAACATGCAGTGATGTACACTTCTTTGTAAAATATTGTTTGCTTCACAGACCATGGTGCACCCAAGTGCAAAACAGTTTCTTGTTTAGCATCCTAACCTTGATATATTTTTTTCCAATTCTTCAGGGAAAAGGTGAATATACCATGGAGTACTGTAAATACCACCCCTGTTTGCCCAGTACCCAGGAAGAAATAATAAACAAATACCTTGAGGCCACGGGGCGACTTCCTGCGAAAAAGGGCAAAGCCAAGAGCTGACTTTCTTCTCCTTGAGCACATGGAACAGTTTTTCACAATCTTCTCTAATCACTGAGTTGCCCAAGTGATACAAGAGACTGAGGCTGGATGGATACAGACTGCAGGGGGACTTCATTGCATCTTCATGCCCTTCTTTTACAGTATTCTCAGAAGTCAACAGGAGATTACAGCTGAATTGTTCACTTGTAGATGCCACTTATTAACAAAATATATAAATATGATAAAATTTATGATTTGTCTTGAATTTTGTCTCGATCTGTATTAAAATAATTTTATTTTTTACTTGATAAATATTATTGTGTAACTAGGCTAGTTACTGTTTCTCTCTTTTTGAAAGATTAAAAATTCAGGAGGCTAAACATTAGCTGCCAAAATGGTGAATATTTTTTGTATGGATGTTCCAAAAAGATCCTTTGGTGTTGCAGTTCACTGTAGCATACGGTCTAGGAAAAAAATGCTAATATTTTCTTCTCATCCTTACGAAACAGTGGTAAGATCCTCCAAAGCCGTAACTCAGCTGTTAGTGGAACTGGCATTTCACCAGATCTGCTTATCACAGATGGTGTGATGCGTTTTTAAGAAGTTGGTAAGAATTTACATAGAAGTAAACTCTTTCCTAAACAATGTGCAAGGTGGGTTCCCTTGTATGTTGTTTACTTGGTTTTAGGTGCTCTACCTTCCTAAAAGGATCTCTTTGTCATCAAACCAAACAAAAAGATTCCTTTTTTCCAAAATCTTAAGAGATCATGTTCCTGTTGATGTGCTTATCTTGAGAATCACGTAACTAAATACTGCTCACTTATAATACAGAGAAAAATTGAAGCTGTTACAATTAGGTGAGAGAAAAGACAGTTCTTTATTTAATGTTATTGCTAAAAGATCCACTATGAATTTTCCTTGCGTGCTCTCTCCTTGACTTTCTCTGCTTGCAGCATTTTTGCAGACTTCCAGTAAACAGGGAATGAAGTTCCAGTTCAAAACCAACTGCATTCCTGGCACAGGATTGTGCTTGATGTTTACCAGACACAGAACTATAATGGCTGGGCTTTTTTTGTCTCAGTGCTCACAGAAAGACAGTGAAAATTACACGTTTTAAATTTGAAGTAAGTAGAGTGTCAGAGATTTGTCAAGGGCATGTAAATATTAACAAAACACGGGCATAAGGTTGTGTATGAACATGATGTTGCTTCGGGACAAATCCTTCTTGTTTCCCTTACATCTGTAGCTTTTTTTTTTTTTTGTGAAAAAAATGCATCTGGAACTAATTTTAACGAAAACCCTACAGGTTCTCTGTCATTTAGGGATTTTCTTAAGCAAACAAACATTCTCCTACCTTTGCCAACATTCAGAGGAGACTTATAAAAGCAGTATGAATGCAATTGCAAAGAAAGAAAAGGGGTAGTTATTTTAGTTGTATTTTTGGCTTTTATGTTTTGCTGCTTAGAGGTCAGTCACGATGTGAAGTCTTGGCTCTGATGCTGCCAGATGGGCTGCTGCTCCCCAAATGTAACGCAGACGACAGGATCGTGCAGCACAGGGACATCTGCACCACGGTGGGGTCTGCTGCGCTTAATGACCACAACTCTTCTCCTGTGGGCATCCACGGATATCTCCCATTGTGCCTTTTGGCACTGTGAACCGAGTCCTGACTCGGAAAATGCTTGCCTTTATTAACAATTTAATAATGAATCTTGCTTCAGTAAAAATTGCATAGAGAATTTCAGGTTTTGTTCCGCTGGCTGAAATCCTGGCCCTGAAGACTTTGATGGAAATTTTGCCATTCAATTCCAACCAGCTGGTACTTTTCCAGAAGTTAGGATTGTGCAGCTTCTTAAATGAGATAAAACTTGTGCTGCTTACTCGAGGTCAAAGTTACACGGGTTTGTCGAGCTGGAAACAAATGATTCTCTGTTCTGGGCTTGGAAAGCAGTAGCAAAAAACGTACTTTGTTAGTAAGAAAACTAACCTTGCAGCTAAATATATTGCTAAAATAGAGTCCCAAAGTAGAAAACCGCTGTACTATTTTCTTGTTCAAATTCTAGAATTTTCATTACCAGTTCCCTATTGAAGTTGTCATTAAAAGCTCTGATGACATATTTTGCCAGCACAAAAGTAAACACAGTGTATGAAATGCTGCTTTACTGAATTTATTTTAATGTTACGTGCTGATATAAAAAGCTTCAATCAATAAAAGTCTAGGAAGAGAAATACAGTTGTGTAAAATACCTGAATTATTTTGGGTTATCAGATCACACAAGATAACCATCTTCTAGTTAAAGTATTTGTGTGCAAATAACTTAAATCGTCACTACTGGTTACAGATTTCTGGTAGCCCAGGATACTACAAGGTAGAGAAGAAAATAACCATTGCAGAGGGCAGATGCTCCCCAAAGTAAGGCATACTTAGTACCTGGCATTTGTTTATCCTAATGGAAATTGTGATAAAGAAAGAAAGCAAGATGGGAAAATAGTTTAGTGTTATATTAGAGAACGAAGGTGGGGAAGTGCACTTGCCCTAAACCCAGAATGGAGAATTTTGTGTGAAAGGACAAAAATACGTTCTTGCAGTTAGACTTTGTTGTATTTTAGATGCCTAAAAGACACGGCAGTCATTAAAATGTAGTATCTGATTGAGTGGATATTGTGCCAGCAGGATGTTCTCAGCTAAACCCAAAGGTGGAAGTTTTATCTGTCTGATGTTTGGACCATCATCGTTCCAGCTTGCAGCAAAACCTCCATCCATCCTGCAGACAGACAAAAGACACAAAATCTGCATGCTTGACAAACCTTCCCTTGTGGGGCCGTAGACTGGTGGTGGACAGAGGAGAGACAGAAAAAAAAACATTTTCCTTAAATCAATATTTTCTCAGTTGACTTTGCGAACACGAGAGGATAAACTTCCTTTTTTAAGCAGAAATTGCTGTTTGTCGGCAGAGCTTGGGCCAGTGAGTCATAAAAGAAAACTCAGCCTCTGCTGTGTGTAATGATACTTGTTTTATTGGAGATTTAAGTTAAAAAATAGCAAATAATAAATCTATCCAAAAATGAAAAAAAGATTTAGTAGACAAGTATTTCTTATAGTGACAGCAATAGTTTTTTTCTCAAGATTTTTATCCAAATATATTAACTTTTTTTCACTTAAGTCACATAAAATCAGCCTGTGTATGTATATCTGTGAATGAATGTATATAATAGCAAAATTCATTTAGGTAGATCTCTAGAACGTGTGAGTTTTTACCATGTAAGAAATCAAAGATTCATTCTGGAACAGACTAGTGAAAGCATTTAAAGTCACTGGTGTGTGACTAGTATAGAAAAGTTATCACAACTCTGGATTTATTAACTCGAGGCTCCTCCCATTTAATATGTTTGTACAAAGCTGACAATCATCTCAATTTTCTTCTTTTTCCTGTAAGATTCCAGCAGCGGATCCAGATTCCATTCCAGATGTCTCTTCAAACCACTGATTGTCTGAAGCACAGAAGTATTTTACTTTCAGAGGGTGACCAGGAAGCCAAATGACACGCAGGTGGCATGAAATCATTTCCTGGAGAACAGATTTAAGAAAAAAAAAAAAAAAAAAAGGAAGAAAACGTTTATCTTTATGATCTTTTTGTTGTTTTTCTATTGATGAAGGTGGGTGTTACACATCTATGCTTTCTTACCTGTGTTGGAATTTCATGAAGTAAGACAGTGTAGTCAAACTCAATAAAATCATCTTGCCTTATCTGGACATGTAACAAAGGAAAAAGCAACCAAAACCACAACGTTATATTGTTGAAGTATAGTATCTACTCTGATTAATTAAGTGCATTTAGCCTAATAAGCGGGAGAGAAAAAGACTGAGATGCCAACAGTAAAATAGGTTTTTGCATGCGGAAAGGAGGGGAATTGGGAACAATTCCTGTGCCAGGACTCTTAAGGACACTAACTGGAGTGGGGCTTTGCAGTTTGAGTGTGCTCTGATGTGAAACTAGGCTTATTCAGATGCCAGTTACTCAAGTTAACACTTGAATGACTATCAGAATCCGCTTAATCTCTCTAAAAATACCTCATTCTGAATAACCTGGAATAGAAAGCAAGCACACTATCTACAGATCACAGGTGACTGAGACAGAAACAAACCTTTGGAAACTCCTATACGGAACAGCTGTGCAGTTTGCTCCCCAAGAGAACTTGGATCAAATACTAAAATGATGCTGGGAGGGTAAAAAAAGAGTAGGAGTGACTTAGCATGGGGGTGCTGAATTGCAGGAGCACATGTGTAAATCCTCTGATGAAGCCAACTGATGTGCTCATGCAAACCGAACAGCATTTTGTCCAAATGACTAATATTTTTCTACCAAGCTCTGGAGAAAATAACTCATTCTGATGGAGATACTTTTATGTGAAACCGCTCGGATCTTGGAAGCACGCAGATACTGCAGACCGCGTGTGCTGTCGATGGCTGGTTTGTTTTCTCTAGCTTGGTGCACAGGGTTCGCCTCTCAGACTGGTAATTCCCACTTGGCTTACCCACTGCTTTGCAGACTTGACTTGTGCCATGGAGTAACTCAAGTTCTCTGTTGATTTTTCCCACATTATTTTGCTGCTGCCAACAACAGCCAAAGCCCACACTGGCTCAAAGGCAGGCTCAATATTTCCATAGCTGTCTGAAAGGAAGAAAATAATATAAAAATGATGAATGCTGCCTGCTCATCAGGCAAATGATAGACTGCAGAGCCCTGTGCCGTGGCACAGAAACCTCGTAACTTCTCTCGGACACGTTGCAGCCCTCAGCGTGGAGCACGGACCTCTGATAAAGTTATGTGGCTGCAGAAGGATGAAAGCAGGAGGGAACTGGAATTATCACGAGACATTATTGGTGACTCCCTAACCCCGGAGGAAAAGGGGGACCAGGGCCCTGTATGTCTGGGATGGGAAAATTCACTCATCCCTTGGGAACTCCCATCCACAGGTGGAGGAAGATGTGTAGGTTAAAGCAGTGATTACTTGAGGAGTTTTTACTTGAATACAGATTTGCATGGACCGGCTCTCAAATCCTGAGCAGTGACTAACACTCTTGCTAAACAAAACAGGGGTTTTTCTCCCCAAGGATCTTTGACAAGGTGGAACTTTTTGAGGAGGGAAAGAGGAAGGAGGAGAGTTAGTCCTGGTTTTAGGGTGCTGCTGTGGAAATACATCTGCTTTTTAACCCGTGCACATTTCCTTGCGTTCTTAAAAGTGCCCAAACTCTTTGATATGAAACGGTGTCAGATTATTTGGGGAATATACCTGGAATGTCATTTGCAACTATTGGTTTGGTTTGTTGCTTTAGTTTTTGGTAAAATGCGTTGTCCTCCTCTTGGATTTGCTTCTCATCTTTGGTGTCTGCACAGTTGATGGTGACGGCGGGCGGAGAGTTTCCCTTCTCAAAGAGCACTGTGGCCAGGCAGCTCCCCACGTTTTCCTGGAAAGGCAGAATTCCAAACTGTTGGTACCAATCAGGACTTAAATGGAGCACATTTTAAAAGAGCTCTTGATGTAATCATGTGAAGTACACGTAATATGTACATTTCTATATGAGATTCTGCATAGGAAACTATATAAGGATCACAAAGTTTTTAGAAGATTTTTTTTCAGAAATAGGTTAAAGACTAAAAAAAGTAATTTAACAAATCTTTTATTAAAAAGTGTAGCAGAAAAACTAAATCATCTCAGGGATATGTCTGAAAGTTCTTAGGAAAGGATACTAGCTGATAACAACATTGACTGATTTGGTTGTACAAAACATCTGCCTTAGGACAGAAACAATGTAATGCTTCACATTAGAATACTGAAATTTGAGTTTCATAAGATGTATGTGAGGGCAGAGCAGATGCTTGCAGTGAAATTGCTAATGACAACCGAGAGCACGACTGGAGGGCGGGT
Organism: Crypturellus undulatus; assembly: GCA_013389825.1. NCBI lineage: Eukaryota > Metazoa > Chordata > Aves > Tinamiformes > Tinamidae > Crypturellus > Crypturellus undulatus. Next base: position 27,040 of record VWPW01020885.1, read on the forward strand.
TATAATTGCTAAAAGACCAAAAGCTGTGTGGTGTTTATGCTGTCCTGGGTGCAGATCCCATGGGAGCTGCATGGGGATACGGAGCGGGATGTTGCAGCTCGGAGCGCAGGGGAATGCAGAGCAGGGAATTCCTGACGCGCTCGGATCTCTACCAAGGCAGAAACTGATCAGACAAAACACTGTGTTGACAGCAAGAGCAAGCCCTGCCCCATGCTGGGCGAGCAGGTAAAAGCAAAGTCATTTTATTGAGAAAGACTGATTTAGATAAACCCTGTTTTACAGGCGCTGAGGTTTAACGCACGCTGAGGAAGACACGGCTGGGCTATAAACTCACCCTGCTTCTGTAGTCTTCGGTGGTGAACTGCAGGTAGTACTTATGACCAACTCCTGGGATGTCCTGCAAGAGAGGGGAGTTCTGTCCATGCCGTAACTACAGCCTTCCACACTATTATAACTATAACATTATTATAACAGTGATTACTGCTGAGCACCTGGTAACACACATCAGCACCCCTCGTTTCTGAAGAGGGCAAAGCCAGGAGGAAGAGAGCTTAAAAGTAGTGCCTGGGGGCATGTGAATCAACTGGAAAACAACTTTTTGTGTGTTGGTTGTGGCTGACAGCTGGGGCTGGGGTGGTTGTGCTGGTTGTTGCTCTGGTTAATTCGGATTTTGCTGTGAGGTATCCAGACTGCTCTGACATGCAGAGACAGAAGCTTATTTTTAATACTGGTCCTGGAAAGTAATAATTACTATGAACAGGATCAGTGTATCATTTTACAAGGCAAAAGCACAGCCTGCAAACAAGTATTAGGATGATCTGCTCTTCACTTCATCAGTCAGTCCTTCTCTAGCAACTCGTATACTCAGTTGGCAGGAGGAGTCTGAGTGACAGAATAGCAGGGACTTTACATTTATAGACCACTGTTTGCTTGTAAGCTGACACTTGGTGTGTTTTTTTTTTTTTTTTAACTGGCATATTTTTGTCATTTGATTAAACTGGTCCTAAGTAAATCAAAGTAAGTCTTCTTCCACGCTGTACTGTGATTTATTGGATAAGCTTTCTGATGCACAAGTCAAATCACTTCTGTGTCTGAAAGTTTCTTCCTTTCACATCATTAATTGCTTTAGTAAAAGGTGGTCCCCGTGTCACCAACCTCTTCTCGCCTCTACCCCTCAGCTCTCAGTGACTAACACTCCTTGTGCAGTGTATTTCGGTGCACAGGTTTGCTGCTTTGGGACACACATCACGGAGCACGCGGAAAATGCGCTTCACGGGAGAACGCGAGCTGCCTTTCACAGCGTGCCCTTGGGGGAAACTGCTGTATTCCAGCGACAGCACCGACTCCAGAGCTTCTTCCCTTCTAAACAATACCCTTCAGGTAAACAGCAGGGTAATTCTGGCCATTTGCATGACATTGAAGGTTAAAATCCTAAGCAAATTGCACATATTTTACTTATCAGAATTCAGATCTTTTTGTTCCTATTGTACTTTCCACCAGGAAGGCATTAATAGTGAAACAATCACACAGTTCAATGCTGAGTGCGTGCACACATCTATAGTATCATAATGCACAGACACGCATATAGCATATACAAGGTACACGAGCACATAGTGCACGTGCATATATACACAATGTGCATACACACATATTGCACATATAGTGCTTATGCACACACACATATAGCGTATAAACAGTGCACATGCACACACAGCATATATATGCATGTGCATACATGCAGATGCGGCATATATATGCACGGCGCACATGCACAGATGCACACACAGAGCATACATATGTATGTGCATAGATGCAGACAAATAGCATGTATATACATAGTGCACATGCATATATGCACATGCAGAGTACATATATGCATGTGCACAGATGCACACATAGTATATATACACATAGAGCACGTGCACAGATGCACACACAGAACATACATATGCATGTGCATAGATGCAGACGCATAGTATATATATACACCTAGTGCATGTGCATACATACATAGCATATATACATAGTACACATATAGTGTATATATTCATAGTGCACATGCATATATGCACACGCAGAGCACATAAATGCACATGCATGGATGCAGACACATAGCATATATATACACATAGTGCACCTGCATGCACACAGCATATATATACCTAGTGCACATGCATCTGTGCACACGCAGAGCATATAAATGCATGCGGAGAGATACGGACACATAGTGTATATATACACCTAGTGCACATGCATAAATGCACACGCAGAGCACATACATGCATGTTGAGAGATACAGACCCAGTGTGTGTATATATATATATACACACAGTGCATGTGCATACACATAGCATATATATACATAGTGCAAATGCATATACGCACACACAGAGCACACATATGCATGCGCGCAGCTGCAGACACACAGTATATACACACCTAGTGCACGTGCATATACGCACACGCAGCAGGTACGTGCACAGTGCCCACGAGTGCATGCACATACCAGCACATACCCACGCGGTGCGCGCGCGTACCCGCACCCACACGCGCGCCCCGCGTATCCACCCGCAGCAGCACCCACGCGCGAGGCCCGTCCCGTGCCGTGCCGTGCCGTGCCGCCCCGCGCCGTGCCCGCTAC
>VWPW01020886.1:0-11195 GCA_013389825.1 Crypturellus undulatus
AAGAGAACTGGAGATGTTCCTCTGATACAAGAAGCATGCTACTTCCAAATCCATCAAAGGAGAATTAATCTCCCTTTTCCAATCAAAGGTTTCTGCACCCTGTAAATGGCACTATTTGTACAAGTTTTCAATACATGTGTGCAATCAACATTCTGTACATACATGAAATAATTGTCATTACTTCTAATTAAGTAGTGTTTGGAGACATTTTTCTGGTATTAGTGATCCTTTCTGTTCAGTGAGTTTATATTGTTTTTTTTTAATAGAATTTTATGTTTTGTTGTCTTTAAACATACTCTGTTCTGTGTTTCAGAAGGCAGTCCAGAAGATCATCTAAGCGGATAGCCTCAAAACGCAACGTGAAGCTAAGAACTGCTTCTTCCTCTGCTTCTGAATGTGAGCCTGATCTCAGTGAAAAGGGTAATCAAAGGCAAAAAGTCAAACTGAATACGAAGGGCAAAAGTCTGAAATCTGCTCATAGAAAGAAATCTCATAAAGAGCACAGAAATTCAAAGACAACCTTGGTGACTCTCTGGGCTTCGCAAGAGGAGGAGGACGATGAGGAGGATGAGGCTGATGACTTTGAGCCAGATGATGAAGGTCAATGTTTTGCACCAGAGAAAGTAAACAAAACTCCCGTGTTTGTTCCTGTAGGCCTGTGGTCTCCAAAACCTGCTCCTGTTCAGATAGAAGAGACCATGGAGGAGGTATGATGCTGCTGTGATATGCATGTGTACTTCAGTTTTCATTTTTTAAACACATACTTTTCTTAGAATTGCATTTCCGAGTGCATTTGAACAAAATGCTCCACTAATCTAAGGTCTGGTTCATGCTATGAACTGTAAAGCCCTGCAGAGTGTTCTCTGGCTAATGCACTGGGCTTGGATGGAGGCACAGGCTCCTGTGTTTACGGCATGGTTTGAGGCATGGATAGAGGTGAAACAACTGGAGCACTTCAACTTTACATTTGAATGTTAGAAATGAAGGAGAAGTTTCATGCATAAAGGTGAAGCGTGTTCTCCCCCTTCTCCCTCCCACGTGAATCACTTCCTAGTCAAGAAACTTTACCTGCCTTACAGCTTTATATAGCATTATATACTGTGTGCAAGTGAAAAAGGAACAACTAGCTCTAGGTAAAAGAGAATTGAAAGCTCGGCCAAAGCACAGAGGGAAAGAATTTGTTGCAGGGAGAGCTCTGCTGATTCCCTTCATCCTGAAGATTTGGAATACGTTAAGTGTGGGGATAATGTTCAAATTACTTGGTTTAACACAGGAAGTACATGCGGTAAAGTGTGAAATGGCTTTGGTGGAAACCGTATGCTTACAGCAATGCTGTGTATTAATGCATACAGCTTTACAGTATAGACTATTTTTAATGATTTGAACTTTCTTGCACGTTGTCATAGAGCTTTTAGAAGTAAAATATTAGCTTGCGTTTGCTATTTCATTTCTTAGTAATCACCTTGTTACTTAATTGTCTCTGGTAAAACTGCATCTGAAAGGAAATGTTAAGGATGTATTCACAGAGAAACCGAGCACCTCTTCAAAAACTAATTCTCCGTGACTATGTAAGCTTAATATTAAATAATACTTATACAGGATTTATTCCATGTCCCAGGATGATACGCTCAGTTAGTTTCATATTAACTATTTTTATCTTTCAGAACAAAAAAAGAGACGAGAAACACTTGTGCAACTTCAGGGGAATTACAGGCTCTAACTGCATCATCAAAACCTAAGACTTCAGAAGTGGGACAAGAGCTTTATCCAAGTCAAAGTTCTGCAGATGGACTTCCTGAGCACAGTCCTACCACTGCTGAGCACAGTCTGTATACAATCAAATTGACTCAGGTAAAGAACTACATTTTACTATGGTCTAGAGGTGCCCAGTTTCTGAAACTCTGAATAGGAAGAAGTTCTCAGTGCAAATTTATTCACTCACCCATTTTACAGACCTGATACTTCAACTGGTGAATGAAAGTTCAGGTGAACTCTGTCATCTTAAGCCTTGATTTATAGCATTACAGGGCTAAAAGTGATATATACAAACAAAACTCTGAATATTCTGATGAAAGAAGTTCTGATGAAAGAAGTTACTTATTTATTTCTATTATAGTCACTACCATCTTTACATTTTCATAATCAACTTCATTTGTTTTACTTTAAACAAACTTTTCTTTCTTTAAAACAAATCTTGGCAAAACTAGATTTTAATTCTCATATTAAAAGTGGCTAGTATATAACAAAATATCCCTCTAGAGGATAATTAAAAAAGAGATATTCTCTTTTTTAGAGAATAAAGATAGATATTCTCTTTAGAGATTTAGAGATATTCTCTTTTTATTCAGACTAGATATTCTAGCCTGAAAATGGCATTTTTGGTATCCAAGAATCTTAAGATTTTAACCCTTTTACCTATAACTATTTATTTCTCTTCCATTCTTACTGTGCTCTTTCTTACTTATTTCAAAACTAAGAACTTTAACATATTATGTTTGTCTATGATGATATCTGTATTTCCATTTCTATCCATTGCTTTGTAGTGGCTTGTGTATCCCTGCACTAGTATGGATGAGAATTGTCTTCTCTCCTCATGAGAAATAGGTTCATTTTCCTGCAGATTCTCTAGTGTTGCTTGAGGTTAGTGCCTGCACACTAATGGATGGTAGCTTGTTTTTTTTTTCCTCGGTGCAATCTGCTGATGTGTCAAGGCTAATCTCGATTTAAAACAAGATACAAGAATGACGAATTAGCTGGAAACAGGACTGGCAGTCAATGTGAAAGGAGGCAACTTTCAATTTATTTATTTACTTATTAATTTTTTAAGCAATGTATTGTGCCATGAAAGGGATGGGATTGATCCAAGCAGATCTTGGAGTTTTTCTTCTGGCACTCAGTATTTTTTGTAATAGTTGAGGGAATTCATGTTCTTAGCACTACTGAGCAATTTATTGGGTGAGTCAGCTCTGGCAGAGCTGTGCTTCTGCGAAGCACTTTTGTCAAGGGAAAAAAAAATCAATAGAGACAATGAGCTGCATATAAATAATATGCAAGTACTGCCCAAGCGTTTCATGTCAGGCTGGTATCTTTTAACCTAGAATAGACAAAAGGAAAAGTTGACCAATTGCAATGATGATGATGTTACTAGATTTTCTGGCCTTTCAAAATTTGTCACACTTTTTCTTTACTGTTTTCTAGAGTTATTTCTAAGATCTTCTAATTAGTTTTTTTTGCAAATGTTTTATTTCTAGAACGAAGGATGTATTCAGGATTTTCAACAGCAATATACAAGCAGCGCAGAAGAGACTTCAGGTGTAACGTGGTAATATTCAAAGTTAACAAAATCTGACATGTATTTTGTAATCACACAAAGATATATCAATGAAAACATTTTAATTTTTGATTTGATTTAAAACAGTCTACCTCACTAACAAAAATAATGATTCATGGTGAAATGGCACAGTAATTCTCATCACTAGCCTCTTTGCCACAAACCAGATTCGGTAGGTTTTTTGAATGGTACCTCAAGTTCAAAGATCAGTGGAAAGAAACTTGTTCCTCTTTTCTCCCTGCTGTGAGCTCCTGCTCCTTACCTTGTGCTGGCCTCAGCACTTGTGGACTAGAGGCTCACAGAGGTCTTAACATATTTCTCAGAAATTGAAGGTGGAGTGGCAGAGTGAGAAAAAATCTGTATAGTTTTCCACAGGCTTAGTGAGCTATAGTGCTGAATGGAAGTGTCCAGGGAGTGCCAGTTACTGCAGCTGTGTGGGTAGGAAGGTAGGACTCTGTCAATATGGAGCAGGAAAAACGTCAAAGCAGGGAAGAAAATGGGAGAAAGAAACCAAAACTTCCTTTTTGGGTGTAGCAAGTCAGGGAAGCAGTTCCTTATTGACTAAAAGTGATGAAAGGTACCAAGATGATAGCTTTTACATAAAACAAATTAAAAAGGAGGTGTCTCGGAAACAGTATTTGACTAAGGGATGGGAAAATCATTGTGCCAGAAGCCCAGAATACTTGCTTAAAAAAAAAAAAAAAAACCTGCAATCTTCCTGCCAAATGTGCAACTTTTTGGAGGATGCACAAAAGGCAGGGCTAGTATTTCTTCTAGGTTGCCTGTTGTTATGCTCAGTTGTTGCAAGGGTCTTAGGAAAGAGCTTCTTAAATCATCTTTAGATAAAGAACCAGAGTGAACTGAGGTTAGAATAACAGCTTTAAATCAGCAAAAGAATAGAGCTGTTTTAGTTAACTGAGCAGCACTATGTTTTTTGTCTTTTGAAAAGAACTTTAAAAATATTTTCTTCTTAAATTAACAGATGGTGATTGGCAGTTAGCTGCTAATGCCTACTTGTTGGTAAATTATGTATACTACTCGTTTATTAAATTAATGACTATGCTTTTCTGTTGGTTCTCTTCTGCAAATCAACAGTAAGGGGAAAAGGACCTTGGGATTATTGACCAAACAGCAGACTTCTCTACCACTTTGAATAAGTGACTCTTAACCCCTGGCAATATTAATTAGAGGGCTATTTAAACACTGTTACACAAGCATAATTAAACTGCAAGTTGTTTTTGAATGCTAGAACCCTCATTTAAAAAGAAAAAAAAAAGCTTGATTCCTACTAGGCATTCTTGCTCTTCGATTTGAATAATTGGGACTCTAATGCACGAGGCCACAGTGGATAGTAATTGGTACCTCCTCAAAGAAGAAAGGAAGCAGATTGTCTCCAGGATGTTCCCAGACCCTATTTCCCTTGAAAAACGAGCACCTAATTTCTAGTTACTCTAGGTGGTGTGGCCATAAAAAAAATGACAAGCGTCATTTTACAGCTTGAATGATATAGGCTTTTTTTGTTTGTTTATTTCTCTGAGAAGTTACAGTTGTGAATGATAATCATAGTAGATGTCCAGAGGAGGAACAGACATTCATTTTAACATTGGTGGAAATCCCAGTTGACTTGAGGGAATATGATGATGCATCTGCTTTGCTGGAATAGATTTCAGAACTGTTGCTACCAGCCCCGATACTTATCAGCCCAGTCAGTGCAAGTGGAAAAAGCATGACTGGAGTGGAGAGGTAAATTGATTTAGTCTTGAGCATCCTAGGAGAAATGTTTTTTTGTGAACCTTAAATTCTTCAAGAAATTTTATTGTGTAAAAATTTATGCACATTAAAACACAATTTATGCACATTAAATTCTCTAACCTAAGATATCAACAAAGTGCTGTTTGATGGTAAATGGTGCATTTAAAGTTAAGCATTGGCATTAAGAAAGAATATCACCAAAGATCTGTGCCTAATTGTCAAACAGAATTTTTTTACAAAGTAAACTTTGGTTTATTTTACTATCACAATAATGTCTTTTTTATATAAACAGTATTGGATCCTTGAGAACTGCAGTTGATGAACTTGCTGCATCTTTAGATAGCAAGACGGAAACCAAACAACTACAGAATGCTTTAGGAGAGCCCATTCCAAAACTGGTGCAGACAGCTCAAAAAAGGTCAGCTGCTGAGCTTGAAGAAGATGATTTTCCTCCTGCCAAAAAAACCCTATCTACTTCAGCAGGAGATGAACTAGAAAGCACTTCTAAGGTGAGAAAATATTTGAGGATTTTTTTATATATATATATAGATGCACAGCATGTGATGGAGTACTTTTTCCTTGCTTAAAAATATGTCTGCTTTGAAAGTTGACATCTACAGATTGCTTATTTAGAAATATACAACAGTTTTGGGACTGTTTTTGTGCCGGAATTGTAGGCTCAGGGGTTTGGGGTTGGTTTGTTTGTTTTGTTTTATTATTTTTTTATTAGGTTTTCCAGTTGACATGCTGGTGATATGTCCATTTGACTGGTTCCTTTAGCACAGGCTTTCCGACAACGATGTTGCAGGAGAGGGAACTCTAGGTACATACTGCATGACTGGCAGCCTGTCTAGATCCACTGAGTGATACTATGGTTCCCAGTGCCATCTCTCACAGGAAGAAGTTGTTAGATATGTTACTACCATGTAACAGTTGTTGGTCAGTTTGTATTTGCAGCTTGTTTTAGACCAGCCTGTTTCCAGTTTCCCTCTGTGCTTTTTGAATGTGATCAATCTCATAGGCTTGATTGCCATTCATTTTGCAAGTAGGCTGAGTAGTGTATATTGTGAGGGAACGGACAATAATTTCCCCACATGATTGAGAGAGCTTCTCTAGAAAGGATTGGATAAAATGTTCCTCTTCCTTTTCTAAATTCTCATCTTCCTGTCTTGAGTCATCTATCATGAAAGCACCTTCATAATCTGCTCGGGAAATGACTTAAGTGATGTCTAATACTCTACCAAAGATGTTTTCTTCTGTATCACTCCTATTCTTAGAACTGTACACAGTTGTGAGTTTTTGTCAACTTGCACTCTCTCTTGAATGGCAAGAGGAATCACTTTTTTTTTTAATATGGGATTATTCAACTAAATCCACAAATTCTCCAAGGAGATCTGCTGGTAGATGAATTCAAACTTGTATAAATAGAGTATAATGCATATAAATGCATAGTGCATCACAGTTTAATTTTTTGCTATTATTTGCACTTAAGATGTTCTTAGGAAAAAAAGTTGGAACTTTTGTACTTAAATACCAGAAACATGTATCCATCTTTTTAAAGTAAGATAAGTATTTAATATGACCTAGGAAGAAAATTTGAGACCCAACACTGTATTTTCTTACATGAAGAAAAATGCATAAATATATGTATGAATGTGTGTATATATACACATTTTCTATAGAGCTATGAACTGAAAATACTAACCATTTTTAACCACAACATACCAAAATGTTATCTATTTTATTTCATATTTGTCTTTTGAAAATACCTACACACTGGATTTACCCCCCCCTCCCCCCCCCAAAAAAAATGCAGGGGGTAACCAGTACCCTTGACAATATGATCTTCAGTGGTGTGAACCTGTGAAAGTTTTGGAGAACTTTTTTTTTGGTCCTTACTTTAAAGAGGAATTGTGGAAGCTTAACCACTCAGGTGACTGGACCAAGCTGTGTGGTGTGTTGTAAAGGGTTGGCAGACTGTAAAACTGCACATCTGTGAGATTTCAGAGTCTTCAAAAGTACCTTGAACTTTAAACTCTTAGTTATGCTTTAAAAAAAAATCCAAAAAAGCCCTCACTTGTTCCCCCATGCCAAAAAACCACACACACCCCTGCACAAACTGAACAAAAAACTCTGCCCTTCTCCTGCAATGATGTAAGTCATTCTAACTTGTCTTTTAACCACTATGTTATTACTTGAGGATAAACAATTGAAGTTCTTGAATTACTCTCAACTCTTCTTACAGGGAATCTTCTTGAAAAAGCAGGAGCTTCTGTAAAGGCAGAGGTACTTACCTCTGCATTTGTGTCTGGGTCTGAATCACTGCCAATTGGAAGAAGCCAATCTGAGACTTTGCAGGATTCAGGGGCAGCATCACCTGGGAATTCAACATCCAGATGGGAAGAGGAAGTGATATCTAGGCTAAACTCTGAGAGAAAAGCAGAAATAAGTGGGCCAAGCAAACCGGGGGATGTGTGTGAATCTGCACAGCTGGAACACACTGCACGTGTAGCTGCATCTTCAAAACCTCCATTACTCAGGTATTTATGGAATAAGGGTTTGTCAGCCTTTTCTATTAGAGACCTTGTTTCCATATTGGGTTTCTGATGTCTTTTTTTTCCACTTAGTATTGGAAGAAGGACAGTATCCCTGTTTGCCACCTACACAGATGAGAATTATAGTATCTATCCTCTTCAGCAAATTAGAAAGGATCAAACTGTCTACTTGGAAATTTGAAGTATTTTAGTCATTAAATGAGCAGATTGAGCAGGGAACACTGCTGATCTATGGTATGTTTATTTAGACAATGACAGATGTTTCTTGTGAGGCAGACATTCATTGGCTATGATATGGATTTAGGATAACTGTTCTCCTTAGCTCAGTTTAATACTATAATATGTATTTACCTGTCCTCTTGTTTTGATTTTTGTTCTTCTGTCAGTAGAATTTGTTATTGGTATAGTACTCAGTATACTGGATTTTTAGGACTAACTTAAGATGTATCCTTTCCCCAAAGGAGTTAGAATCTTGACAGCTCAGAGAATCTCTCTTTTATCTTTCTGTCTATTTGGATGTATTTTTTTTTAATTCACCTTTCTCCCTTCCCTCTAGTGTTTTGAGTTCTTGCTCTCTGTTGCTGTTGTGTTCACTGATTTCGATTGTGGTGTTGCCCTGCTGTCCTGATCTTTTTTTCTCCTCCTTTTTCATTACTCTTTTGTGTCTAACAAATTTGTATTATTTATACCTGGCATTATTTGTAATAATACATGAAACATGGAGAATTCTTGCTTCAGTTTACTTCCTGAGTTATAAACTCCTTGATATTGTCTGCTCTTTTTAGGTCTTTCCTTAGGAATATGTTCCTCCCACTTGGAATCTTTTTCTGAAGACTCGGGGATCTTGTTATAGGCTCTATCTTAGTAGCAAATGGTAGGTTCCTGTTGTCAGGGTTGGAGGCTGTAGGGAGCTTCTGTAACTCTTCAAAAAAAAATGTGTCTTGTGCCAGAATATTCAGTGATACAGAAGTTTTCCTCAAAATAAGAAAATATTTGGGGTTTGTATTCTTATTGTATTCTTATTCTTTTTGTAATTTTATTTATTTATTTATTTTGCATTTGAGATGTTTGCTGCTTGTTGTGTAATGAATTGATTTCCTATAACACTATTTACATCTTGCTTTGTAGATGTCCTTGTGTCATTCTGACTGTATGTAATTTGAACAGGGGTGGTCGAAAACCATTGGGATTTTTATCTTTAATTTGCAAAAAAAGCAGTTCTGAATCTGCAGAGGATACCAAAGGGAACAGAGGGAAGGTCCAGAAGCCTCGAATAGTGACCCCAAAGCGAGATCTAATAAAACCTATTGTGTCCAGTGAGGTTGGTAGGGAATCCTGTTCCCTTCCCTCTGCGAGCACATCATCACCTGTGGTGTGTGAGAACATGGCTGCTGATGCTGCAGTTGAGGTGCATGTGTGCTTCTGAATGTCTTTCCATCCTGGGATGCAAAGAGCAGGGGAGTTGTCACTTTAGTGGGTGGTCAGGTAGGTGGGCAGCGTTCCAAGTTGAGAGCAATAACCCTGACCTGTGCTTGTCTAGGAAACATATAAAGTAGTTGCTTTTTCTGTTCACATATATTCATTAATGCTTGGTTTCTGTGACAACTGTGGGGCATTTTTGTGTTGTTACTTTAGCAGAAATTGCACAAGATTCATGCATTTATCTAAGACTTGTGTGGTGCTGTTAGGGCTTCTACTGGTATCAGCATTTATGTGCGTGGGTTCAAGATTGGTATCCTGTTAAGACAAAATTCTCTCTGAAGGGACATGGAGGTTTTTAAAATGTTGACATAACCTACATGACTACGTTGATGTCATTAGACCAGAGCGGCTGGCTTAGATTTGACTTGTTTAGATGCTGCTAGTGGCGCGGGAGTAATACTGCCGATTCTGTGCTGTATTCTATTAGTTGTATCTTGCTTGTCAAAATGTGTAACCAATATGAATTGAATGTGTCACCAATATGATCGAGAATGTTGTAAAGAGGGTTTTGCTGGTTTTAAAACAGAAAGGGGGAATTGTAGGGAATAAATCAAAGGACAGAGGCCTTCCCATGGGAAGCGACTGCAGGGAGCTGAGTTTAAAGAAGATAGCGGATACTCCCTGAATTAAAGGAATGTAACAGCAGTCCTTGAACAGCAAGCATGAGAAAGTTGGGCGAGACAGAACTTTGATTAAGCTTGTCAGTAAGAAAGAAGGACTGGTGCACAGACCTATAGTGTGAATACACGTCGTTATCCACGACCAACCGAATGCGGTAGAAATGCATGGATAGTAGCCTGTGACCAATCGTAGCTGTACGTGTATAAAGAGCTTGCTTCTGCTTGTGTATATAAGTATGTTACCTGGGTTTAATAAATGGAGCTAGATATAACTCATATTGAGTCATCTCATGCTTCCACAAGCCCGTCTCCCACATGGCGCCCGAACAGGGACCCGAGAAGATACCGCAAGTCTGGACAATGGCAGAGCATCGTGGGTGCAGAACGCCCCATCCCAAAGGTGGGGGACCGAAGGCAGAGTGCGGCTGACCATGAGTGATACACGGTACAGTGGGCCGGGCGAGTAATACGCGGGGCCCAGGGGTTCGGGGAAACTTTGGATAGCCCACCCCTCGCGAAGACCTCCTTAACCATGGAATGGGAGGCGGAAACACAGCTGCTGACTGAACTTTTGGCAAAAAGACAGGCAGCTGTGAGCACTAAAAAACTACAGGAGCTCCTAAGATGGGCTCGGAATAAGGGACATTTCTCTGATCTGCAACTCATATTTAGTGTGTCGGAGTGGCAGAAACTAGGAGATTCGCTTTGGACATGTACCCTGGATGGAAGTAAGACTGCTAAAGAACTTGGGTCCGTTTGGCGAGAGGTGATTAACCACCTGAAACAAATGACAGCAGAACAGAAGATGGCAGCTGCTGCCACCCGTATGTTAGGCCATCCGGAATCAAAACGACCCTCGGGAACCCCACTGGTGTCCACCCCAAGAGGAGTTACGGTGACAGGGCAAAAAACGGCTGAGGAACTGTTACAGGAAATCGAGGTCCGGGAGGGGGGCAGAGGAAACGTCCCCTGAGCCCCCTGAGCCCCCTGAGCGCTCAGGGAGCGATTCCGATTCTGGAGATAGCAGGCCCGACTCGGGGGAGGGCACGGCTGACTCGTGGGACAGAAAGAAGGAAGATCGTAAAAATGGAAAAGGTGGGGAAGAACCGGGAAGGGGGAGGGTTTGCCCACAGCCTGGTAACCGTCCCTCCGATCGAGTGTTCCAACAAGTCATGAAGGAGTTAGAGGATTTGGGACTGGGGAGCCCTGTGATGGGGGATGTGCGCATTACATCATCTGGGGGTATGATACTACGGCCGTCTAACCGCCATAGCCGCTGGTCGGGGGTTGCCGAGGACCACCACCGCGAGACGGAAAGCACGACACTTCAATATGAAGCAGATGCTATTCACTTTAATATCAGAAGGCAGTTATATTTATAGAGTAAACGCGAAGCGGCATGAGCGCATTCTCTGTCCATGCAATTAATGATTGGTTAATGAGTTCATTCATGCG
>VWPW01020900.1:0-87321 GCA_013389825.1 Crypturellus undulatus
ATAGTTCAACAGATCTCACTAGGAAATGCATGAAGGACAGCAGTAAGGCGGTGGTGGGCATCATTATTTCGTAGATGGAATAATTATAAGTAAAAAGCAATTAATAGCAGGCATCCTTTGCATCATTTCTGCTGCTGCTTCTGTAGTAGCTCTTGTATTTTGCACGCTCAGGTGCAGGTGGAAGCTCTGCAAAATGGTAGGTGCCTATCTTGATGCTCAACATTTCAGTGAATAAACTGAACAGAGTTGTGCTCTCCTCCTGTTTGCCCTACGAATACAGGTAAAACTTGAGTTGGCATCAGCTGACAGAAACAGATCTGTAAGTTTTAATGGATTTGGACTACAATCTTTTGGGTTAAGCAGACAACAGATTACCATTGATTTAACCATTTTACAGATGTTCAGGCATGGAGTGAGATCAAACCAGTTTAAATGAGATTTATGGTTAGAATAATGACTATGCAACGTAGTAGCATGGAGGTTGTTTTCTTGCAATTAATTTATTACTAAATCTGTGAAGTTCAGTAATTTAAAGTTTTTTAAAAAAATACTAGCCCTGGTAGGTCTATTTTGACCCCAAATCCATGCTTATGCATTACTTTCAGTAACATTAATTCTATGGTAAATTTCAAAATGTACTTTCTATGATGAGCTGGAATAGAGTTCACTATGTTCTTTCATATTCCTAGCAATCTTTCTAACAGTATTAAAAAAGTTACCATTCCACAAGGATTTATAAATTTGCTTTGTGATGAACAAGAAGAAACCTGAATATTCTGACATTCACTGCGAAAGAAAATTATGAGAAGGAACTGAATCCTCAAAATACTCTCTTGCCTTGTATCCTCGGGATTGGAAATTGTCTCTCCTTTTCGTATTTGTGCTGTGCATTCTCAGCGTTTTAGAAAGGTTAAAATGAAGGGTTTTGAAAAATCAGAATATTTAATTCCTATATGAGTATAAAGTGTGTGGGATTCAGTTATTCCATCTAAAGTGACCGTTCTGCAGCCTCATTCAAAGGCCACGGAGCTCACCTGGAAGTTTTGCTGTGCTTCCACATAGGAAGAATGTTGGATCCGTCTTTGAACTGGGAATTCTGAGGGAAATAAATAGCAAAAAAAAAATACTCAATCTGTCTTAATAAACCTACTTAATAAATCTATTGACCTGTATTTACAAATATACTGAGTGTATTTGTATAATATACCTTAAAAGTTCACAGATTGCCTTCTGTAACGGTGCATGCCGAGATGTTGCATAGCTGAAGTGCTGTTTCTTACCTCCCCAGGCGCAAATCCAGAATCTGTTAACAGGAATAACGTGTTACATAGCAAGCTCTGGCAAACTGCCCTGCTGCCTTTGCCGTAGGATTTGTTCTTCCAGGTCTAGCAGACACGTGGGCTCAGGAGGCTTCGCAGTGATGGATGGGTTGCACTGCCTGGGTATCAGTAAGCCGAGATCGCTACGTGTGATTATTTTATAGCAATGATCACAGATATTTTAAGCAGACTGAAGCTTTCCTTTCCTGTGTGAAATCCGGAAAAAAAAAAAAAAAACAGCAGGGTTTTATAAAGACTTTATGATTATCACTAAATAATATTTTAAAAGATTTTTGTGTTTCAGTTTGCTCCTGTTCCTAGAGAAACTAGGCTGTTGCTCTGGAAAAGGAATTGGTTTTCATTGCCAGTTCCATGTTTGTGCTCACACACGTCTTTCTTGTCTATTCATCTTTTATTTGACTTGCCACCTAAAATAGTGATGATTTTGTCTTTTCCATTAGTACGGGTTCCCCGAGCCCTGTGTTGTCTCCGAATTCTGCCTGAATCCTGCCTGAGCATCGAGGAGAAAACGGTCAACAGGAGCAGGATTGGACCTGAACTTTTGCCCGTTCTGAATACAAAAACACACTAAAACATATACCCCAATTGAAGGTGATGCTGATTTCCTGCTCTATTCACATCCAAAACTTGTATCCTTTGAGCAAAGAAAGGAAGGATCATCTTGTATTTTACGCCACAAGAGCAAGCCAATCTACTGGCTCCTTGAGATGTGTATTACGTTCATATCTTTCTGTAGGAATTAATGAAACTGCAGGAATTAGGATGAACCATACACAGGGATCTGTGAATGTCCATCCAGTGAGTCACGAGAAGGTTCGTGAGGTTTAGGAAGGCTGCTCTTGCCTAGAGTGTATGAACATTAAAGGTTCTGTTTCACGTGGGAACAGTGACTCGAGGGAAACTAAAGGTCCTAAGGATAACTTACAAACCATTTCTGTGCTAAGTTGTGGTCTGATAATGACTGCTCAGAAAGAAGAGAGACTGCTGTGCTGGATAGGACAATCCTTCACAGAAAAGCGGTGATATAGAGTAAGAAAATAACAGTGTTCAGGTTGTGGATTGAAACTTTCTGCTTGACCCTACGTGAGTCACTGCTTCACCTTATAAAGACCTTGATCACTCATACCCCGAGTCACTGGGAGTTTTTTGGTCCTGTGGTTAAACACATCGCAGGGCTTTGCTGCAACTAGGATTTGATTCCAAATTAAGCGCATGTGAAGGAGTCAAAACAGAGAACCCAGTCAGACCTATCTAAATATATATTCCAATGTGTGCTTATATATATAAAATATATTCTCCAGAAATAATGTTCCATCCTTTTCTGTGCTGTTTTATGGTGATTTTGGCTTCCCTTCTCTTTGCTTCTCTGATTCCAAATCTTTCCGTGGGAATCCTGCCTGCCTGGCATGGCAGGCCCTGTGACATGGGACACAGATTTCCATTAACTCGCTCTGAGAATCATCCTCATCTAGAAATAGGTTTCTGGAATTTTTGTCCAGTTTACGCTATTTTTCAATATAAATTTCAACGCTGTATTCCAACAAGATGGTCTAAAAGGGCAAAGTGTATCAGTGCCCTCATTCTGACTGAGACCACAGGCCATAGAATAAGTATGCTAAGTAATAAAAGTGCAAGTAAAACAGTATTTTATCACCCGTGCTTGTTTTCTACCCTTAGAATTAATAGATCATGGCATGAATTAATATGAAGTGATAACACACCTAGATAGCATATCTCCTTAGAATACCCTGATGCTTCTGTAGCTCCCCTGGTGCAAATTTTGTCATCTCTGATACCCAAGTGACTAAACCACGTAGAGCCTGCGTGCTGCTTGTCCAGGTGCTACTAAATGATGCTCTTCGTGACCCCATAACCATTTTCATGTGTATCTATCTGAGGAACCTTGTGTAAATACCTGCTGCCTGCATCTGTGCCCTGCTTCCTCCAGCTCCGTGGTTCTTGCAACACATTTCTTTGAGTTTAATGCCACCTAAGGACAATTATTTTGACAGTGAGGTCCTTCTTTGTAGCATATGGGTTTCACTGTGCTAGGATCCATTAGNTGCTTGTCCGGGTGCTGCTAAATGATGCTCTTTGTGACCCAATAACCATTTTCATGTGTATCATCTATCTGAGGAACCTTGTGTAAATACCTGCTGCCTGCATCTGTGCCCTGCTTCCTCCAGCTCCGTGGTTCTTGCAACACATTTCTTTGAGTTTAATGCCACCTAAGGACAATTATTTTGACAGTAGGTCCTTCTTTCTAGCATATAGGTTTCACTGTGCTAGGATCCATTAGAATGAGTGGAAGTGTCATCCATAAAACCTTGCTTTGCTTAAAGCATTGGGTGAAATTGTGATTATTGGATATAAACCTCCAATAACTGAATTTTTTTGTCATTCCATTCCATGGCTCCAGGTCTCTCTTTTTGCTCCAAACCCTAGGCTCTGCATAGGGCACTGAGTCAATGAGGCTTAGAAAGGATTTTTTAGATGAAAAAAGACATCTTTAATTCCAGTTATAGCGCCTGTTGATCCCCAGAACAAATATTAACTCCTCTAGAGATGCCATAGCTTTATGAGGAGAAAAGCTCTTCTAAATTACATTACATACTCCCATCCTTAATAATAAGATGGCATCAAAAATTAGATATTTCTCTTCCAGCAGCCGTAGAGCCTGGCCCGTCCCAGACCCAAATGTGGACCCGGGTGCGACAGGAGCTCAGGGTTGCGGATCCAAGAACCAAGAGGTTCCGCTTTATTCAGGGCAGTAATAACCGGAGCAGTGCATTTTCCCTCCTTCTGTTGCAGGATTCTTCTCTGTTGTTATTAAATAGAGAAGCAGCCATCGCACGGAGCTGGTATTTCTTGCAATGCTGCAAAAGCTCAAGGAGGGAAAAAAAAAAGCATAGGAAGATATATATAACTTTGTTTGTTTAATTTGTTTTTATGTCAAGAGTGACTAATTGACTTTAAATGATGTTTTATGGAAATAGTTGATATCCAAAGCAAAAACCTCCTGAACAAATTTCAGCACAGATGGTGTTTTGGTTGCAATTAAAAAAAGTGGGATATAGTAAATGAGAAGTAGGGAAGGCTTCAAATCTGATACAGCAAGCCTTGAAAGGAGGTTAAGAAAACAAGAACATTTTCTACGTTCAGAAATTAGAAAGCTGGCGTCTGGTAGGAATAAGACAAAACCTCTTTTAAATGTTGAACCCTGCCAAAGCCAACTGGAGATACAGGATGGGCGAGCAGATGAACACGTGAAGACAGATAGTCACCTCCTTTCTGAGCAGTAGAAGGAAGCCCCTTCGTCTCTTCATAGCAATATCCCTTCTCCTCTCCGTGTTGTGGCATGTCTCTGGATTAGACAAGAGAAGAGGGTCGGGAAAGTGTTTAATAGCAACTTTCCGGCTAGTGGAAATAATCAGTGCCCTCCTGAGAGACAAACAAGGCTGATATTTCATAGAACTTTGTAGATTCACACAAACTAGCAGGAAATCAGCTGAATATTTAATGAACTCAAAAATTTACCTTTCCTTAATGAGCACAAACGCGTCCAGCTGGGGCTTGGGAGGTATCTAGGTACTTTGCATGCGCATGTGCAATAGAAAGTCTTAGATGTGGATGGAGAGAAATGCATTCAAGTTCATTGACTCTAGCTTTAGCAATAACCTTTTATCATAATATATTCCTTTTTTATACTCAGGCTCCATTAACACTCTTCCTTTTCCTTATTCCACTACTGCTGAGGGATACATCATTTTTTTGCAAGACTGGCAGGCAGAGACAAGCATCTGCAGCGGGAAATCCTCCACTTCGAAGGGGCAGGTTTTGCTGGCTCTTCTGAACTAAATCTCAAGACAGTCTGTGAATCACATTTCATGCTTATTCTGTAAGGATTCCACAGTGAAACAACAATTAAAACAGTGCCTGAAATGCCAAGGCTGCTGATGAGAAGGCAGCATTTATTTTGGGTTGGGGATCATGCAGAACTTCATGATAATGATTGTGACACCCGATGGAACTGTCCTCCAAATATATCCTTGAATAAGCAGGGCAGTTCAATTATCACTTTTTGCAGGAGGTATCCAGAAAGAGGCTAGTGGCAATGAGTGTTTTTTTTACAAAAATGGATTTTCAAAAATTTCTGCAGGATATTCTTACAGAGGCTGAGGGAAAAGCAGCAGGGGGGTTTCCTGCGCTTTCAACTAGAAATGGTGAAGTGGCAATCAGCGCTTTTTACTGCAGCTCCTACGGCCTCAGTGTTTCATGAAAATGATCAAGGAAATTTGCAATGTGGAGGCTTTTTCAAGCGATTTCTGCTGCTTAGAGAGAAAATTTTCGCTCCTTTTGTTAAGCCTACAGACCATGAGCAAGCAGCCAATTTTGGCTGGTGTTGTCCCTTACATAATTCACATTTCAAAGAGCTGTGACAGTAATTAGGGGTGACAGTCCATGGTATTTCAGTCTGTGTGAGAGGTGGTTACCCTGGCAGCTCTCTGTTGCCAAATAGATGTAGTTGGTACCGCAGGTGGATGTCAGGATGCATCTGAGCAAACGGGAGCAGCTATTTCATGTTAAGGCGTCTGTGTTAAGCCCATGTCCTGTTAACAACGAGGTGATGAATATAAATGACGTTTTGAAGGGGGTCCTCAGATGTAGATATAAAAATAGTAATATGCATAAAACAAATGCATTATGTTCAGGGCTTATACAGTAAATTACTTACTGAGAATGCTGCAAGGGGTAACCAATGTGCTTTTTGCATTCCTATCTTATTAAATTAAAATTGCAGCTCCAGTCTCTGAGAAGGACTTTTCTCTGTTACAGACAGTATAGTGGGTCCCACAGCTCTGGCAGCAGCCCTGATAAGAGTAAATACTCCATCATTAAGATCTTTAATTCCCGTTGTCTTTAGTACCGTAGGGAAGCTCAGCAAAGGACGGCTAGCCTTTGCTTCCCTGGCTTTTTTTTTTTTTTAGGTAAACCATTCCTCGTTAAAGATAATTAATATCAAACAGAACGAGAGAGCTCCTTTTAGCGAAACCTATGTCCTCCTTGTTTAATCACAAATGCTTTGCCAAGAACTACAGCGTCTCGGGTTTCAAACGGAGCCCGACGTCTAACCCCGCGTTTGAGACACTAAATATCCTGCTTCCTCTGGAGAGAAGCTGTCTGCTCCGTGAAAGCGCCGCTTGAGCAGGGGTCACCTCGGAGGAGAAGGAAAACTCCTTGGCAGGCGGCCACGCTGCCAGGTTCCTTTTATAGCGCTTGCAAGGCAGAAAGTTGTTGATCCCGGGGAATGCTCTCAATCTGCTGCTGGAGGATGATAAGAGCTGGCAGAGCGGCTCGGAGCTCGGCTCTGCTGAGCGCACGGATCCTCCCGGCCACCGCGGCGAAGGGCGCACGTGTAAAATCCACCCGTATTCCCAATCATCCACCTTTGCCAAATGGTTTGGGCCACTACCTCCAGAAATAAGATAAATCTCTTCTCTGCATATCATATCATTCTGCTGCTGCCTTGTCTACCGCGGAGGCCGGTTTTAACTTGTGGTGAGGGAAATAAGGGGAATAAGCCTCCAGGTAACCTCCAATTTTTTGCTTTCTTAGCACAATTCATACAAAGCAGCGGCGTTCTCCCAAGCAGCAAGCCCGGCCCCGCTTGTAAGAAGCTAAACGCTGATCCTGGTTCGGGTAAGACCAGAGTTCTGGGCTAGCAGTTCTCTCCTTTGACTCGCTTTATCAGAGCTGGCCCGTTAATTAGATCCAAGGTTCGTCTCCCCTTACTGCGAAATATAATTCTGTTATCAGCGCAGCCACATTCTGCGCTAGGTGATTTCCGCTTTGGCTTTAATCCTTTTTTTTTTATTTTTAATCCCATGAAATAAAAAGTATTTCCTTACTTGGGTAAGCTGGATAGCCCTTTGGTCTAAATAGAGTTCTTTCATTCTCAGATTTCTGATACGCTAAACCTCTGTGAAAGTTGGATAAAAGGTAACTTTGAGGCTTTTAATTAATTATGTACAAAAAGTTGACAGTGCTCCGCTGGGAGGTGTTCCTAATAATCCATGCATGTAATGTAGCGGGAACATTGTTTATAAATATAAATGAAACGGAAGGTCGGGAACCTTGGAACAAAAGAAGATGAAAACTCAAATCGCGGCTGGCAACCTCCTCAATTAAATGTTCTAAGATGAAGTGACCCGCTTGAAAGCTACAATTTTATCTTTGTTTTCCAGTAAGTTCCTCAATGCTGGAGGAAGAATAATCCTTGTAACAGCTCCTTAAAGCTCTTACGGAGAGTGAAGCGAGGAGATGTTGGGTTTAATATTTCATATCTGCCACGAATGAAAAGAGCTGCTCTCACGGCTCCGGCGAGCTGCAAGTGCAGAGCTCCTATCGGCTGGCAAGCGGGAGGAGGGAACGGGAACGAGGAAGGCGGTGTCGGGAAGCTGGGAATACAGGAGTGGCCGAAGGAATTGGAAGCTGGGGGCAAGCAAGGGAAAAAGGGACCAAAAACATGACGATGGAGAAAGAAAGGGGGAAAAAAAGGCTGTTTGGAGAGAAGGGGTTAAGAATATTAACAGAGCAAAATGAATAGATGGACAGCAGGGAAGGGCCAATCCACAGATCCTATTCGCTTGTGTCATCCAGAGTCCGGTGGATTAGGAATCCTGTTACCATCGGCCAGGATTTAAAAGGCTTTTTGGGCCTTTCTGGGAAAGGAGCGGAGTCCCAGCTGTGCGGGATCGGGTTGCTTTGGAGCTCGGAGTTTGCACCTGCATTTTCCTTCCTTTTCGGTCCATTGGCACGGTTGGAGGCTGCACCTGCAGCGTGAAAATCACCCTTCAGGTTGCCCTCGTTGCCTGGGCATGCTGCAAGTCGGAGCTTTTGGAAGGCTGGCGAGTGCCCTTGGAGCGTCTTTCCCTCTTCATGACACTGCTTACAGCTTATGGCCTTTGGGTTTACCTTTAAGCTTCAGCTTCCCTAGAGAACCTCTTCCTAAAAGACCTGCAAGGCTTTTCTTTATGCGGAGACCAAAGCATCCTTGGAACACGTTGCCCCTCTGTCCCTCTGTCTGCCCCACGCTCCCTCAGAAATGCAGCGTGCTGGGTGGGAAACTGCTGCTCACTAACATTTTCCCTTTTGATTTCCATTATTTTAGGCTGAAACACTCCCATAATAATTAGGGGATGTTATGTTTGATTTAAAAATAACACTCTCCTTGGGATACATCTCTGTGCATGTCCAAATTAGTCACAAGAGCGTGCGAAGCGCCGGCAGATATAGGCCTGCGGCTCCCAGAAAATTTTTTAATGGAGTGGTCATTAGAATTAGTGCTTCAGGGGCACACAGAAATATCAAGGGACATTGGGCCTTGAAGCTGTTTATGCTTATTTAATAGCTGAGTGTTGCTTAGTTATTTAATTTTATTTTTAAAGTAAATGTTTGAAGAAAAGGGCCTTGTTTGAGATTTGGGCTGTGGGAAGCCGGGAAGACTGTGTGGGGGCTGCTTCGTGACTGCGTTTTTAACCTTCACGTGGAAAAACTGAGAGGCAAAATTTGCACTTCAAAATAGAGCTGGAGCCAAACCACCCACATACAGAGATAATAAAACATCAAAAGGCCTGTGAAATATGCTGGCACATGTATATATGTTTAAAAAGGGCACAAAATGAGGAAATCAGGAACACACAACCAAAGCTCTTTTCCAACTGGAGTATTAGTTATAATAAGCAAAACACACCTTTTTTTTTTTGCAGTTACCCCAAGCTCAACCAATGTGATACAGTAGAACTGGCTGTTTTTGTAGTACGCAGTTTGCTGAACATAAGCAGATCTCCTCCTAGGGACAGGAATATTAACGGATATAAACATTACCCAGCCTCATTAATTCTATTTGGCCTGAAAATTGTTGTCTTTTGCTCCGGGGAATACACTGAGATACTAAAGTTAAAGGTCTGAGAAGGCACGAGGAAAACATTAGTGCCGTGTTCCCGCAGACGTTACAGTTCTCCTGGCACAGAGACACAGCAGGGCCATAAACCCCCCTGCGCCGCCTCGTCTTGTCCATCTGGTCCAAGCTGGAGAGCAAGGGCCAGCACGGCTCAGGGCTCTAAGCTGAGCTCAGCTGAGCTAAGGAGCGCTGCGGTGGTCACGCTGCTGTTTTATATCAAAGCTTCCTTATCTCCTTGGCAAGTGATGCAGGGATTTTTCTTTCTCTCTCCCTCCTAGGGGCCCCTGTGTTTATTGTAATCTCACGCACAGCCTCATTACGCTTTTTGCTCCGCATTAATAAGAGATGAAGAAGTCAGGTCCCATTAGTTCGGTTATCTCAGACGGCTCGGCAGAGCTTCTGCCGGAAAAGTTCAGTGTCCTCTTTTGACTCGGCCCTTTGGCTTCCCCTTTCCGCGAGCTTTTCGGCTCCGCGCCGTGCGCGCAGGCTCCTCAAATTATTATTATTATTATTATTATTATTATTATTATTATTATTATTATTATTATTATTAAGTGATTAGAGAAGCCCCTGCAAGGCTGCACACAAGGCCTTAGGCACGGTGGTTGCACGTGTCTGTGTATGCATCTCCTCTCTGCCATGCACACACACCATATACATACTGGCTTAGCTCTTAATGCCGTATTTTTCCTGTTCCTTCTCCCCGCTGCTTCCCGACCTTTCCGTGGCAGCGGGTTTGCCTTATCTGCTTTGCCAGACGCCGCGAGCTCCCGTCAGCAGCTCCCCCGGTATCTGTTGGTGCAGTCAGTTTTATTCCGCTTCCCTGCAAAGTCCCGTTCTGATGCTTCCATTCTGGTTCCGCTACTGAAAATTATCTCGCACTCTGATGACTTCAAACCAGCAAAAAAGTACAGATAGCAGAAGCTGTGATATTTGGATTTGGATACAGTTTTTAAATCCTAGTGAGTTCGGGATATCTCGGATCTGCCTAGTACAAACAGATAAGGGTTGCTAGTAGAATAGGAATGTAGATACCTCTTATTTCTAATGTGCAGGGAATCCAGAAGCATTTAGCTTGCCATTTAATCCTTTCTAAGGAATGACTGTATTTCCAAACGACCAAAAGTCTATTTTGGAGTTACTAATGAAACCAAACTCATCAAAAAGGCAGCTCCTGCCCGGGGACGGGGAATGTGCTGGGAGCCACGGATCCTTCCCGAGGTTTTGGGGCACGGGAGAGTCATCCTGTTCCCAGTTCTTCTTCTGGGGTTGCATCCTCTGCTCTTCAGGAGCGGGAAGGGCCAAGAGCACAACACAGGCTCTTGTCTGGGAGCCCTGGTGAATCACGTTTCCACATCAGCTTTCAGCCTGTTCCCTTTCGGCTCCCCTCTCCCCCTCCTTTCCTTATTTTGCCCGAGCTCACACTAACACTGTCTCTCCTCTGTTGCTGATGGTTTGGAATAGCCTCCGGCCTCCTGCGGTGCATTGCACGTGATACGGCTTCGATCCGCGAGACAGCTCCTATCTCGCTTCAGCTGCTCTCCGCTTTCTTTAAAACAGAAAGTCAATAATCACTCTTCCTGGAAGCATTATATATAAATATATATGTGTGTGTGTGTGTTTGCATTTAGTATGCTAAAAGCAGGCTTTTAACGAGGGATTCCTACCCATGTCCGCTGTGAGAGAGAGTAAAAATGTGGCCCGAGCTGGCAGTACGTTGGAATTTTTCTCCTCCTTTCCGAGGCCTGCAGGAATGAGCTGTTCCAGCGGGGCAAGGAACTCGCTGGGGCAAAGTGCAGGCTCCCGTTGTGCTGGCATTCCGGATCCATCCAGCCTTTCCAACCTGCCCGTTCAGAGGGCCCGGCCATACGGAGCTGTCAGCAGGTTATCCCCTTCTCCTGGGAGGAAAGCATCAACAGTTCCTGCGGTGCCCGAGGATTTAATTGCTATAGCTGCAAGGTTTACTTTTTGTCTTTTTTTTTTTTTCCATATTCACTTTCCACATTTATGCATTACCAGGGAAAAAAAAAATGTGTTTGATTTTCCTGACCTTGTTATGCTCTTACATTTTATTTACATTCCGACCCTCCTTTCTTAACATTATCTGTGTAGACTGCACCTCCACGGCAGTTTCAGTAGTTGCTATAAGATACATAAGCCTGTAATCTTACTTAAATCCCCCAGTTATCCGTCTGCACTGTTTTTAAAGACACTAGTGATATCTTGCAGTATATCATAAAAATTGCATTTGTATTGAAATAATATAATTTTAAGTTTTAGTTGCACACCTTTCCGGGTATACAAATTACTGTTTTAAACACCGATACAGCAAGCATTGGCATTCCTAAGCAGCTTGTTAAGAGAATCACTAACCACAGCCAGAGATTTATGGGGAGGAAGAGTTTTTCACCTGGAAGTGAGAAGATAAGAGTGTGTCTTCATGTCCTCATGCATGAGTGTAATCGGCTGAGTAGGTACAAAGGCATTTTGGGCATCTCCCAGCTCCAGGATTCAGAAACTCCAGGTCGGTTGGCTTGAGCCTTCGTCTTGTTTGGCTTCGTGCCCTCCTCTTCCCCAACAGAGAAGGAAGGGCCCTATCACTTACATGAGCAAAGCACGTGTTGGCTAAAGGGAGAAAAATGAGCGGATGGGTATGTGTGTATACACAGAAGAGAAAATCTTGTGCAGTTTCTTCCCTCTCGAGATGAATTTTAAATAACAGGAAATAATTCCCTCTTGGGCTTTACACAGATGACGATTTATATCCTTTTGCCTCATGTCAATTTCTCTGATACATGTATATGTATCAATATTTGTGCAGATACATCCGCTATAGATGATTCACAGTTTATTTATTAAAAACGGATTCGTGGTGTAACCATTTTCTAAAAGCTGTCATGTAATCCCATTCATCTCTATTCCCTTCACCCAATTTTTCCCTGTTTAACAAACTTTGATTAAAAGACAATATATTTGCAACTCTTCTGGAGATTTTGTTAAACAGTTAAGAGCAAGTATTAGCTTAATGTATTTTTATATCATATCGATGTCAGTATCATGCATGCAATTCTGTACACCGGGCATATGAAGTCAGTTTTTAAGCCAGTAACATTTCCAACAGGGATTTTTAACTTGCAGATGCCTTGCATGCATAAGCCAGCCTCAGTAAGGCGCAGTTATGTTGTCTATTGGAAGATACTAAGAGCTTCACATAGGTTTATTCAAAGCCTCCAGCCTGCATGGCCGTGAGGAGAGGAGGAAGAAGCTGCAGAATGAAGAAGGCTGAGGAGGACAGTCGGAAACCACTGAACAGGGTGAAGGGAAAAGTGTTCCCATTAGGGCACCGCTCTGCTTACCCTCTCCATCCTCATGCTGCCTTGGAGGATGCTCAAGTGGGCAGCGTGTGGGAGGAACCAAGCAGCCCCGGGAGAGGAATTCAGCACTATTTCCCTCTTTGCCATGTAATGGCTCTTTTAAAGGACCGGTCGCAGTTGGCGAGTTGGCTTTTTGCCCTTTGGCGACTACGATGCAGCTCTCTCCAGAATGTGGTGCTGAGCTCTCAGCAGCATCCGCGCTTCACACCCCGGAGCACCAGCTGGAAAGCGCGGGGAATTGATCTTTTTTCTCATCGTGGGGGACACGAAGCAAATCAGATAGGGAAGATTTAGCCCACGACACTTGAAAGCAAGCTATATGCGTTAATGTTAAGCTACCTGTTTTTTTCTAACTGTGCTATCTAGCTTACAGCTTTATGATGGAGAAAGCAGAAAAAAAAAAAAGGAGTTTAACAAAGCCATCTTTTTATTTCAGAAAATAAATACTTATTTTTAAACTCTAAAATGGGATTGGAATCCCTGGAAATAATTTGGTTGCCGTCTGCTCTGCTTTTTTTTCATTCCTTAGCTTGACATTTTATATTTGATATAGTCATTACACAAATAGTTTGCACATGTTTATTCATTTTCTCCTGTGAACACAATGCCATGGCTGATAGGGAAGCGTTCAGGTATTGACGTGAAATCAGCTCCCCCAGCATTTCACCTTATTCAGAGGCTGAGCCGAATAATCCAATTAATTGCACTCTTTTAAGGTAAGTACTACCTACTGGTTACACTGCTCAGCAGGGGACAGAAAGGGGTTGTGATTTGTGTATTTCAAGAAACAGAGCTAAGCATATTACAGGTAATAAGATACAAGTAGCATTGCTGATGCTCGTTGCAGCATTGCCTGAATTGGTTAGGCTTTTTTTTTTTTTAATTTTGGGGTACAAAAGCTGGACATTGTACAGTGTGTCTCCTTGAAGGATGCCCATGTTTACTTGGAATGTTTATTGCTGTTTTCAAGAGGGTTATGAAACACTTCATTCAGCAACATCAAGCTTTCCATAAAGAATATTCTAGTTCATTTAAAATAGATCTAGGGAAAAAGAGATGCCCACCTGCTGTTTCCGAAAACAAAAGATGAGTCTCTAAAGCCAAAATATTCATACGTTGTTTTTTCATACAAAGCTGTTTTGACCATTTTCATTCTGCTTTTCAGTTTTTCTGTCTTTTCTGCGTGGGCATTTTTAGATGTTCTCCATACTACGCTTCTGACTAAAGCTAAAACTTTGTAGCCAAGCGATACCTTTAACCTCCAGCGTTTACTTCTCTCGTGTGATGCACATTAAAGGATGAGCCTCCCATTTTCATTAATTCTGGTTACCCAATTATTTCCAGCTGTTAATTAACCAGGGTGATCAGATGGTTTCTGCGACACGACTTCAAGGCATCGATCAGCATGAGTTTGACCTCGGAGGCAACCCCTTAGGTGAGCGCGGGCGTAATTGGCTCCCTCGGAGATAATCCCTGTAATCGGGCACATCAGGAACGAGATGTCGACAAGAACAGAAAACCATCAGCCTAGTTAGCTCATCACTTGACTGAGGAAAGTACAAAAAACACTCACCAACACACAAGTGGAGGAGAAACATCTTCCTGAGATGGGTTTCCCCAAGGCAGGTCCTGGGAATGCTTTTCCTCTCGCCGGTGTTAAGTGCTTTTAGCACCAGGCAAAGGAATGAAGCTTCAGATTCTGACTCATTTGCTGACACTGAAGTCAAATCTCCAGCCTCTTTGTAGCTACGTGTGATCATTAGGATACCATCATAGATATGATCATTGCGATAGAATGCACCGGACTTTCGTTTTTCCTATGGAATAAGCGTTCAGGGATGAACAAACCTATGTCTGAGAAGTATTGCATTTGCTTTCAGTAAAGCCGGATGTAGCAGCTTCAGAAATATCCTATACTGCACCTTGTCGAAGAGACTTCTTTTCTTTTTCTCTTTGAAACCGCCAGCGGCACATTGGGAAGCAGCTGCTGGCTGTAGGGAGATCGTTTTTAAAGCAGTTTTAAAAAGCTAGAGAATAATTCTAAGTTTCTGCAGCGCAAGCCCAGATAATTCCCTGAGTATTCTCAGCAAGAAAATTGCAGAGCTTCTTGACACGGTACTACCAGACACGATTCACTTTTTGTCCATGAGCCGTTGTGCTACGGAATTAAAGGAAGCGCAATGAATTCTGAGCGTGGGCATTGTAATCGGTACGGGAAAGGAAAAATAATGTATTGGGATACGCTCAGAAGCACTTCGAGGAAACGGCGAGTCCTTGTTGGTTTATGTCTCCCCACCAAGGCTTTATATTATATTCGAGCCGCCTTCGTGTGATAAAGCACATTCTGTGCGACCGCGGGCAAGTTCTCTTGGTGTGTTGAGCAAATCCCCCGGAGCCTCTGCTTTACAGATATAATTGTATTTATCCACCTGAAAGGTAGCTCTGAGACTTTGAGGTCTCCTTGTGAAAGTCACTCTTGTATAAATCCCAAATATTATTATGCAGCCTAGAATAGGATGGGCAAAGCCCAGCTTCACGTGTCCCTGCCTATTATTACTGCGGCAAATTGTACTCGGGTGAATGGCACGGAGTTGATGTGAGTACAGCTGAGCTGGTAGGTAGTACACAAGCTACAGCTTCTGCCTTGAGAAGCTTTTAGCACAGCTAAGTGCCCGCTCGCCCTCCCACCGCATTAGCTGAGCGCGAGAGCTGCCTTTTACCTCCGGAAAGCGAGCGGTTCCAATAACAGCTGCTCGCTCCTTGCAAAACCACGTGAAAACAGGGGATCCCTCACTTGGCATGAGACACAGCCCTCAGGATTGGTCTCAATAGTTAAAAATAAACGGACACAATGGATACTAAGGTGGAAAAATTAACAGTCTGGCTGTATCCAGCTGCAGAGTGCTCGTTACCCTGGGTGGGCAGTCATCGCTGTCCGCTTGAGCATTGGTTTGAGCACAACTGTGGCCCTTTCTATTACACTGTCCGTGCCGAGAGCTCTCTAGAATTAAGATTATTAACAATATCGGTAATAAAAATCAATAGCAATTACTGAGGTCAGAAACAGACTGAATAGAAAAGATAGGAGTGAAAATATGAATCTGACTTTGCGGTTAGCCCGGGGCGGACTCCTCGCCTCTGGCCGAGTGGTGTGCTCCCATGGCTGGGCAGATGGAAGAAAAACCAGGGGGGAAACCACATCCAAAGTGGATGCGTATGGATGAAAATAGTCGATTGAGCAACGGGAGCGCGGGCTGGCCAGCACCAGCATGTCAGCCCCGGTGCATCTTTCGGCAATATCTGTCTTTGTGCTTCAAATCTGCCAGCTCAAAATAAAGCTTTGAGAAATAGAAACTTGCTGCCACTTGTAGCGTGGGTTCACGCTGCTCTCGTGCTGCTCTTTTGCCCCTGCACTGCAGTTTCCTCCTATTGCAGGCAAGAGGCTTTGCGCTTAAAAGCAAGAGAAAGAAAAAGCGACACATTGGGGAGATTACAGAATTTACAGAATGCTGTGCAAATCTCTCAGTCAGGTTTTCAGAATGGTGTGGTAGCATTTGCAAGAGCAGCTGAGATATAACTTTTTCCCCCTACCCTTAAAATAGGAGGGTCCCACTGCAATCAGATGGGAAATGGTGCCGTTCATCCCCAAAGTTCATTCCTAACTTCACTGGTAAAAGTTTCTACATTTAGACAGACTTTTTGGCTGGAACCTACTGTTTATACATGACTGAAACATAGTATCTTCAAACTTGAGTATAAAAATAGTTCAGTGTTGCGGAAGAATAAATTAGGAACTACAGTATAGTATAAAAAAAGTAGTCTTCATTTGCATGTGCTAATTAATTTCTACTTTATCCCATCAACATTTGGGACTAGTGGCCTTATTAGCTCAAATGAATTTGCTTATAGTCTGAAACTAAATACTGAACAAACTCAGTGAAGGTCACAATTTTTCCTTTCAATTATCAAGGTTAATTATAAAATTAATTAGGTCAATTTGTAACTTTGATTAGGGGAATATACCTTCTTTGGGCTCTGACACAGAATCTGGATTTGCAGGGAAAGGTACTGCCTCATGTTCTGTGCTCAGTGGTTTTGCAGTGCTCTAAAATATATTCATACACAATTCATATTTAAAATATTTTCCTATTTTAAAATACACACCTGTTGTGGGGTTGTGGAGCGCAGATGAGAAGCTGTGCATTTGTTTTATCTCGTGATATTCTTTTCTTGTGATATTTCATGATATCCTTCTTTCTAATTTAATTACGGAACTTGATTTCATAAAATAGTTCAACAGTTTAATAGGATGCAAAATAAAAGTTAAAAGTGCTTGATTTTCTTTTAATGTACCCACAGTTCCAATCATGATCTAGTGCATCTGTATCGAACGTTGCTAGAATGTTACTCCCATGTTATGTCAAACTTTTTCACACGATTTTCCTAAATCTTGTCCTTTGGCTCTTACAAATGAAGCGAGAAGTAGGTGAAAATGTCTATTTTGCTTCAATTTTCCAGTGCCGTTTGTCACATAGGAAAAACACGAACACGGCCAGCTCCAGGGCACACCAGCCATGGGCACAGGTCTAAGCACAGGCGTTCTGGCCCAGACCTCGCGGTTTAAGTAAACACAGGTTAATTGATAGCTACTAAAAGGGCCGGTAAATAAATAATTAGCCCATTTACAGATGGGTAGGAGGAATCTTAATTGATTTGCTCTCTGTGATTGCATCAAGAATTTATTCCTAGTCTGAAATTCACCGCCTCGACAAGAGGAACATCTTATTTTGGCCATAGGATGACCCTTTGCTACTTAAAGGGACTGAGAAGGGGTTAGTAGTTAATTTCCACCACCTTATGTCTCAGCAATCAGCAGAGGGACTAACCATGCAAAGGAGATAAGTCTTTCTGGGTAGCAGCAAGCCTAAATTTCCTTTCCTTCCAAAGGAGATTGGAGCTTGGGAGGTTTTTTTGAAATATTGTGTATGCTAAAAGGTGAGAAATTATATGTGTAAGTGCCGGGTCAAATGAACAAGGGCTGGTAGTGGGTTACACCAAGCCCTTACGACTAAAGAAGTGGCTGGAGTGCGTGAATGGGATGGAGTGATGACTGGTCTGTGGTGCCTGGAGAGGCATTCCCCCTCTCTGGCATTTACCCTGTCGTATTCCATGCAGAAGCACAGCGACTTCTTCCCCTTTAGCCGGAGTGACAGGCAGCTCGTGCGCTCATCAACCCCGGTGAACTCGGTGCTTCTGTGTGAAGCCCCGTTTGACAGAAATCATGAACTGCTTTCAGTGTAAGAAAAGACACTAAAATATTTAAATTTCTCCTTTCAGCAGGAGAGGCAGTCTAGACAGCATCAACATTTCTTGTGGGTTATTTGATTAACTGAAGATAGACCCAAGTAAGTGTAGTCATTTTTCTTATCTTGAGGTTATCAGGGCAGGAATTTTCAGTTATTCTTAATATTGCATGAGGCATTTTTGCATTTTAAAATATGAAATTTATCTAGAAAGGGAAAAATGCTTAAATGCCGCTCTTGAATCTTTCCTCATCAGCTTGTTACACGCGGACTTCTTTTTTTTTGAATTAGAGGATCATCAAAGTCTTTTTTTTCGACTCATTAAATTATCATATCTTGGCTAGTCCTTGGCTGTTTTCCCCCCATCTGCTGGCGTGCTCCTTCTCATTATTTGCTGCTTTTGTATCCTCGCTCTGTATTTGCGCTCCTCCTGCGCTCTCCTGCCGTTTCTCAACTGTCAGGTCTTCAGCACATGAAAGTCCAGAGGCGTCCGCTCCGCCTATTAGAAACTACACACACTATTTCCCTTCGGTACAAGAAATATGAATGTAATCAAATCCAAATGCTTGTTATTTCAGTCGCGATGAAGGCCAAATAAATACCCTCATAAATACATGCATACGTTTTGTTGCCTGTGGCTGTGGATGGTAATGAATGGTAGAGCAAGCTGTTTTCTTTTTCTTCTGCGTGCAGCAGTTGAAAATGGCAGAGCCGGTAAAATACAGTAAACTGACAGGGGCTTCCTTGAAATCTCATTGGGGAGCATCCCAGGTCTACCTTTCCCTATCCTATTGCTATTACCTGCACGGAAAACCCAAGTAATCTGCAGGTGGCACCCGACAAGCTCAAGCCGAGGATGCTGCGTGCTGCTTCGGTGCTAATCCTGGTGACCTATTCCCTTCTGGCGGTGACAATTAGGGGACACCGGCATGCCATGTAATCCTGAGAGTCTCCCTGTGCAGTACATGGCGCAGAAAAGACGCTTACATTTCCTTTTAATAAGAGAAACTTGTTTCAGCGTGGACGTCCCCGGCTTGCCAGCAGCTCCCTGCTGCTGGCGCTCTGCTTGTTGCCTTGCCTTATCCTCGCACGAGTCTTGAAGGTCACTGCTTATGTGCCCAGCAAATGCTCCGTGGTGCTTAGCAGAATGCTGAATCTCTGTGCAGCCCTTAAAAATACACCTCGAAGCGACCAAATAATAATTTCCATTTTTTTGCTGTATCACCCTGAACATTTAGCAGGAGATTTGAGGCTTGAAACAGGCCAGGATAGTCGCTTCTTGCAGCCTGCCTAGGAGAGCGTTCTTGGAAAAGAGCAGAGTGAAAATTTACTGCTATTTATGCAGTTCCCTTGGGCAGGTTCCGTATTTCCCACCTAGATAAGCCGTGATTGCAGGTTTACGGTTACGGATCACGGATGTGGGTGCTGGCAAGAGGAGTAAACCTGCAGCAGCAAGTTGCATGCGCCAAAACAGGGTGTAGATGAGGATTTGGCTGCACGTCAATGAAGATGTGACAATGTGGCTGTGTTTATCCATCACCAGTCACCAGGGCTCATTCCACACTCTGCAAGTCTTTCTCATTTACTAGTTTCCTCCTATGATCATAATGGGACACAATGGGACATGGGACAACACGTGAGTGAATACAGTAAGCATATTGTATTCAGTGTCCCTATCAGAGCCAGATTATAATATTTTCTGTAATTAAAGCCTTTGTTTTATGGTCTATTAACTCACTGTGCTCATAGGAATGTGCTTATGAAGGGAAGACTACCAAGAATTACAATTCTGCAGCTGAAGTGCTGCAGGTTTCTTCTTTCTATACAACTCAAGGTAATTTTGAGAATAATTGGTGGCTTCTCACTGAAAAATGAATCACCACGTTCACAGTGTTGGTATCTTGAGCAGAGCTAACATTTCTGGTCATTTTATGCTTTCATCCTGGGATGCTGCAGCTTAGTATGCAAAAGCAGCCACAATCAATACAGAAACTTGGGCAGTTACCATGATATTCATTGTGCCTCTTACGAATAAGACTGATTTCTATCGGCTGTGAGTGGCCTCAAGGAATAGCCTGCTAAGTTTCCTTTACTGTGGCTGCAAATCCTTGCTGCATGTAGCACACCAAAGGAGCGCTGCCCTTGCAGGTATCCTACATTCAGTGCCTTGGGCAGCTTGAAGCTTGTATTTCCTCCAAGGTACCGAAGCACCAGCAGCAAACACTGAGCTAACACATTACAACATCACTCTGCCATAAATTCAGCCAGCCATTTCCTCTTCTGCTGGAATTTACTGAGAAATGATGGTTCGTGAACTCGTGATTATCTCTGATTATCTATACTGCTTCAGCAAAAGGTTTCCCTCTGTACAATGAGTGTTTTCCAGTTCTCTGGATTTTTTTTTTTAAGGAAAAAGTAATGAGGATCTTTACAGTGTTTTCCACAAGTTATCATGCCTTAAAAACTGTAAGCATCACTTCTGCATGTGAGATATATTGGAAAAAATACAAACATTCACATGACATTCAGTGTCCTTTTTACTATCTCCTCTTGGCTGGCTGCCTTTAGCTTCTTTTCTTTATGACTAGCAGAAGGTTCAGACCTTTTATCGCTTCACTCCCAATTTAAGATCTTTTTTTTCTTTCTTTTTTTTTTTTTTTCTGTGCAGAGTAATGGCATGAAAACAACCTCCTGTCTGCTTGTACCGAGAGAAAGAGCTCTGGGCCCACGGAAAATGGGGCTGTAAGTGCAGTCTGGACGTGCTGCTTGACCCGTTCTGTGCATCTGTTGACCAGTTTGGGGGGAATAAAAGTCAGTTTGTTCAGTCTGAAGATCATGAACTCTCATCTCTCAAGGAGGGGAACTAAGAAGCCTACAGGAGGAAAGAAAAAACACCCCCAAGGTATTTAACAGACACACTGAGAGAGGAATTATAAAAGGTTTCCAACCAACTCATCAATATATTTAGAAGAATTTGTATTCTGCAGCAGGATAAGGGCGTTTTGTGCTACTTTCTTGTAATAAAACACCATAAAGGAACAAATGGTAATTATGTGCACTTCCTTTATATGCAGCAGAGAGATACCTCTAAGTACTCTGACAGCTTGCTAATGTACCACTGTATTTGAATAAATACCTGAAGTAAATAGGTTTATGAAACCTCTTATAAACCGCCAGGTGGATAAGGGGCTATAATGGAAGTACCATAACTTACTCACTTTTCTCTTTGTACAAGCTCTTCCCAAACAGGGAACAGGGGAGATGATAGATGCAGATATGGATGAGATGCTGCATTTTAAGGAAAAGGTCAGTTACTTTGGTTACATTAATTCACAAAGGCTGTATCAGAATATGAACACCACATACTCCAGAGTAAGTAGCTGCTGGTTGCTTTTTGGCTTCCAGTGGTTAATATTGGACTCCTAAAACTCTAATCTATCTTGTCTCCTATCTCGGAGGTCACTTGGGGGCCAGTCTTAACCACTGTCTGCTGCTAACACAAGCACCTGCGTTGGAGCGTCTTACTTTTGGTTCTGCATAATTCTATGTTTAAAGAGATACTCTCCTCAATTACAGGATAAGTTTTATAATTAAAAGAGGAATCCCACAAGGAAAACCTGTGTCTTTTATTTGAAATGGTGTGTGCTAAGTCTGAGGGCAAATAGCCTGGCAGCAACACGCTTCCTTTTCCTCTCTCAGGCTAATCTCAGCACTGAATTTAGCACTTCCTGTGTTTTTAGTTAGTCAGAAATTCCTGAATAAACTCTATCCCAAGAGTCCCGGTCAGGTGCTTCTTTAAGAGCAATGCAGTGTTGCTGCAAAGCCTTTTTAGGTATCTTGATGCCATGCAGCAGTGCTGTTCATTAAAACATGAATAAAATACTCTCTGTTGAGACAACTGTTCGAACACAGGGACTTTCAAGTTGCACAGCTTCTCATGGGTGAGAAAGTAGGTAAGTAGTGGTCAATCTTGTACTACTGCTTTTAGCTTTCTGGTGGGCATTTGCAAAATGGCATCTATTTCTATCCCTGCTGAGTATGTGCTGCTAAAATGACTCCTCAGGACTAACCATTCCTCAAGCATTCACAATCAGGAGCTGTTGGTTTGCAAGGGTTAAAGTGGGAGTCAGCCGCGGCTAAGGCTGTTGAACGTTCAGAAGTCCAGATTGTCATCCAAAATTTACCCAAACGCATTTTGACCTCCTGTGGCTAAACCTCAAAGATCACACTCGCAATAAGGATTTGTCTTTTTTTGTCCTGTTTCAGGTTAGCCATAAAAGCAGCAGGTCTTACACTCAGGTCACCCTTCCCATATAGCTTCCTATAGCCCTCAGTACATTCAGGAACCCAAGCACAGGGCTTTCAGCTCCGGGTTTGCCCAGCCGTTTGCTCCGTGTGTCAGTCCTGCACCCTTTGCCCTTCATGTAATGCAAAGCTAAAAGACAGGCGAGGATTGAAGTGTCACCTTTAAAAATACACGAGCGCGTTCTCCTCTTCCCCTGCCCCTGAACTCCAGCGTTGCTTTTCCTTGCTGAGTGATTATAGAAAGTTCAACCTGCAGAATTCTGCGCTGTAAATGACAACCGTTTCCCTCGCAAGGTGAAAAAGAGGGAGAAAGAGGAGCGGTTTCCACGGCAACCCGCCGGAACGGCTCCGCCGCGGGAAAACGTCGTTTTCCTAAAAGACGGAACATCATGGACAAGTGGCACGGTGCGGCAGGGAAGGAAATAGCAGTTTGGGAACGAAAAGCTCATTTGCATTTATGGCTTTTGAGTTGCATTTTGTAGCTACGAGACCAAACTGTGCACAATTTTGTGGAGAAAATGATATTCAGCATTTCAGGGGAGTAACGTAGATGAGGATCAAGTTGAGCCAGAAGTTCCCGGTGACAGATTCAAGTCCAGAGTGCATAGATTGGGCTTTGCCCCCAGTGCTGTGAAAACTGGGTTAAGTCTGGACATCAGAGCAGTTACCTGGCGCTTTACATCTCTAAGAACTCCAAGGAATCTGCATCTGACCCAACTGTTGAGATTCCGAACGAGATTTCAACCTGTAAAGTCAGACCTTCCGGATCCCCGGCTCCCTTTGATACCATCAATCACCATCCGTCGTAAGCCGCGCCGCATAGGAGAGCGTTTTATGGGGAGTGTTATCGCCAGAATATAGCAAAGAGCATTGGTAATGAAGCGTGGAAAAAGAATAAATTCACCTAATGGGGCTATGTGTCAAATTTCAATTAGGGATACGCTGGAAAGCGAAGGAGAGAGATGAGCATACAAATTAAACCTTTGACCTTCAGAGGGAAGGAAGGAAGGAAGCCCTGGGAGGAACTGGGATGCTCGGATTGGTTTTCCTTGCTGAACGCTGCAAAGTCTGTGCAGAAACTCTCTAGTGCACTTTTTAATTACCACTATGTAAGGACTGTCTTGGAAAAAAAAAAAGATTTGATTCAGCTAGTTTATTGATGGCAATATTACTATGTGGGATATATTCTGCACAAGAGATATATAAAGATTGCAAGCGTTTTATGGTAACGTAAAACCAAATTTTAGCTCTGCAAAAAAAGGATATTAAGACTTATCTTTCCCTGCTTGCAAAATGCCACTGAAAACAACGTCCTTCTCTCCCTTCCTGGGTTTCCAAAATAGGCCTTTGCTGATTCCAGCACAGCATAAGCTGGTGCTCCTGGTTTCTGAACGCAAATAAACCCTAGGGAGAGGGGATGTGGTGGGAGAGGTTCGGATACAGCCCTCGTCACCGGGGAATCGCTGGTCCACACCTGTGTTCAGGGCTCGAGTGAGAGATGCTTTCAATATGTGGGAATGTCCCTGCGCCTGCCCCATCGCAGCTGTGCGGTTAGGGCATCTCATGCCACTTGCTCCGCTATACGTAAAACAACGGCTCCGCAAGGAAGCAAAACACATTTGTGGGACTTTTCCTTCCCAGCTGAATCAATTAATACCTCTTAAGTGTCAGGAAATAATTGAACATTTGGCCAGAAGACCAGCCCTGCATAGATCTTTCCTTCCTGATCATAAAGGCACTTAGATTCCGTGATGCTGCCAGACTCATCCCATCTNGCTATACGTGAAACAACGGCTCCGCAGGGAAGCAAAACACATTCGTGTGACTTTTTCTTTCCTAACTTAATTAATACCTCTTAAGTGTCAGGAAATAATTGAACGTTTGGCCAGAAGACCAACCCTGCATAGATCTTCCTGATCATAAAGACACTTAGATTCCGTGATGCTGCAAACTCATCCCATCTCAGTCTTGTCTCCAGATACCCTTCCTGTCGTCCTACCTGCTCCACGCAGCCCATTCCACAGCTGAACACTCTGCTGGACCCTTGTTTGGGCTGACATTAGGAAAATAAGGCCATGCTGCTATCTGCTGCATAGTAAAATCTTGCAGGAAGGAAGGAAACATGAGGAAGGCTCAGTAAATCTTACCCTACGACAGATAGTTCAGTAATATTGACATGATTTTGCTTGGCATTTGCTAATCAAACTATGAAAAGCAGATCAGCATGTTAAGTTATATGATATCACATCTGTTCCATGTATGTCCCTATAAGTAGGTAATTCAGGAGAATTTTTGANCAAAACACATTTGTGGGACTTTTCCTTCCCAGCTGAATCAATTAATACCTCTTAAGTGTCAGGAAATAATTGAACATTTGGCCAGAAGACCAGCCCTGCATAGATCTTTCCTTCCTGATCATAAAGGCACTTAGATTCCGTGATGCTGCCAGACTCATCCCATCTCAGTCTCATCTCCAGATACCCTTCCTGTCGTCCCACCTGCTCCACGCAGCCCATTCCACAGCNGTTTGGCCAGAAGACCAACCCTGCATAGATCTTCCTGATCATAAAGACACTTAGATTCCGTGATGCTGCAAACTCATCCCATCTCAGTCTTGTCTCCAGATACCCTTCCTGTCGTCCTACCTGCTCCACGCAGCCCATTCCACAGCTGAACACTCTGCTGGACCCTTGTTTGGGCTGACATTAGGAAAATAAGGCCATGCTGCTATCTGCTGCATAGTAAAATCTTGCAGGAAGGAAGGAAACATGAGGAAGGCTCAGTAAATCTTACCCTACGACAGATAGTTCAGTAATATTGACATGATTTTGCTTGGCATTTGCTAATCAAACTATGAAAAGCAGATCAGCATGTTAAGTTATATGATATCACATCTGTTCCATGTATGTCCCTATAAGTAGGTAATTCAGGAGAATTTTTGAGTGACGAAATTTGCTTTGACATATACTTCAGTCGGAAAACTTAAATTCTCCTTCAGTCCCAACAATAGTGTATATTCAAAACTCCTTGTTTTTTTCTTTCTTCTAGTTTTACATTTATTAATAACTAGAAAGAAAATATTTCAGTAGAGTAGCGTGATGGAGTGAACATCTAGATGTTTATTTCCAACTGTATTGATCAGCTTTAATAGCACAAAGAGGCCACATCATTATTGCTTATGGATAAGCATATTTCCAGAGTGAATATGGTCACTTACAAGCTGGAAAAAAAAGGAATCATCAATGAATCTTCTCCAGTATTTGCTTTAAGCTCCTGTTTAATTGAATATTCTTGCCAGGAAACATATTCAGCAGCATATTCATGGCATGCAAATACCACAGGAAGGAGAAAAATAATTCAAGGGACTGATGGAACTCTCAGCGTGGCTAGTAAAGCACATGGATGTATTCCCAAGTTGTTGTTTCCATAGGGGTTTATTGGGGCCATAGGGAGTTAGGTAACCTAAATGATGCCAATGTACCTACACGATCTTCAGGTTTTCTGCCTTCCCCTCCTCTTGAGTGAAGAATTCGTGTCTATTCAGGGAGAGTCTCTCCAAGTAGGTTAAAGCTTCAGATAACTCTCCTTTTTTCCTTTCCTCTGGGAGCAGAGATGATCAGCTAAGTCCTGCAGGCTGAATCCTGCAAGAATTGCTGCTGCCAAGCCAAGTGCTTACAACCGCAATAAGTCTTGTTAAAATCCGCAAGGGACATCTTGACCCGAAACTTCACCCCTTTCCTGTCATGCGTTTGAGGATGGAGAGCTGCCCATCGTGCCAGCAGTGGATTTCCTTGCTGATTAGAAACAGTAACTGCTGTGACAGAAATCTGATGTGGAGGG
The DNA here is from genome assembly GCA_013389825.1 of Crypturellus undulatus. Taxonomy (NCBI): domain Eukaryota; kingdom Metazoa; phylum Chordata; class Aves; order Tinamiformes; family Tinamidae; genus Crypturellus; species Crypturellus undulatus. Next base: position 26,126 of record VWPW01020900.1, read on the forward strand.
CGATGGCCATGGGCAGAGAGGACGTTTCTTCTGGATGTTCGAGCGAGTCCACGATGAAATTAACCTCTTTTAATTTAGATTGAGGAATGTCCTCAACTTTTGGTTGCACACCAGGGGCTTAGTGTGCTGAGAGAGTCAAGTAGATCAAATGGGATTAGCTCTTGCCAAGCCAAGGGTTTGAATCCTGCATTTGCTTTTCCATTTTGCTCCGTTTTGCTCCCCCTATCTTGCCTCTGTTATGTAAAATCTGAAATGAAATCAGCGAGAAGAGGATCAGGATGGCCATTCCGAGGTATATAGTGGAGGCCTAGGAAATTTAAAAGGCAGAAAAATTGTATATATATATATATAAGGAGAGTGCTCTCAGGAGTTTTTCAAGACTTTTGCTATTTGGGTGCTACGTGGATTTCTACAATGCATTGTTAGGAGGAGGTGATGAAATATAGATTAATGGTTGCATTTTCATTCTTTTGATGTGCCATTTAATGAAGTGTGTGCTCTTTCATATTTGACATCAAAAAGACAACTGCTGGAATTTTTAATACGCACTTCAAATGAGTTTTGTGTTAATAGGTATAATCATCCAGGCAAAAAAATACCTGCTTTTCATATCAACTGACTTAAAGCTGCTTCAATACGCACAGATGTAATGTGACCTTTGCCTAGTACTGAAGTTTACCCACTGGAGTAACACGAGAATTTATATGAAAGTTTTGCCTCTTCTCTCCATTCTGTTTCTCAAGTCCAAATCAAAGGGAACAAGGTTCCTCTTTATGGAAATTAGATAAAATTTCTAATTTGAAGTGTAAATGCCTAGTTATCTCTGGTCGCAGCGGAGGGTGGGTGTTGGAGCAGTGTGCCTAAGTAAAGGTATCAAAGGGCTTTTCAGCTGGTATGTTGAAAAGATGCTCAGCCTTTCCTAAAAGTAGATTTGCTTCCAGTGGCAACCATCATTTTTTTAAGTAATAGTAACACCATAGGTATCTTCAGCAAGTTTGGGCTTGCAGAACAAATTACCTCCTAAGATAGAACAGCAGATTATTAACTGGCTCTGCTCTTAACATGGTTTCTTTTCACCTGGAATATCCTGAACATATTGGTCTCCCAGTTCATGCAGCTTTGCAACTTTTGTCACTAATTATGCCCAGGGTGCAATCAGTATTGGGAGGACATGGAAAAAAAGTGCTTCTTTGAGATCTTTGCTCCCATCCCCTTCAAGCAGCATTTTTAACTCTTGGTTAGCTGTGAGTGGGGGATCATTGAGCTTTCATTTTTCAGCACAGCTAATGGTCTTCCTTCGTGGTGCCGAGTTACTTATCATTTGGGCATGGGCTTTGATTCCTTGGCATGTGAACAGTCTTGGAAGTATTATTCCCTGTCATTTCTATAGCATCTTTCAACAAGGTATCCGAACGAGCGTCCCAGTAGATAGCAGTGTTGCCTAAAAGCACTGGGAATTTCTACAAAAAAACCCTCTTTCTAGTATACTTCCCTAAGATTCACGTTGTATGTTAAGGCTATTCATTCAAACACAATGTGAGCAAATGACAGGGTGTCTCTCCGAAGAAAATCCATAACAAGGACAGATTTCCGAATTCATTTCAGCACTCTTGCATTTATCAACCTGTTCTTGTCTGTATCGCCAAATCAGTTAGCCTTTAGAGTGTAAAGACATTTTAGAAAGACTTGGGAATTATATTTATATATATATGTGTATTTAAATAATTAACCATAGTGGAAACTGTTTTGTTTCTCGCGTGCCGGCGTGCCGTAGGGGTGACCTGCTGTGCAGTAACTCACTGAGGACTGGGGTTTTCTTGCCCTGCTCCCCTCAAAAGTTTAGGGATTATTGTAAAATTCTGCTCGACTCGGGAGAATTTGATCACATCCAGTTCCCGTGAGGGGCTGCTGGCAAGAAAAACATTTGGTGTGAGAAATATCGGAATAAAACACAGGATCCTAAAGCAGCTTGCGGTGCGCGGGGCTCCGGACTGGATGCCCATCCTGCCCTGGCCCTGGTCTGTCTTGGCAGGAATTTTTAAGCGTGTCTTTGTGGATTTAAAAATAGTTTTACACTAGAAGGTGAATATATAGTAGCTTCTTCTGTGAAGCTTATCTTTCAGTTGCCAATAAATACTGTGTGGCTCACGGGGCTTTGTATAGCCAGGCCTGTTTCTTGTGTTAGACCTGGATGAATTGTTTTAATATACGATTGAGATGAGCACCTGCTCTGGAAGGTCATTATATGGGAAGGAATTACCATCTTTTCTTATTCTGTATACCGAAACACAGCTTGCTCAGTGAGACTTCAGTGAAAAGGCCATCGAGGGAAGCGTTTTGGATGAAGGGCCGCTAATCCGGGTGGCACGAGGAGCCCGTGGGCTTCTCCTTTTATCAGCGGCTGCGAGATTGCTGGGTCTTTATCACACAAGAGACTTTAGAGCATTTCTTTTTTTCCCCCCCTTGTGACTTTCTACTGCAAACTTCATTGGGAAAGGTGACATTTAAAGCTTCACATCGTTTTCTATCATTTGGTTTGAAGGGTTTTTTTAATAACCCTTCATATTCTTGGGGCGAAGCAGGTTTGAAAGAAAAATCTTTCTTCTTCTTTGGAAGATGGTATCGTGTATCAAACATATGGAAGTCTAATGGTCTCTAACTGAAGTCTTTTCTTACCATGTGTATATCACTTTCTAAATAGAAATGAATAGGCAGTGGCTAAATGTCTAAAATAAATTCAATTAAAAATTAAGGTGATCTTGGAGAGCCAGGTAATTGGTTTTACCCATATGTATGTGGGTTGAAGCTAGTTATTATTCTCTATCCATAACACAGCTTTTCTGTAATATGTGACCTGAGGAGGACAACCTCAGCTAGTAGGAAATGTCAGCGAATACATGGATAATTAAAGGTAAAACGCATGTGAATTCCCTCTTATACAAAGCTCTTCATATGCTAGCAATGATACAGTAAATCTGTTAAATGAACCCCAGAACAATGACTTAGAGGCAGAAGGATTAGCTGCCACCTGAAGGAAGACTTGTGTAAAACAAATACACAAAAACTTGGACAACCAATAACATAGCAATACCTACAGCCCTTTAGGATGTTTCTTTACAGTAACATTATTGGTTCAATTGCTTTCATTCACCCCTTAAATTACATGAAAGGATATGTCTAGTGAGGGTAACATAGCTTAAACATTACCTTCCCTTTCTTGTTTGCAATTAAAAGCTTGTTGTCGTTCCATAGGGCGCAATACCAAACAATATTCTTTCTAGCTGAGACACGAGCTACATTCCCGTTGATCTACCCCGTGGTTTTTAAGGAGAAGGCCAAAGGAAGCTTCCTGGGGTCATCTGCTTTGTGTTATTATGAGATATAGACACTGAGCTGGCTGCGGAGACATCAGCAAAGCTGAAATTCGTCAGGTTTTTCTCTCCTGAATTAAGTTGCTGTATCTGATTTAGGAAATAGGCCGGAGGGGAAAAAAATCATGTTCAGCTCGTTTAGATATCACCTATAAATATAGTTAATTTTATACAGGTTAAACATGGTTGTAAGCTGCCAGGAAAGTAGATTATGCATAAAACAGACCTCCGGAAAATAATTCTGCAGTAAATTGTATTTTTGCTCATAATGAAGCTATATATAAGCTACACAATGAGGCAAGTCGTGCCCATACTGAACTGTTGAGTAGTGCCAAACCTGCTGGTGTTACCTCATTATTCCTGATTCCCTTCTTTCCTACATAACTCTACTGTTTGTTACTCTAAAAATGTATTGTTTTCTATATCAAAAAAATGAAGGTCAAGAAGAGCATTTCTTTGCTGTATATAAATGGGATTACTTGTACTATCTTTCTAGGATTATGAAACAGGAGCAAGATCAAGTTTTAAAGATTGATTCCCAGATCGTACAAGATGGAAGTGGTGACAGCCCGTTGCCTGCAGCTCAGTGCTTGCATCTTCTTCGATGCTGCTGCATTTTCCAGCGTTTGGCTATGGGATTTCTTGCTGCTCTAAGGAGCTGCGTGTCCAGGTAGTGTCTGTTTTCCTTCTGTCTCCTTGCATGGGAATGGGCAAGAGTGTCTGTGTTGCCCAGGTGCCTCTGCCGAGCATCCGACTTCCCTAACATTATGTGGCTATTTAGGTAACAAAGATTAAAGGAACATTTTAGCAGATATTTGGTATCTAAAGTTGCTTATTAAAAGGAAACAATGTCTTCTTTCCCAGGTGATATTTTAATATAATGGAAATCATCAGTACCGAGCAATCGTTTTCGGGCAGGCGCTTAGCATCATTACCCTGTGTTAAGCAGTGTAAAGACATGATACATAAAAATGAATCTCTGGTGTCGCGCAGTAAGGGAAAAATAATTCCTCTCCCATCAGCAGAGCTTAACCAATGTTCAATTAGTGCAGATGAGACAGAATCAGGCCCTGAAACTATACAGTATTTTCAAGAAAAGGTAGGGAAGTATAACATGGGCTATCTAATCTATCATTACATTAATTTTGTATTTCCACAAAACTACTCCTGTTGGCATCAAGAACACTGAATGTATTCCAAATATAAATGTTTTATTACAATCCTGACTACATTTCCTTTTGTGCAAACCATATATTAGAATTTGCTTTTGTTGCTAGGAATGGCATTATTGAGGTATTCAAATAAAGGAAAGATTACGGTAGGATTAATAAAAAGGTAGTAGCAAAACATGCACAGCTAGAAGACCCTGTGTGAAGGAAATAATGTGCAATAGCAACCTGCACTGAAAATCCTTCCTAATTATTGGGCTTTGAACTACATGTGTTCTGTGAGGATTCTGTAAGGACAAAACCAAATGTCTCAAACTACCAGCCATGCAATTAATTGTTTTATTTTTCTGTGATTAGTGAAAACTTCAACACTTCAGCTGTTTTGGAAGCAGAATCTGTTTCCATATTGAAAACTCTTGCTCAGACTTGTGCCTATGCTGTGTGCTCCACAGGAAATTAATCTTAGTAGAAAATGATCAAGTGAATATGTGTATACTCTGAAATCCACGCAGATTAGAAGTTTAGGTGTCTTTTATTTTTATTTTTCTCCTGCAAAAAACTGCACCCCAGGTTTGTCTGACACATAAGGAGTTTCCCCACCCAGAACAGTTTGGGTAAAATGGGGTTGACTGAACGACTCTTCTCTCAAAATGGGGTTTTGATGGCAAGGCTCAAGTGCAGCCTTACACAAGGGTGTTTTTCCTCAGCTCTCATGACAAGGTGTTACATCAATTGCTGTAATTAGGAATTCAACACTTCTCATTTTGGAAAGCGAACAGCATCCTCAGTGCAGATCTTTACTTGGGAAAAAAAAAAAAAACGAAACAGAAAACCTAAGCTACGATTCCCAGAAGTCTTGGAGGGAACATTTTGAAGCTGAGGGAGCACAGATAAATGCAAAGAAAAGAAAAGAGTTTGAAGGCATCTTTGAAACAAAGACATTTCAAAGTGATACTAATAAAAAACAAGCAGTAAAGACTTCCATTACCACATCACTTTGCAGTTGTAAACCCAGCAAATACAAAATATTTTTAAATTCTGTGTGTCGCCAGGAAGCAGTCCTGCTAGGAGTAGTCGTAGCTGTAGGTCTCCTGCACACAGGCTGCTCTTGACCAAAGCGGAGAAATGTTTCAGAAATGACAGATTCTGGTTCTCAGATTCAGAGCTGGTGGGAAAAACTAGCCACCTTTTGGGTGTTAGGCCATTGATGAGGGGGAAAAAAACCACAAAATGCCACATGTAGCTACTGATCTCATATGTAGCCTTGAGAACTAGGAGAGAGAAGTCGTAGGAAAGAAATGTATTTGAAATACTGCATCAGCTAGGATGCTAATCGGATATTCCTCAGCTTGCTAAATGACAGTTTTTCTGTAAAACTACTAAAAGTACACAACCACACCAACAGAGAAGGTCTAGATTCCATAGATGAGTCCAGTTTGGGGGTTTTTTAGCTGTTGACTTTCCACTTCAGGAACATGTCTTTGCAAAGGCAAAGTGAAGCTAGGATTTTCCCAAATCTCCAGAAGTGATTGGAGGTTCTACCTCCATTTGCACACGAGAGCTGAAAGACAAAAGCAACCGAATGTCATAGGAAAGTATTTTACGAATACAGTAGCTGTTTGTACTGAGCACACGGTGCCGCCTTCCGAATGTAGGTCTCAGTGCGGAGCATGCAGCGTTGCAAATCCATTTCTGAAGTAGGAGATTCCTCCCTCCTGCGCGTGCAGGAAGCGTTGCTACAAATCGTGGTTTTACGGGTGTTAGCTGTTAGCACTGAGCATCGCATCCCATGAAGCCCATGGAGCCGGCTCTGTAGTCTTTATTTCTCCGAGCAGAAAGCACGCTGCACCCAGAGTATTCCCTTCAGGAGAGAAATTTAATCCTGGAAGTGCAGAGATACTGGGTAGAGCTCCATGGAAAGAGCCCTTCATGTCGTGCTTGTCCCTGGCACTGCCTGGAGATGGAGAGCAAGAAGCCCTCCACATGGAAGCCCTCCAGATCATGCAGTTTAAGGGGATCATTTTTAGGGGAAAGTTTCTGCAGAAGATAAAGTTTCCTCTCAGATGATCTGGAATTCCCCCGATGAAGGGAATTATTGATTNGAGCAAGAATCCCTCCAGATGGAAGCCCTTTGGATCATGCGGTTAATGGGATGATTTTTAGGTGAAAGCTTCTGCAGAAGATAAAGTTTCCTCTCAGATGATCTGGAATTCCCCCGATGAAGGGAATTATTGATTCACTCGATTGAATTTTTGATTCCGTATTGATGGAATGAACTGCTAATGTTCATTACAATTTATTTAAAAGCTAGATTAGTGAACAGAAGCATTTGTCCACTTGAAATTTCTACGGGAATGCAAAGAGTAAAGTTTTTATAAAATTATTCAAAATTCCTTTTTAGTCAAAATGGGCGAAATTCTGAGATTCTATTTTTAATATTACTTTACTCTGAACTCCTATGTGCAAAAACATGTTCAGTGAGAATATAGGAAAGAATTAGCATCACAAACTGATTATTAACTGAGTAAGGAGTCCAGGAGGTATCCAGAACAGGGCACTGCGCTGCATGATAATTATTCCTGGCGCATCCTCAGTGCAAGCTGGTAGCTGAAGAAACAAAGTGGCCTTTGTCGTGGTTGCTATTTAATATATGAACCAGGTTTTGGGCCACAGTCACAGAGGCAGCGGAGAGGTCAGTGATGACCGCGACTGATCCGTGATGATGGTTTCTTACACAACAACCTTGGAAAGCTTTGCAAACAATAAAACAAAATAAAGCAAAAGCAGCAGAGAGGCTTCTCCTTTTGCCTTTCTCTGCCCTTGAGATGATCAGTGAATGTCTAGGGGACAAAGGGACGATTGGGGGATGTCCTTGCAAGTGACACCCTGCGCCTGGGGTGGCCTCAGCCCTTGGCTGCTTTAACTCTGATATGGAAATTCTTGCAGATGGATTACAGCTCTCCAAAAACAAAAGCTGATAATGAAACCGTAGACAAGAGTTTAATGACTCCAGTGTGAAAGGGCTCCTATAAAATATTTTCACCTTTTGTTGGCTGTTTCTAACTAACGCTTTAGAAACGCATAAACAATTTACAGCAACAAAGGGCTTTTTTCTTCCCCTGACCTGAATGCGGTAATTGCTACCTTCAGTTTATGGGTGTCCCGTTGGAAGCAAATGGATGATGATGGAAGCAGAGGACGTGCACAGCCAAAGGAGATGGGTGACAGATGGGCACCGAATGACCATACAAATCCAGAATATCATAGATCCTGGAANATAAACAATTTACAGCAACAAAGGGTTTTTTTTTTTCCCCTGACCTGAATGCGTTTATGGGTGTCCCGTTGGAAGCAAATGGATGATGATGGAAGCAGAGGACGTGCACAGCCAAAGGAGATGGGTGACAGATGGGCACCGAATGACCATACAAATCCAGAATATCATAGATCCTGGAAGGGACTTCAGTCCTGGGAGCTGATTACATGATGCAGGTTCCAAAACTTAACTAGGGCCTTTTGAAACGTAACTCTAACATCGCTCTGAAGTATTTTTAAAACTCCTTGTTATTGTGCCTTGGAGGGGAGAGCTATTTTTCTGTGTTGGCGGTGGTTTCAGGAATGAATTTTGGCAAGCTCAGCTGAGCTCGCTCGCTGCACAGTACATGGTAATGTTCATTATGATTATATCACGAATGATCCATTCTGGGCAGAATTAAATTTGATCTAATTTTGAAATGAATTCAAACCCTGTAATACCCAGGTGTGTTTCGGGAACCAGGTTTTTCTTGGTAATTAGTCCATCATTCCTTGATGATTAATTTCTTCATTTTATACAAAATTCTTAATGTGTTTCACATTACCGTTTTTAGAGTGGAAAATACTTAGCGCCGCAGTGAATGGATCTTCTATTCTTTTATTGCTAGAGGCCAAGAAGCAGTTGCAGGGACCACCAGCATCCCAGGTCCGTTTTGGAAGATGTATTTCACCTTTCCCATCTCCAGGGCTGAAGCTCTGGAGAGTTCCGAGTGTTAAAATTCCTAATCTTTTATTCTGCTTTCCTTACCCTGTGATACATATTCATGAAGAAGGTCATTATAGCAGCACCCAGTAGTGTGGCTCCAGTTTAGAGCGGAGGCACTCAGCATTTAACAACCCAACTCGCACCAGAGCATTTCAGGGAAATGCAGAAGAACCGAACGCAGAGGTGGTTAGAGGAAAGCAATTTTCTGAAACTTAATGAAAGCCCAAAGTTTTCGCTCACGTTATTGGGTTACCGGGGGGAAAAGAGATCTTCCAACTTGAGTGTGTCCTCCCACAGATTTTCAAATGCCGACTCCTCCGGGGTGCCGCGGAATGTGCTTTTCCGATGTGGGAGGAACGCGGCGTCGCATGGGCAAGTGCGGAGGGTTCATGTCATAGAGTCAAAATCCGCTGCTCCCTGGGCCGCAAAGAAGAGTGGGCTGAAGCGACGCTGCTAGGATTAGATTTCTTCTGTGTGAGCTTGTGGCCCCTCCAGGTCTTGACCGTGGACTTGATGGCAGCGGGACGCTTTGGGTGTAAAACAAGCCGGTTTTATATAAACAATCCTGGTGCTGCTTGAGCTGTGCTCTCATTGCAGTATAAAACCACTTGTCGAGTGATCCGTGCTTGCGTGGCAGTAGAGCTGTAGGCAGATTTACTTGATCTAATACGTGCTAGCTGAAAAGTTGCCTGGATTCAAATGTATACATTTGTTAATACTCCCCAAATCAAGCATTTAATTCAAATTGCTGCCTTTATCAATGACAACGTATTTCAATATGTGTGTGTGCTTGTGTTCGGGTGGTGGTAAATACAATATATAACCAGTGTATCCCTATATTCTTATTATCTCCTTATAAACTATGTTTTGGCAATGGATCAGCCTGCCTCATTAGCTTCGGATCCTTACACATATATGACCAGCACAGAATAATGTAGCATAGAGCAATACTTGCTCCTATGTGCCGTTCTTTGCATCCTGCAGCCGTGACCTTGGTTGCAACCTGCGGCAGGGACCTTGCTGCTGCTTCCACCTTCCTCCCCGCCGCTTCCACCCTCACAGCTGCAACGGGCAGGACTAAAGCTAGAGGCTGCTGCCATGAAACGTTTCCTTGAGGTAAATGCAGGATGAAGGGAAAAGGAAAACTCACAGATGGAGCGAGTCCTTCACACCCAGAACCTGGCAGCATTTTGGTAGCTAGAAAACGGCGTTCTCTTTCCAGTTATTTCTAAAACGACGGCATAGTTTTCAGGTATTTTCCATGCAGAAGAGATTTTTCCTCGCCTCTGAATATTCTTAGTATTAAAAATAAGGCCGTTTAACAAATTAAAAACCTACGGCTCTCCAACGACTATAAAAATTCAGTAACCGTGGCAACAAAACAAGCCACGATACTGGTATAGTTGTTTAAAACGAGGGACAGACACCATTATGTGCATGAACATATTGTTAACAGATTGGTGTGGGCTCATTTTATTTTCCCAATCAGATGGTTCAAAATTGCATGTTCTCTTCTCGCATTTTTAAGCAACCTGGTGTTAGAAAATACCATTTATTGCTTTATATAAAATCCTTCCAAAATCCTACAAAAACCACACCTAGGGGGAAAAAAAAATCTTCCCTCTCACGTGGAACCAGAATGCATCCAGAAAATGATGGGAAAAAGGGGATGATCAGTATGGACAGTTCACAGTTTGAGAAGCTGGGATTCAATTCCTAGCTCCATCACTCATTCCCTTTGCACCACAATCAAGTCATTTGATATCCTTGTGGATCAGGTGACTCTGCCAAAAAGAATATTCCTGCCTTTCCCTACATTTTCTTGGCCTTGTTGTTCTAAAAATTCAATTTCCTCAGGCCTAGGACGTACTACAACAGGCTTCTGTGGCAGCTGAAAATCTGGCCTGTCCCTGGGCTAGAAGCATTGAGGCCACCTAACAAAAAACTGCAAAAGTGTTTTCCTAAGTTTGTGATATCATTTGTTTCCCCAAGCTAGTGATAATATGGATTTGGAGCCCGGCTTTCCCAGATTTATTTAATAACAGGTTACCATTTTTCTTCGAGCAGAACCAGGCAGAGAAAAGCAAGCTATTCACTTCTGCACAATGGAAGGGAGGATTATAGAAGAAACGCAAGGGAGATAAGAAAGGTGAATCAATTTAAACGACCTTTATTCAAGCTCCACTGAAACGGATGAATAAGAGGATTTATCCCCTGGAAAATAAAGCAGAAATTAGAAAATAATGACTAAATAGCAAACTGAAGAAAAATTCTAATTATATTGAAAGAGATTTGCCAAGGGTGCCTTAGTTTAAAATTAAAAATAACTAACAGTATGCTGAAACTTGTATAAATTAAAGCCAAGCAAACATAATAAAACCGCTCGGATAGTTAAGCTGGCAGTAGGATATAGTGCAGGGCTTGCCGCTGAGAAATAGCTTTGCCTGTTTGCACCATTAACCTTCTAAAATCTAGTCCTCCTGCCTTGTGAATCAACCGTTGCGGAGATTAATTGGCTCGCTAATCCTGCGAAATCCTGGGTTTGCATCTCTTAGGGACAGGACCCTAAATATGCAGCTGAAATCATCACCGGGCTAAGCAAAATAAATTGTTTTTTTATGGAATTTGGGAGCAGTAGGTGGCTGCGGATGGGGGGCTCCCTGCGGTGCTGCTGGCACGCGGGCCCTTTCCTTCGTGCCACCAAGGCCACCAATGTCCCCAGGGCCGCCCACTCCATAGCCAGAGACAGAATTGAATGTGTTCTGCTTTTTCCCAAACATTCCTTTTTCCATACGCTTAGAAACCCTTAATTATAAGCAGCTCCTGCCGTTCTTCCAGCGCCTTTCTGTTGTTGTGCTGCCTGCAACGCGCGTCTTCAGCTCTCTTTTTGATATGACAGTCAACCAGCTACAACCATTAATTACACGGTGATAAACTGCTGCCAAGGCACGGAACCGGGGGTAATAGATTTAAACAAAGTGATGGAATTTGGCAGCTTTCCTCTCCTAGCAAGAGTATGCGAGCTCCTCCTAAATCCATTGATCCAGCGAGACAGTAATTAGTTAATTTAATGAGAAACAAAGGATTTCAGCCCGCAGAATTTACGGTACTAATGAGACAGGTCATTATCAGAAGCTATTTCCAATAAAAACACTTATATCAGCCAACAAGAATATACAAAAAAAAAAATGGAGCCTCATTTGTCAGTTCCCTGCAGGGTTAGCCTAGTGCTTCTAAATGCCACATGCTGGAGCTTTTGTTGAGCAGAAAGTCACAGTGTCTGCTGTGTTTTGAGAGCAAAAGCATGAATCACCTTTGTAAATATCTTTGTGGAGGATGCAAACAAGTATGTAGATGTTTTTTAAAGAAAAATAAATTTCTATCTGCGTGCAATTCCAGCATCACTGCATAATATCTCCATTGTGTTAGGCATAAGTTGGGTTTCACATAAACACAAGTTTGTTGTGTTTCTGGTAGCTTACATAAAATAGTCATTTGAGTATAAGAACATTGTGATTAATTTGGGGAATTAATTTGCTAACTGAGTACTTAAACAATTCCCCTACCAGAAAAAAAAATTACGAAACGTTTAACTAAAAGAAGAGTCAGTGTCTTCTCTGAGGACAATTTAAGAGATTATTTCAATCTTATAAATATTTAAAAGACTGTATAGAAGCTAATGGATTTTTAGGGAAAAGCAAAACAACAGTGTGTCTATGTAAAACAGCATCTTATCCTCTACTAAATCAGAATGGATTAAATAAAAGGAAAAGTGTAAATCCTACATCCTAACTGCATTTTGGAAATTACCTCGGTTGAGGTGGAATACAGTCATGACTAGGTTGAAAATAACATGAGCATCTTTCGGCTTACAGAGGTAGAGATGCCACTATAGGAACAGCAAAGGGCTTTGCAGAACTAAATCTTTTTTTTTTTTTTTGCTCTAGAATGTGAAATTTGATTAATTTTGTAACTAAAATTACTCAGAATGCAACATTTTCTATGCAACACTGATGAGTGCAATAGACATGGATTTGTGGAAATTCGTGTGCCTTAGCCACATGCAAGGAAAACTCCTGGATCAGCTTTCACAGGGACAAAATAAAGCCCCCCAGATGCCTTAATCTTGTATCTGCTTGGAGGTAAACACACAGCTATTCTTTGTGCAGCTTCTTGTGCTGAATACACGTCTTCCATTTGGTAATTCGGCTTGCCCTGCAAGGCAAAAGATTGCACATATTTTGAGTGAGCAAATAGTGTTGTGCTTTTACACACAGCAGTACAAACCTGAGGTGCACGACGCCCGGAGAATCTTTGCAGCTCTANCATTAGCCACATACAAGGAAAACTCCCGGATTGCTTCAAAGCATCAGCTTTCACAGGGACAAAATAAAGCCCCCCAGATGCCTTAATCTTGTATCTGCTTGGAGGTAAACGCACAGTTAGCTTTTGTGTAGCTTCTTGTGCTGAATGCACGTCTTCCATTTGGTAATTAGGCTTGCCCTGGAAGGCAAAAGATTGCACGTATTTGGAGTGAGCAAATCGTATTGTGCTTTTACACACAGCAGTACAAACCTGAGGTGCACGACGCCCGGAGAATCTTTGCAGCTCTAACCTCAGATCTGCAGAAAGTGTCAGGCGAGGGAGATGGTGCTTTGTAAACGCTCTGCTCTACTCTTGCCGAGGCGACAAATGCTGAGAAGCGGCATCGGATGAGGGAGATTCTGCAGAAACGCTGTCCCCTGGCAACAGCATCACGGTGCCCGAGGAGCGTGTACAACCCTGCCCTCCCCAAAGAGACCGGGTGTGGGGAGGAAATCACCTTTGATTTTATTTCTAAATAAAGATAAGGTGTTTGCAGGTGGCTCCCATGCCTCTAAACATCTTTGTGGTGTGCAGATGCCGTGGGAGTGATGTGCCTCTGGAATACATCCTCCTGCTTCCGAGAAGCTGCGGTAGGAATTCAGACACACAGTGTTAATGTGTGTTAATTTTCTGTGTACTGCAGTGCCTGTCTTTCACCTCAACTATAAAGGCAATTTGGATAAGCTGCATAGGATTATCCTTACACATGTGGTCCTAAGAAACTAGCCCACCTTCCTTCCTTCCTTCCTTCCTTCCTTCCTTCCTTCCTTCCTTCCTTCCTTATCCTTCCTTCTTCCTTTTACTTTCTTCTTTCTTTTACTTTCTTCTTTCTTTTTCATCCTTCCCTCCTTTTCCTTCCCTCCTTCCCTAGCCCCGGATATCTCGGAAGCGGTTTTGTGTGGGCTCGCGGTACCAGTTCCACCACATATCCTACATGGCAACTGTTTACAAGAAAATCGCTCTGTTTATATATTTTTGCTTCAGTTAACAAATTATCTTAAATGTCAAGTTGCTTGATACAGAAATGAGGGAGTTTACTGTATATTTTAAAGCAGTACACTTGTGGGTAAATTGCATTCAGTGTAGAATTATAGACATTTAAACATCATTCGGAAGGCAAATATCTTCTCAAGGGATTCAGCTGACATCATTAAGCATGAAAGTGAAGTCGTAGCAATTTATAAATGTCAGAAGAACAGAAAAAAAAGCNTTCTTCCTTTTACTTTCTTCTTTCTTTTTCATCCTTCCCTCCTTTTCCTTCCCTCCTTCCCTAGTCCCGGATATCTTGTGTGGGCTCGCCACCACATATCCTGCATGGCAACTGTTTACAAGAAAATCGCGCTGTTTATATATTTTTGCTTCAGTTAACAAATTATCTTAAATGTCAAGTTGCTTGATACAGAAATGAGGGAGTTTACTGTATATTTTAAAGCAGTACACTTGTGGGTAAATTGCATTCAGTGTAGAATTATAGACATTTAAACATCATTCGGAAGGCAAATATCTTCTCAAGGGATTCAGCTGACATCATTAAGCATGAAAGTGAAGTCGTAGCAATTTATAAATGTCAGAAGAACAGAAAAAAAAGCAGCTTCGGAGCACAATTAGTCACATGCAGCTAACAGCTTAACTAACAGTTGCACTGTATTGGTATTGATTTCTTATTGCTCTCCCAGAATGAATTTGAGAGCTGTTCATTCCTCATTAACTCGCTGCAAATGTCCAAAGGGCTCAGGGACACAGAGCGGGAGTTAATTCAACCACTTGACCCGGCATTTCCAGTCATTTCGTTATTTTCTATGGTAATACTCACATCCTGCATCTTATTTTATAAAAAACTCAGATTTGCAAGCCTAGGGGGACATCAGTAGCATCACCTGGTTCCACCTTGCTGTATTTTCGCACGTGTTTTTTGCAGTTTATCAAAATGAAAGATGATGCTGGCTGGAGATGATATTCACATTTAGTACTTAATGATACATCTGCCTCCCATCGTGCCCAAATTCTGCAGCTTTGCTAAGCAGGTATTTTGTTCAGCAGCAACCTGTGGGCCAACCTGAAGGCTCATTAGCTTGTGCCTATCAGTGGTGGAATCCAGTGTTGTGATGAGTGGAACCAGCTAAAACGGCTTAGTTATTCCAGGACATGAAAAATAAAGAGCTGACAAACACTGGAGTTAACACTGTGCAGACTGCTGAAGAACAACCCGTTTTAAAGCGTGAAGTGCCATCGATTACTGCTCCTGCTTTCAAAGTGCAAAAATGGTTGTCTGTCTGTCTGTCTGTCTATGGGAACATACCCCAGAAGCTGCCATTATTGGAGTGGAAAAAATGCACGAGAAAAGTAATAATAAACTCTTTTTTCATTGTTTTCTGGAAAAATTATTTTTCCTAATTTCCGTTACATTATAAGGCAATCAAAATGTTGCTTGATCGATCAATCAAGAGCGGTAGGTAGGTCCGTATTTAAAACATGCCTCTTGCACGTGCACACACCATGCCCGTGTATAACTACATAGTGAAAATAGGGTGAGAGCTATAAACTGACCGTATTAAATTTTGCATTATTGTAAATTAAGGTAACTAAATGTTTGAAACATTGCTTCCCTGAAAGGAATAGGCAAATCACAGACCACTCCAAATTACCTTTTATTTGTGTTTTTAGCCTTTTACAACTCGCCCTCATCCAGGCCACACATGGTTTGACCACTTTCAGAACTGCTTCACTCTGTAGGAAATTATCCATACCCCTATTAACTTATGTTATCCATACCTCTTTAAGCTTAATAAACATAAGCTAATGTTTATGCTTATTAAAAATGTTTATTATTGGTACCCTCCAAATGGTTCTAGCTCATATCCAAGGTGATTGCTACCATTTTCAGCTCAGAAATAAAAGTAGAGTTTCAAGCTTTTGCCCTGCTCCCAGCAGGTTAAGGAGGAATAAGAGAAAGACCCCTGGTTTTAATCCTGCAGTGTAATCCCTCCTACGATGGGCAATTGCTCACGAGATACTCCCCACTTTTGGCACTCATCCTAAAGGAAAAAGTGGCAGTGAGAGTCCATTATTGGATGTCAATAATGGATGGATGACAGATGAAAGGCAGCTTCTTATTTAATATATTTATATTAATAAATTAATATATATGCATATATATATTCCAGATATATACGAAAGCCCGTTTGACAGTGTAAAGCACTTGATGATGCTTCTTAGCATTTACCAAAACTGAAGCATTCAACAGCTTGGTCTTTCTACTTAGACATGTGTCTGTGCTTGCATCCCATAGAGACCTTGGTGGAACAAAGAAAGATTAGATGTTCATGAAATTTAACTTAGTTCCACATAATTGACTGTTTTAGGTTTGGTTTTAGTTTATCTGAGAAAAAATAAGCATTTAGGCTTATGAGTTAAAACCCCTAATGCTGTTGAAAATGAAGTTTATTAAATGGGTGAATACTAAGGAAAAAAAAGCAATAAAAGGTTAAAATATTGATTTCAGTGATACTTCTTTGCAGGATGTTTCAAACAAGGTACACCCCTCAGAATGAGCGATATAGAAAACATTTCAGGACATAAATCTTACTATATTTAAGGTTCATTTGCTTATCTTAAAGCTTTTTATCTGTTTAATGCACCATCCTTAGGCTGTAAAACCTGCCCCAACCAATTTCTCAGTGTTAGCCTGTCTGATATTGTTCTGAATTACCTTACCCATGAGAAGGTTTATCCAAATACCCAGTTTCCCTCTGGTCTTGGCAATGAGACATCTTCCTAACTTAGGAATGAAGCCTTAATTAGCAGGGTTGGCTGGCCTGAACCTGCTCTTGTCAAAAACAGAAGGAAATTGGTCAAAAAGAGAAGGAAAAACAGCCTCTTTACAGGTTGATTTTGGCTGTTGGGAAGGTCAAGATGACCTGTTTGAACGGCCAACGAGGTGCAGCATTTCCCAGCATGAGAAGACCATCAGAAGGTGTACGCAGCCAAGGGTCACAGACATTTCCATTTTACCAGCTTTGATTTTCCTAGTGGGAATGCCTTCTTCCCAAAAGGCTTTTTCCTCACTAAAATCTCCAAAGAGACCCTTCCCTGCAAAAAAACCTGCTTCTCTGCATTGCACTGTTGTGTATTTCCTGTGCTTGCCCTTAGGAGGATGCAAACCCACTAAAAACCAAATGTTGAGGCAAAACAGGTAGGTGTTTTAGTGAACTCTCCTTGTAGAGAGCTCCCATTAAAGCAAGTCCGAAGGCAACGAGTGGCCCCGTTCCCTGGAACCTCTGCTTGGAAAATCAATTGGAGCCCAGAGGAGACTGATAAACACGGAAGAGCAGTGGGGAGCTAATGGCCCTTTCACAGTTTGGAGATACCTCAATTACAGCGAGTTTTGCAGGAGATTGAGAACAGCAGTCTCGGTAAGGAGGGCGCGGGTGAGATACCTTTCTCGCAGGACCGGGATGCTCTGCCTGCTGGAAGGCTTCAGAAAACACTAATAAATTGAGAATTCATGGGTTTCTTTGGGAAGAAATTTGATTTTTCTTCCCTTTTGCAACACATCTGGTTCCTCTTCCTTCCTTGGTTGTTCTGGATAGATGGCTCTCGGTTTCAGTCAGAGGCTTCGCAATTTTCACCCTAAATTATGTTCCAGTTTTCTCATTTTAGCCACGTGTTTTTTTTTATTTTGTCCATTCGTTCTGCCCAGCTTTCCTGTCTTCCAGCATCTTTCAGCCTCCTGCATCCTTCATAGTTGGTCTCTCAGGGCATTGCTCTTCCCCTTCCTAGAAGTGAAAGTCTCTGTTTTCCTGTAGATTTTGCTCTACCTCTAACCACAGCCATTTATGACGACCTGTCACCACATCCAAGGACAAGCAACATCATCTGAAACAGCATGAGATCTGAAGGATCCAGGCAAATATTTTTGAGTGGATGGGCACCTTGCATGCATTTTCTTCCTGCCACTGTCTGTCTCTCAGATTTATGTTCCTCTCTGCTGTTCCGTTCGACCATGTGCAACCCTCATATGGAAACCCATCTCTTTTCTCAGCTGCAGAAACAGTGCTATAAATAAGTTGCCATCTCTCCTCTTGCAAGGCTTTTTAGCTCCTTTTAGACCTTCGATCAGGTGAGAGCGGTTGCTCGGCGCTTGGTGCATCTGTTTTCATCCCTCCTGGGACAAACCCAAAACCCAGCAGTGTCCTTAGCCCGATAGGGACATTTTGTTACTGACTTCAAGGAGCATCAAATATTCATCCTAAATCTGCTTACAAAGGTGCCCCATTCTTGCCAAAGTTCAATCAGTTGAGTAACTATTTTACAAAATATACTAATATATACAGAGGTTACATTTTTAATTTTTCTCTGCAGTGATCATACTTGGGATCATAGTTGGATCATGCATGCAGCTCTTTCCAACACAGAAGTATAAAGGTAGTTCACCCATGTTAATACTGAAACTACCTTTTTCCCTTTCTTATTGACTGGATAAAGACAGAGTGGTAGAAATTATTCCCTGCAAAAATAGCAATTTAATTTAAGAACATTTATAACTCTTAAAACATACATAGAGACGATGATTAGACTTATGGTGTCCTAGCTCTTTTTCCTGCATGCACTGAATGGATAAAGCTGAGTCAGAGGCTCAATCCAAGCCCCAGATAACAGGGATTTGGATTCCTTTGTCCTCTTTAGGATTCTTTAGCACTTTAGGATTCTTTAAAAATTTTCAAATCAGAGACCTGTATCTTTTCTTTCAGATGGTTTCATTTGTAAGAGGCTTTTTATGATGTTCCGATTGGTTTTCTCACTTCAAACCTCTGTGTCCTGTTGGACCTCCATCGGACTTCACCTGCACATGGAGTATTCTTTCCCTGAAATTTAGCAATATTCCATTTCATTGCAAGTTTTAATAGAAGAGACTTGAAAAAACAGATTCCTTTTGTATACTAAAAGAAAAAAAAAGATGGAAAACGTTTAACTGAGCCAAAGAGTGCTCTTTTGTATATAGAGAATCCAAATCTGATTTTTCTCTCATGCTAGAAGAAATCTAAAGTCTTTGAAGTGGCTCCATCAAAGTCAGCAACAACATAATAATAGAGAAAAAAGTGAGCTGTTTATGTCTTTTTTTGTGTGTGTTTCTTTCCTTAATCTGAAAAGAAGTAATAAAAGTCATCTGATTTGTGATTGTTCTTTGTGGATATAAAGAAGGCATGACAAATACATTCAAAAATGCAGACCAAATACAATTCTGATAAAAAATTCAGAATTCTTTCATTTTCATGGAACGAGTTCAGACACTTCATTTGATTTTTTTTTTCTTTTAATTCACATTTTACAGCGTGGTGTAATTTATTTATTACTATTCCTTGTGTCGTGAACAGAAATGGTAGAGATTCCGCTGCATTTTGGACATTTAGAATCAAAGCACAGACTGCACCAAAAGAAGTGACTCTCACAAGTCTCTCTCCATTTATTTAATGACATTACTATGAATTATAGCTCTGATGCAGTGGCTGGAAGAAACACATGAACAAGGGAGAAAAATGGAAGAAGCCTGAATTAATGGGAGCGTTGAGCAGCAGGAGCAGGAGGAGAAGGACAAGTGCCAGGTTTAAAGGAGTTGTGGAGCTGAGAAAAAGAAAAGGGGACAGAAATGTCTAGGAAATGTGTTTTAATGGTGGTGCCGAGCAGGATTATAGCTATATCTTCAGGGAAGACAAAAAAATACTTTGCAAAAGGGATTATTAAAAACAGGATTTAATGTACCAAAATTAGGGGCTCCTCTTCTTTCATGATTGGCTATAAATAAAATCAGAATGGGTTTGCTTGAGAATGAGTGTTTTGGTGCAGTGTAGCTCAGATGAGATTGATCTTGAAAAGTGTATAGGCTCATAAAGAGAAAAAAAAATGAAAATGTTTAAAATAATATTTAAAAATACTCTTTTTTCAGTCTCCAACAGGCCTCATCATTTCGGAATATGGCTTCCTATATCACCCGCATCCCATCTGCCAGATGCAATATCCGTGACACATTTGCCAAGGTTATTGAGACTTCAGTGAAATTACATTTTTTTTCTGCGCAAAGCAAAGGTTTTCCAGGTCTCTGCCTCCGGTAGCCTTCACCCTCTCACTAAAATACAATCAATACCTCATCATCCTCCCTCCTCAGCGGCAGCCCATGGGTTATTTAGCTGCAAGGTGCCGCTCCGCAGCTCGTCACCGTCACAGGGTAGGAGATGCTTGTCCTGTACCGAAGTGCGGGGCCATGCGAGCAGCCCTGCCGTGCTCCGTCCTCCCAAAGCAGGTGATTTCCTCCTTTTCCAGGTGATTTCCGAATTACGTCAAGCGACGAGGAGAGGAAACGAAGCCTCCCGTGGGGCTCCCGAGCTGCCGCTGTGGCCGGAGCCCGGGCGCCCCAGGGACCCCAGGGCAGCAAGTGCGGAGGGGGGAGAAGGATTTTTCATTTCATGCATCGTTTGCAGCCGCCTTCAATAATTCAGCAAAGTCAATACGTACGCCCTCGGTGCAAAGTTAAGGAAGAAAACCCTGAAGCAAACAGACAAAAGCAAGGAAGCGAGGTTAAATCTTTTTTTTTATTATTTATTTTTCATTCCCTTTCACTTCATGAGAACTTTTCTCAGCGTATACTTCTTTTTTCGGATTACAGTCACAGAAAACCACTGAATAAATAGATGCGGGGAGCCTTCTC
The DNA here is from genome assembly GCA_013389825.1 of Crypturellus undulatus. Taxonomy (NCBI): domain Eukaryota; kingdom Metazoa; phylum Chordata; class Aves; order Tinamiformes; family Tinamidae; genus Crypturellus; species Crypturellus undulatus. The sequence goes on from VWPW01020900.1 coordinate 46,754, forward strand.
CTCCCCTCTCCCCATCAAATTCCAAGCGCATCTTGCAGTGCACTCCGAGCATCCAGGGCTCACGCCGCTTATTCCCCCATGGCCCAGACTGCAGAGCTGCCCTGAGAGAACATTTAATGCCCGGCAGCAAGAAGCAGCTGTCATTTAGACATGTTGCTTTGCCCTGACCTCTGCTCCCAAAAACAGGAAAAAAAAAATGAAAAAAGGGGGAAAAAAATGGGGAATGCAGCAGGCATCCATCGCCTCCGGCAGGCAGTACATGCGCGGCCCTGGACCGAGGGAGCCCACGCTGGTTTCCTCGGGCTGATCCAGTGCTCCCGATGCCTGTCCCATTCCTCGTGTGCCAGAGTCTGGCTCCAGGGGCTGCAGGGATCTATTGGGAAAACGCCTCCTGCTTCGGGCTAAGCAGGGGCATCGCGTGAGAAGGGCAGCTCATGCCTTGCAGGGAAGCCGTGTGTTTCGGATACACGGAGCTGGAAGAGGCCTAGCGAGAGCATCATGCTCGGGACGAGACATTTCGTGCTGCTGCAGCTGGATCCCCGTATCAAAATTTTCTTGGAACAAGGCTTTTTTTTTTACTGATAAGAACCTGGAATTGCGTGGCTGCACAAGAACGGCCGGAATGCATCTCGTTTCACCCCGGCTCCCAGAGCGATGCCGAGAGCTGATCTCCGAACAGGAATGCGTTTTGGCACATCCACTTTCGCAGCAAAATTTAGGACACGCGGCAGCACCTCTGCTTGCAGGATAGGGCCGGGGAGATGGGGAAGGGCTCCACGTGCTGAGCTTTAGGAATGAACTGCACAGCAATGAGATATCGCTGTTTTATAGCGAGCAGGAACACCTGGCTCGTACCAGGGAGGAAAGCCCAAAATGCAACATTCATAAAAATGACTGGAAAGGGATTGGAGAAATATGATTATTTCTGCTTTTCTGTGGGAGAATTTAGCACAAAGCAGAGTCTGGAATTAGAATCTCACCCGATCTGTTGATTTTGCTTGACAGGGTGGCAGTGGCATGTCCACTACGTCAGTCTCCATCCCCGTTAGCATCCCTAGTGCTTTGTAGAATGGATTCAGACTGCCCGATGCTTCCCCTGTCACTTGGAAGAAGCATTAGGGAATTATTATTGCTTTCCTTATGACATGGCATAATTACTTCTGCAGACATAGAAGTCATTTAGATTGCAGGAGCGAGATTTTGGATTTGCTTACTCTATCATACATCTCCAGTGCAGATGCTCTGGATGTATTTTGAAAGAAGTGAGAGCAGAACTGGCTGCAGAGAAAAGATATTATAGAGGTAACTTCAGTGCAAAAAAGAATTGCAAATAATTAAGAAACTTTGGAAAGAATTGCAAATAATTAAGAAACTTTGGAAAGAATTACGAATAATTAAGAAACTTTGCAAACAAACAGAATATCTCTCACCTTTGGAGAGGTATAGGTGTAGGTACTGCCTCTGTGTGAATCGCACACATCATAGTGACAATTTCTTGGTATGAAGTGAGAAAAACAAGACAACTTCAAGAGGCAACTGGAAAACACAGCGTTAGCGCTGCCGCTCTCAGCACGACATGGATTAATTGCTTAACGAAGGCCTGCTGGTCAGACCTGCAATTAGCTGCAGTTTAATCATTATAATTACTGGGTGCAGTTGAGGGGAAAAGAAAACTCAGTAGATGCAAAGAAAATTCGTGAGCTGCTGCCTTCAAAGCAGCAACATGGGGTGGGAGCAGCTTCAAGCTGAATCTCTACGTTTCTCCCTGTTGTCATTTATGGAGGAATTGGGAGTGTGTCCGTGCTGAGGACACCAGGGTGAAGCACGGGGGCCTCGGGGCCACCAGCCCATCCGTGGGCTTGTGGCGGTGGCCACATCTTCGTAGCTCAGCACTTTTTTTAATCTATTAAAAAATGGAACCTCTCAGAGCGCGATTCATTCTGAATCAGTCACTGGGGTAGATAGATAGATATTGCTTTGCAGGATGATTTAAGGCTTGTTTATGCAAAGGCTGCTTGGAAAAGCCTCCAAAACCCTAACCTAGAGCTAACTTGTCCCTTAAGGCAGCACAACAGCAAAGCAGAGGCCTTTGGAGCTCCAACACTCCCACAGATGCAGCTGAGAGCTCGAGACCATCACTAGAGTCAGAAGACCTATGAGGAAGGCTGATTCCTAAAGCAAAATCACTTTTTTTTTTTTATTCATCTCATGTTTAGAGTTCAAGGGAAAGTCCCTGTGAAAAAAAGGGGAGGAGAGATAATACAAACTTCACAAAAATGAACGAAAACAAGCAAATACCCCCCAAAAAACAACCAAACAAAAAACTCCAGAAAGCCACATAATAGACCTCTACCCCCGAGAAGCTGGTGTTTGAATACAAGATTGGTATAATGCATTTCAGATCTTCAGGCACACAAAAAGGGCTTTTGCATATGAAAGATCTCGGTAATTTTTCTTATCATCATTCTAAGCCTCAGATGCATCGTCTTTGATTTAGTAAACAATAAAAAAGAAAGGAAAAAGCCTAAGTGTTTTCTACAGATGGGTAAAGATTTTTGTTTTTTAAAAGAAAAAGTAATTGCTCTTCCCCTGCAACTGCAGGGGAAACTGCCTAATTTGTAGGATATTTTGTTTTTGTTTTGTTTTGTGTTTTACACCAAAATGTAGCACCTTATGCAGATCGACGCAGTCTCCCCAGGGAAAAATGCAAGGAAAGAGGCAAAGAAGATAAGAGAGAAAAGAAGATTGAACAAACAAATGAATAACAAAACCCAGAGGAGAGCTAGGTATAGATAACAGGGGATATTACAGGTTAATAAGTTCATAAAACAAGGAAAATGTCGCTTGCAGGCTCAGCCATGAGGAATTATTAAGCATTAGAAAAAAATGAGTTCCACAGGCTTGAAGGTTTTCGAGGATACCGTGCAATACTTTGAACATTTCTGATATTTTGAGTTGTGCAACATCTTTTTACTGATGTTTTTTTCCTGCTTGTGCTTATTTAGTGTTTGCAAAAGCCATGAGATGGCTCCGTAAGAGGGATTTCAGCTTTATATCCCCTGCAGAAAAGCTGTGAAACCAGAACATGGGCTTCAACGTTCCAGCAGCCAAAACGTTCCAAAGTCTCGTTGTGCTATTCAAGGTCTGACCTGCAGAATGTGAGTTTTCCATTTTTCCCAGGTTGGAAATTGTTGATGCACAATATCTGCTGCACTAAAAATGCCACTTTATGGGGCCTTCCCGGTCAACCACACAAAGTAACTATTATGCTTATTTAATGTGTTTTCTCTCGTTGGCATGGCATCTTAAAACCTAAGCAGAGTTCAGGAAACTCATTTAATTTTAATGCGTTTTGTCCCTCTAACCAGAACAATTTTTTCTTCAATTACCTTTAGCAGAAATCTAATCTAGCCAACAAGTATAGCAACAAAATATGTCATTACAAATGATTTTTACAATTTTGTTGCTGCTCTGATTTATTATGGTGTCAAGATTTTCTAATTTTGCCTGTTGATTGCCCTTTTAGGAAAAAATATGTCTTCGAATTTGCAACGATTGCCAAGAACACGTATGTACGTATTAGGATGTAAACAGGCAGATTCAGCAGTCATTTAAGCACAGTAAAATAGCTGCTTAGATGCATAGAATAATGAAGTCTGGCTCTTTACCAAGGGTTTGCAAAAATAATAAAACACTCTACCAAACTATTACAGTGTATAGCTGATAGCCACAATTCATAGTGGGATAAATCCTTTCAATCAAGACCATGAAAGGAATCAATGTTGGAAATAATAGAATTAAATTTGGGCTTTGGTCATACAACTAGGCAATAAATAATAGATGGGTGATGACTATCTATTCTTTCATTAATACAGGTTATGTGCAAGCAAATGGTGGAAATTCTGCCTCTTTTCCTCTTATCTGCCCAAGTTATTCTGACTGCCATGGGGAGTTTCCTACTTCAGGTATTTTCTGGTGGTGATTTCTGTTCTTATTTCTAGATGCAATACAAGTAATATACTACCTTTCGTTTCAGATCTAGAAGAAATACAAATTGTAAAAAAAAAAAAAACAAGATAAAAACAGATATATTACTAGATTTTGAATTATAAGCATTGGTTTGCAACTTGAAAATGAAAAAAAAAAAAAAATTTCATTGACGGATGGCGATTGCTTTCCAACCGTACCCATAAGAAAAGAATATTTTAAAGGTTGTAGAGAATGTAATAGGAAAGGAGAGGAAAAGGCTCTGGAAAGCCAGCTCCTGGGGTAGGATGGATCCTCTCAGAGCAGCAAGTTACAACCCCAGGCCTATGTATCATATCATATCATATCATATTGGAAAATGCTGTTCTGAAGGGTCTATTTTCAAGGCCCCTTGTAATTTTGTCATTCCAGATAGCTTTGGAATTGCTCCAGCTCGGTGCTGCTGCCCTCTCTGTTTAACCTTGGTGATAGGATTTCTCAACCCCTTGCTATTCAGCTTCCACTTCACTCCTGCTGTCTGCTCAAGCAACAAAATAAATAAAATCCCCAAAGTTTCTATAAAGTTTGAAATTATTTAGTTTATGTGATGGCAAAAGCCAATGAAAATGAAAACTGCTGAGTCCTTAAAAAATCATACAATGCTCACAGTGCATTGCCTGTAAAGGGGTAGTGTTATAAATAAACCCTGGTATCACCTTCTGGTGACTTTATCAATGTTCCTCTCTGTTGAATGGAAGATCTTCACTTTCACGGGCTGAGGGAGGTGATTAATAAAATCAGATGGGCTTTGCTTTTCTTTATTATGACATTCCTTTGGTTTTGCTAGGGTTAAATTTCCTAGAGGAAACGACCTTCAACCAGGGCAGCGGGGGAAATCACTGCAATCTTCATCTTCAGGTGGGCCCGTGGGGAGAGCACAGTTCACATTGCAAGGAGAGGGCATGAGCGCGCTCGGTCATCATCGGATTAGGTGAAAATGCCTCCCAAAGAGCAGCTAGATCACTGGATTAAGACGATTTCACCCCTTCATGTGACACAGACCGAAGGGAGACAGGAGTTCTGGCCTCTGAAGTACAAAGCCAGATGGGTGCCCTGCTCGAAGGACAGCAGACTCAAAAAGCTTTGCATCCACGCGCTGATTCTCTGAGAAAATCAACTCTCAGTATTTCTTAGCTTCCTTGAAACAAATTACGCATATTTTTCTTCGTTGCAAAGGGCTAAGTCACTGTATCCTCCCAGATTCAAAGTCCCTCATGGAGTGACAGTTAAAGGACATGCAGAAATTAAAACACGTGATTTTTACAGGTACGTAATGAAACAACGGGCAAAACACTGCAGACAGCATCATTCCTGCAAGAATTTAAAGTCCCTGCAGTAAAATGGAACATTTTATCTCTGCAGAAGAGAAAGCTCCTAAGAGGCTTAGTAGCATTAAGAGAATAGCATAAATAAATAAATAAATAAATAAATATCCCTATTTTTAACTTAATTTGTTTTTAAAAAGTGAATTCTCCTGCAGTCATTTATATTTTTCAGCCTCCAGGGTGCTGCCTGGGATTCACTTACGGTCCCGGCTCCGCTCCCGGATCATGGGGTTTTGCTGGGCCCTTGAGGCTGTTGATTTCTCAATCCGGGGATTGTCTGTTCGTCCTTTTTACAGGCCAGTCGCTTAACATCTTAGTGATGCTGATCCACGGCAGGAGCAGGGCTCAGTTCTTTCCTCTTTTTGGGAAGCCAGCAGCAGTCATATGGGCAAGCTACACAAACCCCACCAAAACTGTTAGAAAAGCACATGAGACTTCTCGCTTGTTATCCTTGCAGGAATGGTAAAAGAGTTGTCAAAGCCATTTTTTCTCTGCTGTTGCTGAAAACAGTACTAGCTTTTCCAAGGACACTTCATCAAAACACTGATTTTTGGCTTGATTTTTTTGGCTTAGGAAGACCCACAGCCTCCCAAATGTCAATCTTTTTGCTTTTCGCTGCCAGATATCACAAGTACTGATCATGCATTTTGTCATATTTCAAGGCATGAAATATCATTACAAGATGGATGTTCAAAACCAGTGTGTGGCCATCAGCTTCAGAGAGGGAAAGCATTTTTTTTGGTACACTTAAATTCACTGCTGCTTTTCGCTTTCAGTTCAGGTGGAATAAATATCTAGTTTGCCCACAGCATGAGTTGATATTATAAATTAAATAGCTTCCTATTTGCTTCAACTTAAGGTATCCGTATAGACTTGTAAATTTCTATTTATCATATTTAAACACAATTTTTTTTCAGGCTGTCCACTAGAGCTTTTAGGAAATAGCAGAGAAATTTACAAATATCAAGTTACCTTTCAGACAGGAATAAAATACATTAAGCAGAATAACTTTCCGATATTTCATTTGGAACAATCATCGACAACGACTGGAACAAGGGAGACTTGTTACAGCACGAGTGCCCCAAATACTGGCTTTGACTTTATCCTTCTGCAACAGGAGTCAGCAAAACTCCAGGAAAAAAGTTAAAGAAAGCAATACTGAAATGGAATCATTCAAAATGCAAGTGAGATACTATCTATCTGCACTACAGCAAAATGTAAAAGCGAATCAAAAGAAAGATTTCTGTTGACAGATTAGGGAAAATGCTGACCTTGAGAAACAAAATCCGAAGGTATAGAGAGATATTAGTTTGTAATATCTGAAAAAAGGCGAGAAATATATATATATTTTTTCTTGCGCCTGTTGGCATTTTCAAGGCTGTTTTTTTTCCCCCATGGGCTCCAACTAAAAGAGTTTTAGAAAATAACATCTTTTTTTTTCCAAAAAACCCTTTCTCTTGCAACTTATTTTTATCATCTTGTAACGAGCGAGCTTGCTTCAATCTCGCAACTTGAAAGCGAGAATGAAAGAGAATGGGTAATCCGCTGCTGGCCGCCTCCTCGTGCCGTGTGTGTCCGTGGGAAAAGCGAATCCTGCAGCGAATCCTGCTCCGTTTGCCCTGATTCTGCTCCTCGGGGTGGGGACACATCAAGAGTGGTCCCTTAAGGCCTGATGGAAGCATTTTCTTTCTTTATCTTGAAGGGCTTATCTAAAAGATGGTCAAGATGACCAGTGCTGAACCATGAGGGTGTGAGATGCTCAAAGCTGAGATTAACCTCTGATTTAAGAGATTTCCTGCGATGATAATGATGTAAAAGCTCAACCTGCTTTCACCAGCTCATATAGACAAATAAATCCTTAGCATCTTAGGATGCAACGGAGCATCTTGGCCTGCTAAGATTTCAGAGAACGCCCAATGCGTGGAAACCAGATTTTAGATAAAGGCACCAAGTGTCAGTGCCCTTTGTAAACAGTACTTAGAAGTTCCTATTATTTTCTAAAGGAAAACAAACTAATCCAGTTAGTTCGTGGGTTTGAGAAGGACAAAAACCCAAATCAAAGAGAGAACAGGATAGTGGCAAATGTAGAGCAGAGGGAAGGTTAATGCAGCTTAAACTCCCTTTGGAGGAGCTTAGCTTACTGCAGCTGAGCTAACCTAACCAGTGAGAACCTGATCTTACCATTTTTGTTAGGTCTTTTTTTTTTTGGTGATGGTGATGGTAGTAAGGTAGGCAATAAATAATCTAATGTCAAAATAAATTATCTAATCTCAAAATTCCTGAATTTTTGCCTAGCTCTTTCTTATCTTGTTAATATTGTCCTGTAGAAGGTTCTTTTCTTCTCCCTTAGAAGCAGTTTTGCCGCAAGCCTGGAAGCCAGATTACCCCTTGAGGATCTTTTCTGGTCTCTCGAGTAAATAATCCTCTAATTAAGTATTTTTTCATTAGAATATGCCACCCCAATTTTCTCTACCCACGTCAGTCTAACACGGTGTTTTAGTGGGCTAAACATATCCGTATATGAAAGCCTGCACCAGACGCAAGAGGACTTTGCCCTGGCAGAAAGTGCATTGAATTGCAGGACTAGGAAGGCAGGACTTAGGACTTAGCTGGACTCAGGAAGCAGCTTTGAGCTGCCTTTCTCCAGGTATCCTAAGGGATATCCGAAAGGTCTCCCCAGGCACACTGTGGGTCAGTCCCTGCTGCCTCCCGTCGCGCCAAGAGGTACAAAGTTGAGTTCAGCTTAAGGGGAGGACTGGCCTCTGTGGCTCCGCATCTCCACTTCTGCTGAGAGAAAATAAGTTTGGGTATAGATGAACGCTTCGGCGGGCTCCCTGCTTGGCCAACAAACAATCCTTGGCTGTTGTCTTTGGCAGCAAGGGAAGGGCAGTGCCAGCTGCCGCTCCAAGAAGCCTGGATTTCACCATCAAACAGCCCTCGGTGGAGCCTATCCAGAGATTCCTGGGCAGACAGCAGTCATTGGACAGGAAAAGGGGGTTTTTTGCAGTAAGAGAGGAGTGGAAAGCATAAAATTTCTTCACAGCTGAAGGCAAATGGTTCCTACTGTAACGGCTCATTTTTGTCTCCAAATGCAGCAGCAGAGATGCTGTCTTGTCCTGAACACACTGACAAACGTTTGCTGTTCATCAATGTTTGTGAGGACTTTGTGTCAAAGCTAGAATGGAACAAAGAAAGGCAACAGGTAGGGAAACGGAATAAAATTTTCTTTAGGAAACCAAATGTAGATCCAGTAACTAAAGTTAAGCCTGGTCCTTGTTATTAATGATGATTTTAATAGTTACCATTTGGCTTGAAATAGCTTCCAAATTTCTATGCTTTGTGTGTAAGGATCTCTCTGAAAGCGGAGATGCATTTGGACGTTTGAGGAGGGAATTGCTCCTTACGTAGGTAATATACAGGCCCTCTTTTTAATAGCCAAGTTTACAGAGCTAATTCCTCACATTCAGCACAGACTGTACAGTAACCCTGTTGGCAAATGAGGAAAGAGATGGTGCTGCTGAGCATAAAATGCATAAAACGCACAGATCTAGGATGTGCAGATGAGCGAGGATTAATCGTTACCATTAGAAATGTAAAAGTAGACTGTAGATTGTGAAAATAATTAGCAGATTTGGGAAAGAATTTCCAGCTTCACAAAAATGTTTTAGTGCTGGGTGCATTTCCAATGGAAATAGTAAAAGAAGCTCCGTGATGCTTTTCCCTGGATCCCTCTGGGATCGCTCGGCGGGATGCGGAGCGTGCTGGCTCCGTAGCACAGACTGAGCCCATGTCCTGGGCTCTCCTGGACAGGATTTCCTTCTACTTTAAGAACAGCAGGAAGCAGACTCACCAGAGAGCAGCAAACCAGCCTAATTTGCCTTTCTTTTCCCTGTTCGAAGGCAATAGGTGAATGCAGTTCATAATCCTTTAAGAAGCCGCAGTCTGCAATTTATCTTTGCAGAAAACTGTTCTCTTCAGGCTATCTTTCCGCGGTTTCCAGGAGACCGAAATAGCAAAGGTAATTTGAGAAACCCAGTTAAGAAAGTGCAGGGTGGGTTTTAGATGATCAGCTCATTGTAAAATGACGCCTCGATGTCAGTAATTTCATTTGGGAAAATCTTGTTTTTTGACCAGGAGATGGACAAAGATATGTCAGCTGCGAGGGGATTGACTCTGCAAAGCCTGCGAGCTAGGGTATAATGATCAAAAATAACAAAATGGTAATAATACCATGTAGGCAATCGATAAGAACACACTCTTTGTGTGAGCAACGTCTTTATAGGTGATTTGGTTGGTGTCGAAGGGAGGGAGGGGGTTAACAGCTTTCCATCTGCTTGAGGAGAAAGATTAATTGATGATGGGGATTACCTGGAATGCTTCATCACAGAGATGAAAAGATTCTGTGTGTGTGTGTAAATACGGCTTTAAAAAATCCTATTATTCCAATGCAATTCCCATCGTTGCTGTCAGTGAGGAGCATCCCGCTGCCTAATGCATCCAAGAGAGCTGTGCCAAAGGACTGCAATTAAATCACTCTGCCCTCGTCCTCTGGTACCAATCAACTTCTCTTCTCTTAATGAAGAGACACAGACGGGTTTATAGGGAGCCTGATTGACGGGGTGATATGGGAACGTACCCCGTGTCAAATGAGACCCGTCCTTGGCACCAGAGCTTCCCATAACAGCTTCCTAAATACCACCTTGCAGGATTGCCTTCACTTCCTTACTAGGTAATCATGGTTTTTAACCAGCTCAGGCAATTACTGCGCTCTTTGTAAGGCTTTGCAAGCTTATCTGCAGTTTTTCTGGGTTGTTTTTTTTTATTTTTAAGCTATTTTTGTTTGTTGGTGGGGACTGCCAAAGCTTGTGTAGATATTAAAGCCCAAGACAGCTTCTTAGCGTAGCCATCTGTGAAAACAAAAGCCTGGTAAAAAAATATAGCTTTGAATAAATGAAGCACTGAGGGAATTTCATACTCTATATAAATAATTGCAGCTACAGCTTGTTGCTATGCAGCTAGCAGAAACATTCTCCTAGCCTGGATAAAGGCTCCTTCCTTTGCAAAATCTCACTTATGAACGTGAAGATGGTGGGTCCGGGGTATTTTTCCATCTTCCATTCACAATGTATTCACAATGCAAATGGATGTGGGGAGAGCAGCAGAGCCGAAATATTTCTCCATCCCCAAGAAAAGCAGAGCATTTCTTTTTCCCCTCCTGTTTGTCATACTTCCCTGTGGGATGGGGGGAAAAAAAAAGCACTTTCTTGGCTGAAATCTGTCATCTGCAATGAAAAGCTGATTATAGAGTGGAAGTCAATAATAAAAGCATGACTACGTCTAGTTGCCTGGGCTAAATTCACGAAAGAAGAATCAGCCTTTGTGTGATAATTCCTTCACAAAAACCAATGTTTTCTTAAGGAAATAGTGGCAATCTGCCTTGGATCAAACTGGTGAAGACATAATGTGTCTTCACCATGGAAGAGGTCACATTCGCACGCAGAGGACTGGTGGTGTCACGCAGATTTAATGAGGGTTTGCAGCAAAAATACCAAGAGAACAGGCACCTGCTCTATCGTTTCTCTGAGTTACTAGCTTATTATTACTGGTTTCGACCTCCTAATTGCCTCTTTGTTTTCTGCTCCTGGCTGCATGGGGAATAACGGGAGAGCTCTTTCAACTCCTACGTTTCCCCCATGCCTGCCCGTCTCCCGTCTCTCTCCAGGAAAAAACAAATAAACTACCAGTTTAATGACTTAACCGGCTTGTATTCTCCAAAGAGCTGCTGCAGCTTTTGTAGAAACCTCGAGCTTTGAACATCCTTTCAAGCGCGATTCTCTCTGCCTTGGCGAGCGGCACCGCGAGGGGCGTTTTAATGGGAGCGACGCCGCAGGACGCCGGGGCCCATGCGCGCCGCACAGGGACACGGTGACAACCAAGGACCCGCGGCGGCACCCTGGCCCCGGGGACAGCAGTTTGGAGCTGGGAAGGGATCGTTGTGTGATGGAATCGCTGTAATTAATGTCGCAGCCATGCGATGTCAGTGTTGTCCTGCGCCGACGCGGGCCAGGGCTCATTTGTCAGACACACCAGAAAGGCTCACGTGGCTCCCGCTTCCTTTTTTTCCACCCAAACTGCAGCGATTTAGTCCTGGATGCTTCTCTGGCCGGCCTGAAATGGGCCAGAGACCTGTTCAGCATCAACAGTTTTTCCTACCGCTTAAATTTGGAGATTATCACGCACATATTTATAATGTTAAAGTTACCTCGATCATCAATACCTGTGTGCTGGCCCAGCCGAGTGCCACAGAGATGAAGAACACAAGCCTAGAAAGCAGAGGCTTATGGAGACACATAAATGTGCCCTGCATTAATAGCTGTTTAGGCAACCAGGCAATAAAATACATTTTGAAACTTCAGATGAACGCCCGTCTTAGCCATTAACACCCCTGCAACATGCCTAGATCAAAGTGGAACGACCTCTATTTATTACGGCCGATACCGCTACCTGAAAATGCCCACTTTGAAAATATTATTACGGTCAAATTCCTTCTTTAGAGCAGCGACTCGACATTCTCGCATGAGCGAGCATTAAAGATTTTGCCTTTTTAACCTCCTAATCCGGGCGCATACATCATTTAGAGCAGAATTCCTTCTGTGTGTCTTTCTGCTGTATTGGATTCTTACCGTTCATTCCAGTCTAGGTTTCCGATTTAATATTTTAAAAACTTCAGTCCAGTTTGCACCCAAAAGGCAGGTCGGATCCTTCCCGTGGGCACATCCAGGATGCCCGTGGGATGGGTGAACCCCCCAAAACAGCAGGATCCCGCTCCAAATTAAAAATCCATCTCGTGCTCAAGTAGGCGGGTGCTACTGGCCATCGCAAGAGAGGCCATTAAAAATGCATCCTTATTGAGTGAAGGAGAGGAATGGGATAGGAAGGTTGTATCACTCCTTAATGAAATCAATTGACTTTAAATAATAATAAAAAAAAAAGTGTATTATTCATGCCTGGAGTATATCTGCAATTACAAGGATTAGAAAAACAAGTGTCCTTCCAGCACTGCTCCCTGGAAACGGCCTGGAAACACGTCGTTTTCTGGCCCAAACTTGGGCACATTGGAGTTCTTCTCCTCGGATCCCGCGCAGACGCTGTCCCCGCAGCAAAGCGGCCCTGAGCGGACGCCCCGAGCAGCAGATCTTACCAGAAACCCCGCGAGGAGAACAGCAGCCTGCAGAAATAACCCCCTGCCATTCCTCACAGCACCCGGGAGCTGTTCCGCTGGGAACTGCTGGCAATAATTAGCATGAGAATATCGCCTTGATGACATTCATATAGCGCATAAAAGGGCCTGCGTCTCCGCCATCAAAGTGCATATTTATGAACCCAATCTCCGAACGACGCTGCCTTTGATAGTATTACTTTTTTTTTTTTTTTTTTTTTTGCATATGATTTGGAAGTCAAAACTTCAAGGAATCCTAAAAGGAGGCTCCATCAGATCTCTGTGAGCCACCTCGGTAAACACGGGCAGGAGTCGTTACTTAAATATGAAAGAGATGATAAATGGAAAGGAGTGAATGTGCTCAGGATCCGCAGCGATCCAACGCACGGTGACTGCAAAGACCTTTTGGTTGGCACTGCGTGGCGTCTGCTCTCCTCGTTTGCACTTATTTCTTGACCCTAATGGCACAGTATTTTGAATCACACTAAAAAATATTCGACTTTTTATATAATCCTGCACGTACAGGTTGTGGATGGGCGTTAGAGGGGAGCAATGGATCACCAGGACCAGCATCACGGGCCATCAGGCCCATGCTGGTAACACGGGAGTTATTCTCTTCCCCAGCTGTCAGCATTGGGCAATTACAATCCCGGTAACTCTAACCTTTTCTTCTGTTAAACAGCCAACAATATTAATGTTGCATATTTCCAAGCTTTTTTTTTCATTAAGACAAATCCACTGACATTTAGCATGTATCTCTAAAGCTCCATTTCTAATGTGACTTCCATCTCCCATTACTGAACAATAAATGATTTGCATCTATTTCATGAATATATGTAGCAGGCCATTTTATACACCAAGAAAATAATGAGCACCACAGCTTTTATTCGAGAATTATCTGGATGGGTACGGGCTAAGTTTCCTTACTAACAAAAATGACTAATATTTATTATGCAAATACTAACTCAAGGTACCTCAACTCTTCAGAAATCTGAAAAGAATACTCTGAATAAAACAAAGCTGGGAAAAAAAAATCTATTCAGATTTTAAAAATGTCTAGAAATGTAACCATTCTGCCTGCTGCACATATTATTTCCTTACAATAGTAAAAATATAAATGATTTGCTTGCAGGAATATTAATAATATGATCTCCCTCATTTTTCAGCTGTTATTGTACCTCCTCTTAGGAGACAAGCTTTTTGGTTTAGAGCTTGCTCTTTTAATGACCAAAATAAGCTTTTGCTCAGAGGCTCTGAGCATTACAGTAATTAAATTAATATTAAAAAACATGCTATATTTATTCTTTGCAAGATTTCTTGAAGAAGGTACCATTATGGAGGATGATTTTCTCCAATTCAGTTACAAATGTTTTTGAGGTTCTCGGTGAAGAATGATTCATTTGTCTTGTAATCCCCAACTAGCTCAAAGAAAACTTGGCAAAATGCAGTATCTTCAACATCAGCAGCTGTTCAGAGCTACTCAGACCTTCTCATAAAATACACACTTTAAGAATCTAAGTATTTGAGCAAATAAGTTTGAGAAAGTGTATTTATACAGAATTCAGGCTGCAGACAATGTGTTAGAAGACAACCATGGTTGGTTGCTTGGGTGGTTGGGTTGGTTGGGTTGGTTGCTTGGGTGATTGCTGGTTGCTTGGGTGGTTGGGTTGGTTGGGTTGGTTGGGTTGCTTGCTAGGGTGCTTGTTGGTTGCTTGGGTGGTTGGTTTTCCAGATATCGGCATATTATTTCAAACCTTCCGGGAAGACGTGTCACCCACCTGTGTGCTGGTCTCTCCCACTTCCATCCAGGTAACAGATGCCACCGCTCGTGGGCTGGAGAACACGGTCCATCATTCCCGCAGCACCACGGGGGCACGGGCTGCACCAGATGGCAGCTCCTTCCACACAAGCAGCCCCTTCATGTCTGATCACACTCTCAGTGAGGACTATTCATTAACCCGGACCTGATGCCACGTATCGAGGTGCTTAAGACAGGACAGGACTTCTCTCCCTCTGTCCTTTCCAAAGTCATGTCTGCGACTTGGCTGAGGACCAGTCAGCAGGGTTTTATGACCTGCATATGTCAAGCAGCCAGCTTGTATCTCAGCTGCAGTAATAAAAATTACAAATAAAAATTAGCACCATCAGTAAGATTTTCCTGCACAGACTGCAGCAGGCTCTGGTGCATTTTCTGTCTTCTTCCATTCATTTTGAGGGAGCTGCAGGGAGCTCTTGCTCCTCCTGCTAGGTTTAAACACAAAGGAAACCTGTTAGCCTCACTGAAGCACCCCAAAAAGCAACAATAGTGGATCTGGATTTTTCCCATTTGAGATTTGCAATATGCAACTTTATGTGAAACTGTTTTTTATGTTTCTTTAAGCATAATGAAATAAGTAAAGGAGCAGTGCATTTTCTTCCTGTTTTTCTTTTGCAGTCATCCTTTGCCCCTCTGCTTCTTGAAAATTAAAGTAAAATTGGCATGAGTGATCATTTATTGTTTCAAGGCAGTCTGTATGTTGGTGATTTAGACACATCTCTCCATGGTTTAGGTACTGATCATAGTTCTACTAAAGAGTGAAGCAAGGGAGAGCTCTGCTGGAAATGTGAAGGGATTTAAGCAAACAAAATCCCTTTATTAAGTGATTTCTCCCCTCTTAGCCCCTGAAACCTACTCCAATTGCTATGTCCACTAATAAAAAGGGAAATAAACAAGGAGAAAACAGATGTCTGAGCCTCTTATCACCAAGTTTTCCAGAGGGGCAGTCGGATGACAGAAGCTGACTGACTTCTCTTTCCCAAACGCCTGATTCTTGGTGTTTTCTCCTGAAAAACTCGACCCTACGTGCATCCTCCTTGGACACCCTCCTCTTGTAGGAATCCATGACTTACACTGGGCAAGAAGAGCATCGGAGCAGCCCATGCCAGGTCATGGCCTGCACGTCCGGCATACGGTGAAATTAACTGCATCAATGACCTGTTTCGAGTTATTCAGGCCCCTTTGTGACACAGTTAGGACTGGTGGGAGTTAAATGATAGCTACTGTGCCAAAGTAAAGAGTGTATTTTAATGAAACATAAATATTGGATGAAATTTTGCACGGAAATCCTCTGGGGTCCGACACATGATTTGGGGAAGGAAAAGACATATTTTTGAATCTCCTGAGGTACCAATCCATTAATTAGTATGGATATGAAAGATATATGCTTAGCTGCATCAGTCAAGCAATTACGGAGCAGCAATAATTTGACAGGGCATAGTCTGCCAATGATAAGTTATTTTTATGCTCATTTATAGTCACTTCAGTGTCATTTTATTTAGTAGGACCTAAACGAGTAGAGCCAAACACTACTGGGGTTAGGAAGAGCTTTGGCAAGGCGTTTGACACACATTAGTCCTCTGATGCAGGGACCCACATAAAGGATGAGGCCACACAAAGGATAAGGCTGGAAACAACTTATTTCCTCCTTGCAATGCAAGCAATGGTCTTCTACGGGCATCTTCCATGATATTATTGCAAAGGTGAGACCTCTTAGATGGAGTTCTTCTAATAACTTCTTTATTTGCTCCCATGTATTCATTCTGCAATGCTTCCAGACAAAAAGTAGAGCATTTTTTGCACTGTTTGCTGTGGATGCAGCTCAGCAGACAGGTTACCTGGCAGTCCAGGCCTGTGAACGGTTGAGAAAAAATAATCTTAAATCTGTGGAGTGCATCCAGCTGCCTTCTACCTTTTGTATCTTTTGTTTTTCTGCATTTGATTTGCAAACGACTTGTGGGAAATGCACTTTGGGGGGTAACAGCTTCTACAGCTGCAGGATGCAGCAAGTTGTTCATCTCAAGAAACCCCAAACGCAGCCGCTCGGGCCCCTCTGTGGCATTTGCAACCCAGCTAAATGCCCAGCACGACCCTCACGGAGCCCAGCGTGTAGGTCAACACAAACGACTTTGAACTCAGCGAGTGCCCTCCTCTAAAGAGCAGCCTTTCTCTTCTATGGCTTTTGTGCTGTTTTAGCCATATGCCAAATATTGTAATGCCTCATTCTCATTTACCCTTCACATATTAAGGTGAAAACTCTGACCTAGTGCATTCTAATTACTTGGCTTATTAGCTTCACATTATAGCAGTAATGGTGTGAGAGCCAACATAATTACTCGGACTTGAAAAATTATACTTTGCTGGGCTACTTCATGAACTGTGAGATGGCTCTCTCTTCTTATTAACTTTCTTATTTAATGGGTCGACCAGGTTTTTCATCTCCCTAGACCATTGATCAAACTGGTGATTTTAGTTTTCAGCTGTAACTGGGAAATTGCCCCTTAAAAATGGTGGGAGAAACGTCTTCCATTGCAAAATAAAGGCGTATTTATACTTTACTTCTGCATCTCTTAAGGCTTTTTTTTTCCTTTTCTGGGTGAAAATAGGTCTTCCACACCTTTTCTTTATTCACTGAGTAAAACGCTACCCTTCAGCCAGAGTGCAGTAGGACTGGTGATATTTTTCAGCAGTTTAGTCTACAAGTTGAATCTAATTCCGTAAGTCTTTCTGACCCCAAATCTATTTAGTTTGCAGGATGAAGACAAAAAAAGAGACTGTTCTGCCCTGGAAAAAAGCTCCTGCTGAATGGGATAAGGACATTCATATGGGTCACACACCAGCCTTCAAGGCAGGTTTCTGCTCTGCTAAGGAAAACTGCAGCAATCCTGAAGTCATCGAGGGGGAAATGAGTCCTTCGGGCTACAGGTGGTAGGGCAGTGGAGCTACCTCCTTTTAGTTTTAGTTTTTAGGGGTTTTTTTTTTGCTTTTCTGTTTGTTCTTTTTTGCCTCTGCCTCATTCTTTTAGGCAGGACAAGATAATACATCTTGTTCTCTCACAGCTGCCCAAGTGCAAGGGAGAGCTGGACTCCCATGGGACGTCAAGGTTCCCTTCAAGGAATGTACTGAAGGAAAAAACAACTGCAGCCTTAAGGCTAGATTAGACAGTGCAAAAAATGGCCAGGGATTATGCAATAAATAATATGAAATCCCATTTTGCTGTAGCCAAAAGCAAAGGAAAAGATGCTCTTCCCATGCAGCACCCCTTAATTCTACCATGCTTGCTGCAATCAGTTTAATAGCCCTGACTGGCCTTGATCTCTGCACAAGGAACATTATCTTAAGGAAAAAAATCTATAAAATTCACCCTAAAGGTAATAGCAGAGGCAGGAAAAGGGTTGGGAGGCAGATTTGGGCTTGGATTGAAGGAACCAGTGTTAGTGCAGAGAATTTCCCATCCCAAATTGGATAACTTGGCCAACTCTCCGGCTGCTGTGCAACGCTCATTCCTTTGCAGGTGAATTCAATAGACGGGATGTCGAACGAGGAATTACTTTCCAGAGCGGTGTGTTGGGATTACGTAGAATGTGCCTAAGGCCAGAACAATAGGTGCCTTTCATGCTAATTTGGGGTTTAAAATAATCGCTAAATGCACCTGACATTTTAGGTAATTTGGTGTATTCAAATGAATATGAAACTCACACGGTGCTTTAGGAATCCTTTCTTCACTAGTGTAGGTTACAGTGCGCATTGTGCAATATATCACTATGTATCTTGTGGTTTCTTAACAATTTAAGCAAGACAGGCTTTTAAATTAGCTATTAAATTACCATTCAGAGATCTGATCATCTGCTAATTCCTGTACAAAGTCCTCCACAGGGGATAAATCTGGTTTAAATGTTCTCTTCTTCTCATGATTTTATATCCTAGCAATAAGATGATATAACATTCCTGCATTTCAAACCGACACCCAATTGTGTGGAAGATTTTAGAACAGTTCTGTCAAATAACTATTTATTTTAATTGCGAGTGTATCCAGTTTTATGCAAACTGCCTGCAAATCCACCATGCAAACTCAAGGATGATTTTCTTTTTCTGGTTGCCATTTTCCACCCGGTAAAAACAGCCTTTAAAGCGCTGGAACACAGCACTTTCCCAACGGGATTCCTTGTCCTGGGCGCATTCCAGAGGGTGTTTGCAACAACTTCTCCCCATCACAAGTTGCCCAGGCATCCGCAAGCCCAAGGGGGAGCATGAATTTTGCTTTCGTGCAATTAGAGCTGACTGATCGTTGGCTCCTCTCAAGGTCCCCATGGATGGGGATGCCCCTCCGAGAAGCGCCCACATTCGCCTCTCCAAGTATCGACCTCTCCGGATTCCCCCTCCTTCTGTGTTCTCGTCCTCTAGCCCTCACAGAAGTTATTGTTATTGGGGACTAATCTAATAAAAACACAAGAGATTGACTGGAATGATAACCACCAAAGCTCTCCATTTGTTTTCCCGTGTAACAATTCTCATTGAAATTCTGATCACGGCAAAATTTCCTTGGCTTCTGCGGGGGCCTGGGATTTCACTGAGGGTGAATATTGGGTTTGATTTAGACACAAATATTTTATAACCGATCCTGACGCGCAAGTCTCGTCTGGCATAATACAGCATTAAGCAAACCAAGAGGCTGCAATCTAGAGGATATTGTCAAGTGGAGGCTGAACATAGCTTCATCCCGGGTGCTGTATGCAAAACACAGATCTCGTTACCTGGCGTGTGATGTCTACAGCAGATAATGTTATCGGTTGGGCCCCAGGTGCGTAGAGATCTCCGTGCTCAAAGCAGAGGGCAGCAAAAGAAACAGCAACGAAGACGAGAATGGAAGTAGGAGTGAAGAGAAAAGCTGTGGCAAGTAATGTGTTTTAAATCATGGAGATATACTTCAAAAATACTCAAATTCTTTTTTAACCTAGCCCTCGTGAGCAGGATCCTTCCTTTCTCACTGACTTAAAATTCATGAAAATCAAACCCGATTTTACCTTTATATTCCTCTTCTCCTCGTGTGCCTGTGTGAGGAAATGATTGAAATGCACAAGGTGAAAACTTCTAAGGCTTAACCAGCTCGTTACCTCCCTCATTTGGGAAACCGGTGATAGAAATCTCTTTTGAGTCAAGAACTTGATTTGCAGCAGAAAGAGCAATCTTAACATTACCTTTAAAAGGAATATGCATAGCAATCATATATATTTGTGCACGAGCGCATCTATCTACCTAGACACTATTTATATATTTGGGCTATATGGGGCAGAGGAGGAGTGTATTTTTCCTGTTCTAAGTAATTACCTTCCCTATGAATATGTATGTAATTCAGCACTTGCTTTTTTTTTTTCTCTCCATTAATTCAGGCCTTGAATATACATGTTTATTTTTAAATAATCACAAATTAGCCATGAAATGTTAAATAGGATAATGAACTCATTAAGCATTAATCACATAACAGAGTTCAAGCATGAAAGCGGGCTATTGGCGTGTGTTTCTAGAGGGTTTTCATGGAATGTAGAGGGATTTGAGGAGACTGGGAAGCCCGTTGGCCAAGGTGGGCGCAGCGGAGCTGGGAAATGGGTTCATTTTCCCATTTCCCATCGGAGACGCCTCGGATGCCGCTGCTAAAAGATCGCGACTCCCTTGGCATCATTAGACAAGCGATAAAACATCTCGGCGGGAGGGAGGACAACAAGTGCGCGACGGGGCTCGGGGGACGTCAAGTGACACGTCTAATGAAGGCCATTAACGCGGCACAGTTAGATCTTGGTGGAGCACGAGGAAAACCATTAGTCACTATGTCAGCTATCAGGAAGAGCAGGGAATGAGGGCTCTTTTCCACCAGGAATTAGCAAAATGCGAGGAGAGCATCTTGCACTTACGAAGTATTTAGCTCTCTGGGGACATAGTTAAAATGCACATGTTCTGAGAGCTGCATGCATTGGTTTTATTAGAAATTGCTTCAGCTCATAAAGCAGGGCAAATATTTTTTAAGGTATTTACATTTCTGTGTCTTTAAATTCTGTATCTGTAAGTCAAAGTGGAAACCAGGGGAAATGAAAATAAGGACAACAAGTTTTGATCGCAAGGCAGCTGACTTGCTCTGCTTTATATAAGGCCTTATTTTAGTAAGAAGCATTAGTATTAAATTTGATTCTATGCAATTATAGAAAATTGGGTAAGGTAGGCTGAAATGTGCTTTGTGTAGTCCTGTTGACAGAAAGAGCTGACTTCACCAAATCTCATGTACATTTGGGTCCTCTCATTGCAGACTGTCTTTATGTCAATAGCAAATATTTTATTAGCTCTTGTTTCTTCTGCCAATCCTATCAAGTGTTTTCTTGTCAGTTTACTTTTTATTGACAATCTGTGTGAATATAAGCCTTCATCTGAACATTTCTGAAAAGGAGAAGGTTGATCTTATTAATTAGCTATTAAACATCTTTACTAAAATAAGTTGCATTTTGAGTAGTTGTGAACAGAACTTCCTCCGTTTTTAGCAATACTGTGTACTTAAGTGTATATGAAACTCGTGAATATTTTTAATTTAGTAATGAGAGTGCTCAGAGATTATTTCTGATAAACAAATACTAACAGTTGACCATAAGGACACTAGCGTGCAGTAAATGTTGCTTGATATTGATCTTGTGCCTCTGCAAACACGAGCAGTGGTTAAATGCAAACCTTTGAAAAGCAGGAACCGGAGACAGGGTTTCTGGTTGCAGCCCCAGGGATGGAGCTTGACGGGCCCTTTCTCTTCCACACTGCATTAGCCAACATCTCATCTTTAAGGACCCTTTACATCAACCCCCTCAGGTACCGAATATGAGAATAATGTTGGCCACTGTCCAAGCACTGTGCTATTGCCCTTGCTTTCTTGTCCTATTTGGGTTACAGCTCAATCCCGTACTTCAGCACAGACCTCAGGTCAAACCCACACTCAGATTGGATCTCAAAGAGCCCACAGGCCATCTCAAAGACCTCAAAGATCAAGGAGCTCTCACTATTATATAAAACCCCAGTACCTTGCTAATTATAGACTGTCCCTCAACAGCGTGAGAGATTTTGGACCAAATTCTCTACAACCTCAAAGAACCAGAGGTCCCTAGGGTTGCTCTAGCCCGGGTTGAGCATTACGTGGTGCATATGCAATGCTCTGAGCTCAACTCTCAATGCAAAAAAAGTGCTGCCATCGCCAAGCATCAAGAGCCAACACAACTGCTCTTAGGGCAGAGAAAATTCAGATGTTCCCTGTCATTCTGCACCATGTCCATGATGGTGCAGACCATGACAGGTGTTCATCCCTCTTCGGTAAATGCAAAGGATATTTACACCTGAAAAAACATAATCAAATTTGCTCCTCCCTTCCGAGGTTCAGCATCCTTTCTGATAATATTATTTTGAGCCTTGTTTTTTTTTGGTTTATTTATTTATTTATTTTTTCTTATGGTTCCAATAGTCAGTGTGGGAAAGATATTCAGTTATGATAACACATATTAATAATACATTAAAATTTGTTAATTTGTTCTACTCATGCAGAGCGGAGAATTACACATGCTAACTAAAAAAAGGTCTTAGTTAAAAAATCAAGGAACTGACGTCCAATACATTCTCTAATTAGCCGGCTTTTTAAAAACGCAAAATCACTTGCATATGATATTCTCTTCCCATTGTCCCACTTAACTTCTTCTTAAAATGTCACTAGCAACATGCAAGAATAGGAAAAGAGCAGATTTTACATCTGGGTGTGTTTTAGCAGGTGCTATTAAATAGCTGTTTGAAATGCTGTTTATTTTGGGGTTCCTGCATCAAGGAGCAGGGCCAGCAGAATGATTTTGTAACTCTCTCATCATGCCTCAAATCAGCTTCAACACATGAGTCAAGGACTTGTCACCCTATGAATCACCTGGGCGTTAGGACAGGAGGTGCCCACTTCTTATTTTCACCAGGAAAATAGTTCATAATTCATTTTTTGGCCTGAGGAGCCAAAAAGGACCCGTGCCACCAGAAGCCCCTATTTATCCTTCATTAAAGTCGATGGAAAACAGCTTCTCCTGGACTTTGTGTGGGTTTATCCAGTCCCTTTGTGTTTAGTTTGTCCTGCACTACCAAACTTCTCCAAAAACTCCCCCATACAGTCAGGAAGAGGCAACCACTTCATTAATTGTATCATTCATCTTCTATCTAACAAGAATTCATTAGAGAGGCAAAGAAATAATAATCTGAATTACCGAGACAAATTGCTTGTTTTTCTGAAAGCCAAAATGAGCCTATTCAAAGCAGGGCTCGGAAAACGGCCTCAAGAAAATGACCTCAAGTTTTCTAGGGGACATTCAGGTTAGATCTTAGGAGAAATTTCTACATGGGAAGAGTGGTGAAGCACTGAACAGGCTGCCCAGGGCAGTGGTGGAGTCCCCATCCCTGGTAATGCTGAAGAACCGCGTCGATGAGGCACTTGGGGACGTGGTTTAGCAGACTTGGTCCATGATCTTGAAGGTCTTTTCCAACCATAAGGACTATATGACTGTCAACCAGCCCCTGCATTTCCCTTTTTGCCTCAAAGTGACCGTGCCGCTGTGGCTCTCGTCGCTAAAATTGACTGGGAAAAGAGCATCATTGCAGAGGCATCATCGCAGGGGTTGTTTCGTGCAACAGATAACCTGTAATTTCTGAGAAAAGGTCGCCCTCAGATAGTCCAGTCTTTGCAGAAATGGATCTGCAACAAAAATAGACTGATTAATGAGTGTATAATTTTGCCTGAGAAGGAAAGTGGGAGGAGGCAATCGCAATCAGCGCTGAAAGGAATCTGAAACAGTGGGGAATGAAGCAACTTGTGAATGAAAGGCGGGAGCGGGTGACCACAGCGAGGAGGGCAGAGAACAGAGCTCTGCCTCAGCCAGAAAACAACTCGATGGGGAACAGAAAGACGGGAAGGTTCTGCAGACCCCTCAACCATTGCATGCTTTGGGGGTTCGGGATATAAGTGTGATGCTAACTGAATATAGATTTGATATATGACATATGCATCAGCATAGGAAATCACCTTGAGAGGAGATGCTACCGAGGCAGCATTCAAAGCTCCTGCTGCCTCCATGGGCAGGGAATTGAACGGGAAGGATCACAGCAGTGACATTTCTGTGCTCTCAATGGAGTTTTATTACTGTAACATAAAGAAAACGGTGTATTTGGTGCATCCTGCCTTTATATGAAAGCAGTCAGTATTTCACAATTTTAGAAGATGCAAAAGTGACTACATTTTAGATTTAGATATTAACTAATTGGACATTTACAGGTTTGGGGCATTGCCATGTTGCTCTAAATCAGCCCTGACAGCATGAAGTGATTTTCACAATATTTAAATTACTACCATGGTCTAAATCATTGTTGATATAGGTTAAACATATCGCTACTTAAATTACGATTACCCTCTGAATTCCAGTATTGCTTAGTCAACATCAACACATAGGGTTGAATGAGGTGTTCTGCCATGCCGAAGGGTGCTTTAAGCCAGCATCATTCAAGAAAGTATTGTCAAAGCCAGGACCAAAACATTAATCTCTTATCTTAAAAAGCATTTTCCAACTTGTATTTCCTCTCGCAGCTCCTCAGGATGAAGCCCAGGACAAAGTCAGAGGAAGCTCTGCAAAAAGGACTTCTTGCCGGTACCCTATTTTCACCACTCCTTCCACTTCCAGGCCCAGTTTCACAAGGAACCCCCCAAAGACACCACCTCTTCAAGAACACAGGCATTAATTTCATCATTGGGAAAGCTAAAAAGCAATTTTTCATACAACCAGGGATTCACAGCTGCTGACCACTTCACATCGCTACCAAATCCCTAACGCAATCAGTTCCAAGCGATGACAAAATTATCTGCCAAAATGAGGGACCAGAGGCAAAAGACACTTAAAATGCACAGGACGGGGCGCAGAGACCATTTCCGTGATTTATTTGCTCCGCAGCAGTTCCTGTGAGTCCTGCGCTACCGCGAGAGCCCTTGCCCCAAGCACGGGCAATTACAGAGCTATTAATGCAGCGGCACCGGGTAGGTGACAAGCAGGGCACGGGCCGGCGCTGCGGCATTTCCCAGAGCTGATCCCACGTGGTTATATGCCTGCGATTATTATTTCCTCGCTATTAAAATGCATGCTGTTTTATTTATCAAAAAGCAAGCAGCCCTAATGCCATGTTTTTATTTTCCATTTGACTTCTGTACTACTCAGTCTTTCTTTTCTGGAAAGCCCTTTCTTTTATTATCTTGTTGAGGAAGGAGATCCCTTCCAGGCTTCTGCAGGTCATCTTCACCCATGGTCTTCAACCCAATTCTGATAATCTTAGGGATGGATCAGTCCTTCAGTCTGACAACCCATGACTTTATCGGTCCCATAGACCGTTCTGGGGTAGAATGTGTCTACGGTCCCTTAATGCTCTCCTTTTCCTTCCCCATCCATGGCCACGGGGTCCAATCTGATGGGAATGATTTTCCCAGAGCTGTGTCTGTCATCCCAGTCCCATTCCCTGCTGTTTCAATCACTGCAATTTAATTACCACGGTTCCTGCTGCCTCCTCCAGCTCTCTGCTCTCTATCAGATCCCTTCTTCTCTACATCATTTTCTGGTAAGAACTCAAAATTTACTTCAGAGTTTTATTTTTGAAGGTATTTAGCTGTTTTGCTTCCTTCTCGGTAATTCCTCTTATCACACATCCTTATAAAAAAAATGGTTATGTGAGATTTTTCTTATGCACCTGCGCTTTATTTGTCGCTCGAATGTCATCAGTAATCAGGAGCTGAAGTGGCAGGGGGATGAACAGCAGGTTCAGTCTGTGTATTCCGGGTACCTTAGCTTTGATTTGGTTCTCTTTGTGTCTCCTGTACTTAAGCGAAATTATTTATCCTCGCTGTCAGCTACCAGACACATTTGCCCACAATATTCTCCTTGTCCATGATCTTAGTTTTCATTTCCTTGGTATTTTCTGCACGTGGCTATGTCTTGTTTATATTACTCGTTTTATATATTAAAGTGGGTACACTTACCTAGCAAACTACTATAAGCTATTTAAATTTAGACTTGTGTACTGCACAGTGGTCATACCCCTGTTATTAAAAACTACCAAGAATTGAAAAATAAAATATTTTATTATTAAAAATATTGAAAAATGCTAAGAACAGCGCTCCCTCTTCTTGATCTTCTGCTGTTGTTCAGCCAACAGTGCACATCTGTCCCCACAGTCCTTTCGTCTACGTATCTGTAGCATAAATACATAGTCATATATAATTTATAATATACTGATGTAATACAACATATATTGATGATCCAAGGGGACTCCTTGGTTATAGTCAACTCCACGTGGATGTTTCATCTCTAATACAGTGAAGTACTTTGCCAGGAAGGAGACCAGGTAGAGAGGGGTGCTGATATGGGCCAATATCCTGACATCCTTGATACCACCATGGGCACTAGCAAAAGGAGAGGCCTTTGAATATCCCAGGACTTCAGGATGAGTGAAATTGCATGAGAAAATTTGGAATATTATTGCTCACAGGGTCAGCGAGGCTGGAGCTGCTTTTTGAACTAAGCTGATACCCCCGCTCGTTGGTAGCATCAGAGATCTTCATCCTTCTCACGACCTTTGAGCAAAGCAAGAAAACTTCTTTGGTTCCAAACCAAATAAGAGTAAGCGCATTTGGCAATTTCTAAGAAGTTAAAGCTCTTTTGTGCTTAAAAAGCATATAAAAACCATCTTTCCTTTCCGTTGGCAGCATTCAAAAATATAAGTGTATGTGAGCATATTTCCTGCTGAAGCAGAGTTACAGCTCCACAGATGTATGAGGATCTCTCCTTGGTTGTATGGATTCATTTTTGAGTGCTGCCAGCGATAAAGAATTGATTTTTCATAGCTTTAATTGCAGGAGGCAGCCCAGGATGAACCCAATGGATTCACTGTGCGTGTGAACTTCTGAGCTCCTCCTTCTCGCTTTTTATTTCTCTTCGTACCTCCCTATCTGCTTTTCATCCTTCCCTCCTTATCAGCTGTTATCCAGCATCCCAAGGTTTCACCAAGGCCCACTGGAGTGAAATGAAAAACTTCATCGACCTCAAAAGGCTTTGGATGGGGACGGATCACGGTGGATGCTCATGACTCCCATGGGATGCTGAACACCCTCATCCCTCAACCACATCAGCTTGGGCTTGGGACCTCCGTAGGCTTAGCTTAAGTTTCCATTTGAGTTATCCTGATGAACCTTTCCCTCAGCCCTCCTGAATTCTGGTTAGGGAAAAAAAAGAAAGAAAAAAAAAAAACAAGGATAAAAAATTAATTCAGGATCATGTTCTTTTGTGGCTGTTCCTACTGTGCACCATAAACTGATATGCTGCTTTTAATTAGCATTTAGTTAACTGTTCATTTTTTGTGCAGAAACTCTGCACCAACTTCACTGAGCGAGGAAGTGTCTGAACTCTCAGTTCGGAGAGGAGAATTGGGTGAAATTACTTGCAAAGCAATCATTTAGATCCGGAGAGTAACACAGAGCATCAGCTCTTGGGCTCAATCTGATCCCAAACTGTGCGTATAACAATAAGGAAATGTGAACAGCAAGCTAATTATTATCGATAATTCCCCTCAGATAATAAACTTTAACTCACTACGCATTAAAACGGGATATGCTCCTACAGCTATAACGCAAGCGCAACCCAACGCACAGCAAATGCTCAACATCAAGGCAAACACATAACTTTTTCCGTGCTAAAAGTGCTGCACGGTCCAGATGGAAGCGAATTCCTCAATGCAGAACTTGCACTATCACCTCTCCCACCCTTTCCATGTGTTCTCCTTTCCTCTGGAGGGGACAGGGATATCTATTTACCTCCTTGTGCCTTATTCCAGGAACAACTAGCACATGCCCAAGCATTTGCAAATCAAACCCCATTGATGCAGGACAACATCTGCCTCCCACGACCCCGCTCCTATCCCATTCCCATGCAGTGATGGAGACACCTTCCTAGCACAGGAGGTCACGATCAGCTGGGAATGAGGAAAACCACCCGTTTTGTTGCTCCAGTTTGAATCTGCTTCTGTGTGAAGAAGCATCTCGGCAAGGAGAGCTGCTAATGAAGGTGCTGCCTGACTACATAAACCAGAAAATGGGGCTTTTCTGCAGAGTTATCTCACCACAAAACCCATCTTGTTAAACGAGCTGCTGCAGGTGACACATATGCACCTCTTCCCCTATAGAAAAGAAAAAAAATACAGCTCTTTCTTGTATTATCTTCCCCAGGTTGGAGTTTAAAGCAATATTGATGCTCCCCATGGCCCATGGTGAGTGTTCCCAGAGCATGGATCGCACCCTGGATCGGGATTGCTTGGAAACCGCTGGGATATATGCCAATATATCGGTCCTTGCTCTCCCAGAAGGGAGAAGAAACCTTCTGGGACAGCACTTATATCAACGCAAAACGGGCAAAGGGATGCACCCTGCGAAAGAGTAAAATCCTTAGTGCAAGATATTCATCACACCGAGTCCTGCAAGTTTCTGGCAGATCATAAACGGGTGATAGATGGATCTCTAAAACCACATGCATATTATGAACATAATTCTCGCTCTAATGCAGGCTCGTAGGATTTTACAGTCTCATAAGCTTGCAAGGTTTCACCTGGAACATCAAAACAATTGCGAAAAGCCCCATAAATTCCATAGCCAGCCATCTGCTTGCCCTGCTGACCTCTCCGATCTTATAAAAACCCTGGCTCATAATTTTCCCTCTATGAATCTGGGTATTTTTCTGGAATACAGCACGCTCAGAGGATGACTTCATCTTTTCCACGTGATAAAAGCGACCCATTCAGTTTGATAATATTTTGTGGCAATAGTCTTTTTTTTTTTTTTTTTTTTTGTCCCTTGAAAGGTCTCTGAGTGCTATCACTAGCACTAATGGGATTTTGGGGCACTTCTTGTTGCTTTATCCGTCTGGGAGCATTAATTCTGAGTCATGCCCTCGTGTGGGGTCACCTATCAGTCACTAGTGGCAATTACACCCAGCAACTGCTTTGGAAGGAGCTTAAGTAGCTCCAGTGCCCATTTCCTGCATTAATCTCTGGTATCGTGAACATATTTGCTCTGCAGAAGGTCATAAAGGTTGGGGTTTCCTGTTTCTCTGTTCGGAACTATCAAATGTTCCTCTGAAATTAATATTTCTTTTACATTGAGGCAATTAGGAATATAAAAACATCAGTATTATATGGCCAAACACCTATGCAGTACGCATCACATTTCCAAAAAGTAGGCTCACAAAGGGCAGTAAACTGTTACAAAAATGTTCTTTTTGACCTTACTGATATGGTTAGGAAGGAAAAGAAATGAAAGAAAACATATATGAAAGAAAATTGGAAATTATATATGCAGAGAAAATGAATGAGTTATTGCACATAGAGGATATAAAGAGAAGAACAGAATACCAAGGAGCATCCTAAAAACAACCAGAAAGCAACAGTAAAATCAGGGCAAGGGTGTCAAATCCATGTTCTTCAATCTAAAACACATAGGATGTTGTTAGAATAAAACATATTGATTCTGTGATGATTTCACTAGTAGGTGCAATAATTGTCTATATCCAACATCTTCCCTTGTTTGGAAAGAACTGCTCTTTCCTCCTTGACATTGTTACAAAAAGAAGCACCTGTGGTTTAGCTGAGCTGGACTCAGATGACTGAATTTTAATCCTTTCTCCAAAGGGAACCTCTCCTTTTTGCTCATTTCTTTTCCCTGCATATAATGCACATTTCTCAGAGGTGCATTGAAGAGCCCCTAGTTAATATTCATAAACACAGACGAGGAGGAAAACTCTTGTTATTCATTCTAATATATAGTCTGCAGTTCTTTTATCAACCAAAAATCCTGTACATATCCTCAATAGTGAACAGCCTACGAGCTATAATGCCCACGTGCCATTTTAAAATGAATTTGATTTCCAAATCTATCAAAAAGAAGTTCACATTAACTTTCCCAGGCAGTGGGAAGCAGCCGTGAGACACAAATCCATAGGAAAAACAGGCTTGGAGACAAGCGCTGCTCGCAGGATAATCTGTTTCTTGAAATAGAATCTGGGATGAAGTGGGTTAGCTCTTTTTTCTTTTTTTTTTCTTTACGAAAATACTTCCTTTGAAAATACTTGGAAATAAGGGGTGCAAGTCCTAATGTCTCAAAGCAACAAGGGAATATCTGTCTTTGGGTCACACTTTTCTGCTACCACACAAGGAGCAGCGAAGCTGCTGATAGAACCATGCCCTCAGAACCCGTATCCAGAGAAAGGACGGCCACGGAATTATAATTCCTGAGATATGCAGTGAAACAAGGGAATATGGGATTGGAGCCATCCCTGCTCCTTCCCATTGACACCCAGGTTGGTATATATATTATATATATATATTATATATAATAAGACTACTGTGTTTAAACGCAGAAGGAATCACAACTGTTGCTCCACCAGAACACAGCTGACTAAATAAATAACGCCCTTTTATGCTCTAAGTGCCACATAATATTCACATCCTCAAATCAAAAGCCAAAACAGATTTTAAATTTATGACTTTGTTTACATTTGTTTTCACTACATTTTCTACTTAATCTGGCTTATTGTTTAGCAACTTAAACAACTATATATTTGAATTCTTCCTCTAAAGGAGTCACTGCATTGAGCAAAATATTGAGGGTATAATTTAATATCAAAGGCTGACTTCTAGAAATGTTGTCTCCAAAGGGGAGGAGGAAGTGTGAGGAATGGACCAGACCATGCTGCCTCGTACTTGCTGTTGGAAGAAGCATGTATTTTTTATTTATTTCTAATTTGATTTTTGCTATTATTAACAAAACTCATAGAAAATTAATATAATAAGTGATAGCAAATGAGATGAGCTGATGCTACAGTCAGAGTATTCGCAGTGCAGGTGCAGGAGGGCCCCTTCCAGGCAGTTTTGGTGTCATAAAACATCATTTGGGACCCCCATCACAAGCACCGCTCAGGGCAGGATGCCCAGGGACACTCAGGCTTGTGGGTACAGGGGGTGGAGGAATTTTGATAAAAGAAACAGTGTTAATAAAAGAAAGTGAGGATGAATAGAGCAAATAAAGTAAAAGAAAGGTGCATAAATACTTGGCTGTGCCTGCACGGTTAAGATAGATAAAATACGGATGCTAATTGGTGCTTAAGCGATTAAATTATGGATGGAGAACTGCCATCATCTCATCTCACAGTTTCTTAAATGTACTTGCAGGATGCAGACCTGTGGCGATACAATTACCATAAGATTGCCATGTTTAATAACACCTTCAGATCGAGATGTACGTCGCCCCGGAATGCGAACGTATGTGTAAGGGAATAGTAGCACCTTCTCGCTTGTAGTTTACAAATATTTAAGCTGGAGAGATGGTTTCCTAAAGACGCGGTTCAGTAAACAGAAATCGATCTGTGATAGCTGCACAGAAGTTTCTTTAATTTGTGAAGGAGACGTAAGGAGGACAAAGACTTCTAATCTCCTTAAATGCTGGATCTGTCAGTCTTTATTCAAAGCCTGTGGAAGACGCATGCCCTTTTGGGCTGGTATGTGGTCAAATCAACCCAAGAGAAACGACAGAGCACCGAGAATTAGTGTGTGACAATTCAGTTTCCAAGGAAGGAATTCAATTATTACAAATTTTATCCTTACTTATCATTATCCCAACATTTTTATAAGTATAATGGTCTCCATGCCATGATCAATTTTATTATTATATTATACCTTTTTTCCAGCACTTGTCATCTGATTAATCACGTTAATAGTTGTGAACATCCTCCAGTTCCCTGGTCCCTGTCTGCCTTCCTTTGCAAGCATCATCCTGGTCCATCCAAACCTCCACGTTCTCCATTCGTAGGAGCTGAGGCCCTGAGCACCACAAAGACCATGTTTCCTGATTTATTATTATTCTTTTTTAACTGCCAGTCACATTCTAAACATTCTCAACACTGCAACATAAGCTCTCTTTCAAACGTTCCTAACTTTCTCCCGTGGAATCCTTTTGGGCTGAATAGTTCATGTTTGGGGTTTGCTTAGAGGAGAGTCATCAGCCAAAGCTCAGCAGCTTTCGGTGAGTCTTAGGGGTCAGGAAGGCAAACGTGACATCAGGTCCTTACTGGAGACTGTTTATGGGAATAACCAAGGCAATTGGTAGCAGTGGACAATAATGACCTGAAATTACCAAAAAAAAAACCCCAAATCACTCTAGGAACTTTAGATTCCAGCAAACCAAGAAGCTCTTTTCCTAGAAAGACACCCCACAGAGAAAGCTTGAGCTGCAGCCCAAACCCTTTAAACGGACTCTTAATGCAGCGGGGCTTAAAGTGGCTCAACTGGCTCTGCGCATATTTACAAGGTGTTGATTTTAGATCTATGCTTTTTGCAAAATGCCTTTTTTCCCCCCAGATGGAGACTGCTTGGAACATGCTCAGCGGCTTGTGCGTTTCCTTCTCTTGCCTCCCACTTCCCATGGAAGACACCCAAGGCCATGGGTTTTATTTTTTCTCCCCTTTTCTCCCCGTTTCCGTCCCCGACTGAGGCAGGGTGATTAATCGGTGCTCTCTGCTGCTGCCAGGAGGCTGGGCAGGGTGACGGATTGTGCCCGGTGTCCCGTACCCCGGATAGAGCCACTGGAATTGCGGCCGGAGCAGATGTCAGGGCTTGGAGCATGGTCAGTGCCTGGTTCTCAGTGCTGGGAGTTGGGCAAAGCAACGCTGCAAAGAGAGGAACTTTATTCCCTGGCAAATGACCCGATTTGTTCCTCCCCAGACCTGCAGCACCTCGGAACAGCCTTGCAAATCCATGTCATTCCTGCTGCGAATCCGTTATCCTAAACGAATCGCCGCTTCCCGCAGCCGAAGCCATGGCAAATCGCCTGAGAGGGATTTTTTGGGTCAGGTTTGTCCGTTTCTGGTTTAAAGTTGCAATTATTTTTTTTTCCCCCCGGCTTCCTCTGACGACCTCAGTAAGTCCAGATACTAAAATTGAATATAATTTCACTTTATTCAGTATTAATACACTCCAAACAAAATCACTGCCTCTTCCTGGCAAAGTGCCTGAATTAAATAGGTCTCTTAATGCAGCTCCTATTTGTACTACAGAGCTCTTTAAAAGCAAAATGCTGAGTGTGCTGATGATAAAAAGACCCCTCTCTCCCATTCATTTATTTGTTTTTAAGCTCCATGTATTCCCAGGGAATATTTTCCTTTAGCACAAGCAGTTGCCAATATACAAGCCTTTGTAGCTACAGTAAATAAATTACTCTCCAGCTTTACAAAGAAACCGCTATTTTCCTAAGCAAGGCTGTCAACTCTCCTTTTAGATGTTAAAATTTCAGGATAAATATTTATGAAGGCAACGCTTATCTTCAAATTCTAGTGGAAATTGCGCGGTGGACAAGCGGCGCCGTGCAAGTCTTCTCCCTGCATTGCTTCCACGGGCCTCATCACCTTTGGAAAGGAGAAATTACTATTTCCATGGCTCCCCGGGAGGATATATTTTTAAAGAGAACAGATGTTAGCTAGAAATCTCCACAGAAATTAATACGAAGCCTTTATATTAATTTAATCTTCCCCAGAAAAAAACAGACGGAAGCAGTCAGTAACGTTCCTATTATTTTACAGGCAGACCATCTGTAATCAATGATTAAGTTCATTTATTTTGGGTCTGCAGATTTAAATACAACCAAGTGCTGAACCCAGCATATTGCAGGTGCTTCCCCTTGAACCCTGAATCCGGCGTTGACATTTTCTCAGTTTGAGCCCAGTAACCTACGCTATTTCTATTTACTTAATATTTACATTGGTTAAGACGTCCAGGACTAAAATAATGACAATAATAAAAACCACTGAGCTCTACTGAAGATGTTATACCATAATTGAGAGGATGGTTTGCTCTGTGTTATGTATATGTGGTTGGTTTAAACCAATTGGTTGACCTGCTGTCAGATTTTTTGGTTGCAATTAGAAGAGGGGTTTATATTTAGAGTAGAGAATCCTGGGACCCAGGGACATCCGTCACCAGACTTAGGGCCACCCCAGGTATTTCTAGGCATGAAGCATTCAAATGTTTAAAAACGTCATGAAAAAAAGCAAATCTCAGTATAGTCAACATAGCGAGGTAGCGACTCAATTAATGTTTTGGGTGATCCTGCTGTAGAACCGCCGGGGAAGTAAAAAAGCAGAGCATCAGATTTCCCATGCTAGTTACCCATTTACTAACACAGTTTCTCTAGCAAATGAGACAGGGGAAAAATCAAAGCTGCCCACTGGTGTTGCAAACGGCTTTTTTAATTTATTGACTGGAAAGAGCACACAAAACCAGGGTTTTTGGAAAGGCTGGTTTCACCACCATGGCTGAACGCAACAGCTTGTCTTTGATAGAGTTACCATATTCCTGATACTGATTTAATCGCTGAGCGGAGAGATTAAGGAATTGATATTATTGAATGATGGAGCCATAAAGAAAGCCACAAAATGGGGCGGGAAACTCATCACAAAATTCCTTCTCCCAGTTTTCCCTTATTAACTTGTTAAAACCTTTTATCCTGAGGGCTAACTCGGCCTGAATAACACATTGATCATTCCCTAGGAGTGACCAATCTCAGAAGAACCGACTTCAATCTGGGATGGCCATAAAGGAGAGCATCCTGAAAGTGGAAGGGAAACAAGTGCCAAAGCCCTGGAGCTTCCACAAGCCAACTCAGCCTTTTAAAGGAAAGAAACGCTAGCAAAAATCCAAATACTCACCCCCAAACGACACAAGTTACTGAAAACTGGGTGCAACTTTGCTCTTGCATTTCGAATCTCCTCCTGCTGCCCCTGCAGAGAGGGAAGAGTTAAAGTCTGAAGCAACAATTCACATTCCTGTATAATTAATCGCTCTGAATGCTGAGAGTTTGGTTGCTTTTAAAAATTTTGTCCCCTAGTTTAAAGCCACATTATGACTATTTATTTCAGTGGTTTTTTTTTAATGCAATATGTAAAACAGAGGTTTTGAAAATGAATTATTTAGCTCTCTGCAGAAAATGCTCTTTAAAATCATCTTCCTGGGGACGCTGAATGCATTTATTATCCTGGAAAACTCGGAGCCGGCATCTGCATCTGCTGTGCTGTGAGTTTTGCTGCTGGATGACGAGCGCGCCGGGGGGATTTGTTTGCAGCGGGGCTTTCCGGAGCCCTCTTTGCTTCCCTCGGAAAGAAAATGGGAAGTTAAAAAACACTATGAATATTTGAACAGAACTTTGGAGCGGTTCTGTTTGCTTTTGGTTTCTCCTTTTCGACAGCTTACCGGTTAATTCGGGTGGTTTTCAAATTACCCTCCTTACGAGGACTGCAGGATTACACTACAAAAATTACTACGAAAAAGATGAACGAAGGTAAAAATGTACTTTATTTTTGATTCCCGCAGCAGCCTATAATCGTATTTATAGGCTGGCTGGTTTGCGACAAGAGCACTGGCACGTTTCCTGCAACATCTTATCTTTCTAGCACCTTGCCAGCAGTTTTGCACCTCTGGACGTTTATTCTGGCTAATTCAGCAACCAATTTCCTTCTGCCT
The DNA here is from genome assembly GCA_013389825.1 of Crypturellus undulatus. NCBI lineage: Eukaryota > Metazoa > Chordata > Aves > Tinamiformes > Tinamidae > Crypturellus > Crypturellus undulatus. The sequence goes on from VWPW01020900.1 coordinate 81,774, forward strand.
GGTACTTGTGTGACACCATCCCAAGGAAACTGGGAAGTCCAACGAGCAAATTATAATAATCTGCAACCTCCTGGAACCACCGTAGAGACGTGCAGAGTTAGCTGCAGTGGGGTATAGCACTCGTCTGGTTGAATTTAGTGAAACAGATCTTGGACTATGATAGTTAAAATAAAACAATTCCAAGCAGGATATGCTTGGAATTGTTTTATTGCCTTATATGTTTCCCATGTTGCTCTCATTTTCCAAAAAGCTACCTGTAGATATTAAGTATAGATGAGGAAAACACACATTTGTCCACTCGGATGCATTACTTAAAATCACTTTTCCTTTAAGCTGCGTCACTTATTCAGATTTCTCTGATTATCCCTGCAAACATTCCCATAATGAAGACCGACACTGCTGCACTACGGATCCATCGGTTACCTGGCTGGACCCCAGAAATTCTGGTGTTAAAACACGGGTTTTAGGGTAGCGACCTCCTCACTGCTCTGTTTACTTCTATGAGTAATTGAGGTACAAAGATAAATTTTGCTATGAGCAAGTGGGGAATAAGATGACTCTCCAGCTCCAGAGAGCATTTTGTAGGAACTTCAGAGATTTCAAAGAGTTGTTTTCATTCTGTTATGGAATAAAACCAATATTGATAGCATTCACAAAACCCGTAGCTGTGATTGAATGAACTGCAGGGCTTGGAGGGGATTTTCAAAACAGTTTTGTGGTCAAGGCATTAGCTGAGGATGGGGGAGATTCGGATAAGCCTGGGATATGGTCGCTTCGGCGCAAATCTTTTCCTTCCAGTTTACACTGAATTAAACAGAACTGGGAATGAAACAGCTCTTGGTTGGCAAGCCAGTGCCTTCAGTATCCTGCTTATCGTGTCTTCTCTCTCCTCTTCCCTTCGCATGCAGGAATATGATCTTGAAGGTCCTTTCCAACCAGAATGATTCAGTGATTCTATCTAGGCTGGCTATGGAAACACGGAGTGCACTTCAATTCAGGTTTTGTCAAAAGCAGCCCTGCACTAAAAGAACAGAAGTAACCGAAGTCTAAAACACCATTTGGTTCCAGCAATACTGAGCATCTCAAAGAGAGTTTCTGAGGGAAAGTTTATTTTACCTGAGCGAGCCTGTAATTACCAGTCCTGGATGAGCTGAGTATTGAAAAATACCCTCTCACTCCCTCTTTCACATACAGCTTTCATGGGTAGCTGAAAAAACATACATGAAATACCAAAAAAGCATAAAATACCTAAACTTTTCGTCCATGAACCATACATTAGGCCATGATTTCTCTTCACAGCTATTAGAAGGTCACTAGCCTCGATGCCTGGTCTGTCATCACGCTCTGGGACAAGGAGCCACCGAATATTTATGCTTAAAGCATCACCTATAACTCTCTTGCTGCAAAATAATGCAATAAAGAGTGGTGAGAATAATAGTTCTCTTTGCTAAATACAAGCACTATGCCCATAACTCAGGGGAGGACTCACATGCTTTGCATTAGAGCTTTCCACCTGGTGAGGAAACCTTGTGCCTGGCCATAGACTACAACCTTTTGCTGCTTCATGTTCGAGTAAATGCTAAACTCATCACGGCTTTAATGCTGCACAGTGACTATGGCAACTCTCCATCCTGCCCTTCCCTGGGCCGGCCGCACGTTCACGCTGATGCTGAGAGCGTAATTAGATCAGCAGTTTTCAGCGGAGCTGGTTTGCAGCCGTCTGGTTTTCTCTCCCGGAGACGCTGTGATTTGTGACCTGGTCCTGGGGCTCAACGAGGGGCTGGCTGAGGGTCCCCCGCATCGCATGAGCTCTTTGGTCCTGATGGATCCACGTCTCCGGAGCGGGAGCATTCCCAGAAACGCCGCGTGCAGCAGGGCAGGGTCACATCAGACTGCGCCGAGTCGAGCAGCGGCGTTAAATTCAATTTCTGCCTGGCTTCGAGGCTTGCTGCCTGTAATTAGTGGCTCCTGTTCTTTATTACGCTGATGCGGAGGGCAGCGCTATTCATCACCACGGCCTCGGATAACTCTCCCGGCTCGGGATTGGCACTGGGAAAATAATCGGCAGGTCCCTCTGGTAGAGGTGGCTGTGCCCCAGGTTGGGGACGTGGTGTGAGATGTCCCTGTGGCGTGGAGATGCCACCACGGCACGAAAGGGAGGGCCTGAGCATCCCTGCAAGAGAGTCCCCAAACTGCTGTTACTCTCCTACCAATTGCACCAGGAAACCAAACCAATTGAAACCAATTGCACCGATTGCACCAAGAAACATCCTGGGGGTTTGCAGAGCGTGGGGAGCAGAGCCTGCGCGCTCCTGGCGATCCTGGATGCGGGAAAAAGGATCAGTCCTCTGCCAGATCAAGCGGGTTTTGATTAACAGCGGNTGTGAGATGCCCCTGTGGCGTGGAGAGCCCCAGGCCACCACGGCACGAAAGGGAGGGCCTGAGCATCCCTGCAAGAGCGTCCCCAAACTGCTGTTACTCTCCTACCAATTGCACCAAGAAACCAAACCAATTGAAACCAATTGCACCGCTTGCACCAAGAAACATCCTGGGGGTTTGCAGAGCGTGGGGAGCAGAGCCTGCGCGCTCCTGGCGATCCTGGATGCGGGAAAAAGGATCAGTCCTCTGCCAGATCAAGCGGGTTTTGATTAACAGCGGATTTTGCTCTTCTACAACACTAAAATAGCTATAACCCCCGCAAGGAGGACGTTTCGAGGCCGTGGAGATGCCCGGCTGTGAAATTGCACGGCAGCCGCCTGCCTCCTGCAACACGGGCGCGCGCAGCCCCGGCCTCCAGTAATCACATTAGTGCAGCAGGGAGCCGGGGAAAGCGCTGACACGGAGCTGACGCCACTTATCTCCGGAAAACATTAGAGATAAGCAGCCCCTGCCGCTGCAGGCGCTCCCAGCAACCATATACATGACGCTGAAACGTGGCAGAACCTGCTGGAGTTAAGAAATATATATAAATAAATGGAAAGGAGCCAGCGAGGTGACAGGTTTTTCCAGCTCGAGGGCCCGCGTGCAGCTCTGGGCTCATCGTTTCGGCACGTCCACAAGTTTTGACCAAATCCTCGTACAATCCCCAAACATTTCAGTAATAGTTTTCCCCTTCTTATTTCCCAGTGAGAGCTCTGCCCAGGATTGGAAGCCTCGAGAACAGGAATTACAGAATTAGGCTGTGTTTATGGCTCCCCGAAGACCATTTTTCCTAACGATCCGTTTTATCTGCTGTCTCTCAAGCGGTGTCAAGGAGCACGGAGCGCAGTTTAGCTCCATTCACAGAAACTTTAATGCTTTCAGGTAGCCTTGTATTAGGTCCAAGACGATTATGTTACATGACCCTTTTGTAACGTGGCAAAGTTTTCTTCTAGTATCATCCATTTCATTATTTTAGTCCTGAAACTAGTTGAGAATGGAACTATTCCCCCAACATTACTTGAGTCTATCCCATTTGCTGGGAAGTATAAGGACAAGCATTTATTGCGAGCACAGTTCTTGTGACCCATGAAGTAGTTTCATGTGTGTTTGGGAAAATAAACAGCAAGTTTATTAGTAAGGTAATGGCACATTTTAATTAGGAACATAAACTACTAGAATTCATTAGTTATTTCCTCTTTAAAATAAATTCTCTAAAGCGAAACCCTTGAGCACATTAATCCTTATTACGGTTTCGTGTCTGACGGGTATGGGGGCTTTGCTCTAGTAAATTGTGTTTTGTTTCCTTCTGTGCTGGTACCCAACCAGCTTCTTTCCATCTCGCCAGGTCACCTTCCTGTGTCCTGAATTAGTAGTTAATAGGAGGTAAAGTGGGCAGATTTGCAAAATATTTTCTTGTAGTGCTTAACTGTTCTATGTGAAACACTGTATTTCCATGCTGTTCCAAACAGACTTCAAGCTAAATGAAAAACCTAAATGACCAGGCCCATAATGTACCCTCTTTACTCAAGGCAGGAGTGTCATATTTCTATTTACATATTTCTATTTGTACTTCCATCGCAATGACCAAGTTGCATTGTTCTTCCAGGGCTTTTGCCCTTTAATTATTGTTCTTTGTCTCATGGCTTTCATAGGGCTACATAATATAAACAGAGAGAGAGATAACATAGCATAGCATAGCATAACAACATAGCATAACATAACATAACATAACATAGCATAACATAACATAACATATAACATAACATTATATAGATAATATAGATGCCCCTTGTGTATTAAAACAGTTCTGAAATTACAGCTGGCCTATGAATCTGCTGCCCTTTAACTCGCGGCACACAGCGCAAGCGCGGACGTATGCAATAAAAAACTAATAATTTCACTCAAAGCACCGATTCGGTTTTATTTCCCCCTTTGTCACAGTGACCAGAACCACACAACAGGGATATCTGCAAAAGTGTATTATTCCCTCCTGCTTGTTCTTTTTCCAGTGCTTAACATGTGAAGAATGACACAGCAGGAATGGGTTTTAGGCCAGGAAATAAGCAGGCTGTATGACCAAACCTTCAGCTTTTGGGCTTGTTTTTTGCCCTTGAATTTAGTAAGCCTCCAGATACATCAGAGTTAAATAACTCAACATTCTTGAGAATCTGGAGACTTCTTTCCAGGGCCAGAAGTACTTGCCAGGCTCTCAAAGTGCTTCCTACACTCTCCGTTTTCTATGTCCTAAAGTTTCCTTCTCCCAATGGTGGCCACATCTCGCCCATAAAGACGTCCCGTCCCTGACTCCCGCACACGTTCATTAACCCCGATGGTGTTTCCGTGTTCACTCGCTTCCCTTCTGTCTCCCATTGATTTTCTGCGTTGCTGTGACAAAACCTACGGCAGTTTTATGTNATTCTTGAGGATCTGGACACTCCTTTCCAGAGCTGCTCTGAGCCAGAAATACTTGCCAGGCTCTCAAAGTGCTTCCCACACTCTCCATTTTCCATGTCCTAAAGTTTCCTTCTCCCAATGGTGGCCACATCTTGCCCATAAAGACGTCCCGTCCCCGACTCCCGCACATGTTCATTAACCCCGATGGTGTTTCCGTGTTCACTCGCTTCCCTTCTGTCTCCCATTGATTTTCTGCGTTGCTGTGACAAAACCTACGGCAGTTTTATGTGCACGTTTTCCCCTATTCCGTACGTGTCAAGCAGAGATGTGGTTCTTACGGGTTTACCAGTTATTATAAGTGTCGCCCGAGGGACTGCGCTTCTCACTCCCACAGTAACAAGCACAGCAGTAATATTAGCAAGCCTCATCTTGCTGTATGAAGAGGAATTCAAATAAGAATAAAATACGATGGGATCCTCCCGTTCAATGAACGAGATATTGCTGTTCAGTAAAAGTAAATCCGCTTTGATGGAAGCAAAAATGCAACTCTATGAACCTGGAGAGCATAATTTGCTCCAGTTGTCCTTGTATATTTTGTAAGATGCTTAATCTCACATTTCAGAAGGGCTTTCGGTATGAGACACATGTGTTTACCACACTGGATCGATGAGGATCAAATGCCGCTTCTATTAATTTATTAATTTAATTCTATTAATCTAACCACAACCTAAGG
>VWPW01020901.1:0-50163 GCA_013389825.1 Crypturellus undulatus
AGCCCACTGGCACACCAGTTGCTGGGAAAACTTCTGTCAGGCACCAAGCAGTGCCTCCCCTTTGCTGAGGGCCTTGCTCTGTGTGGGTTTGAACCCCCTTCCTCCTATTGCCAAGATCAAGCCATTAATCACAGCAGAGGTAGCTGCCCTGGAACCAGCCAGAACCAGGTCAACCTGTGGAGGAGCCTGGATGGGATGTGCGGGGAGGTGAAGCCCTCAGCCAGTCCTCATTCCTTCTCTCTGCATGCTTTTCCACAGCTGCTGGAATGCAGGTGGGCCAGGAGTCAGGGGTCTGGCATTGTGCAAAGGCTACAAGCTGGATTAGGTTGGGGGTGCTGAGTCTTTTTCCCATCTCTGCTCTCATTGTAGGTGTTGGCAGGTCTGGAAGTGATGGAGACCTGTGGCAGCATGTTGGGAACATGTTTTTAATATCACCCATAGATCCATCAGACCTGGTACACACATTGACCTGGACCCTGTGGTTGGAGGCTGGAGCACAGGCTGTGCCGAGGAGCGAGGTACCCTGTTCTCTCCATCTCTTGCACTTGAGGTGAAGCTGCCATCTCCTCCCACCACACAAGGCCAATTCTGGCACGACACTGTGGTCAAACACAGCAGCTGAACGTAATGGGAGCGTTCATCTATGGAGGAGGCTCTGGGACGTAGCCTTGCAGAAGTCAGTGCTCAGTGTGGCAGGGGAGTGCACAAATATTTAGTATTTCAACAAAAAATCTTGTGGCAACAGTGTTGGGAACAGACAAGACTGCTGATTCAAGGAAGGCATGATACATAGTTCAATAGCTGAACACAGTTCCCATCTCCTTTCATATAAATTAGGAGTGATGCTAAATGCAACAGTTATGAACTCAAAATTGGGTCCTTTAGCTTATAACCATATACAAAGACAGAAACAGTGAAAGGGGGAAAAAAAACCCTCCCACCAGATCTAGCTCCCTTGATGTGCAATTTCATTCTCTACTTCTCTAGCAACAGCTTCTTTGTGAGCACTAATGAGATGCACTTTGTTGTGCACATGCTCCTTTTGGCCCAGAATTACACCCAAAGCCTAGAGAACTCAGTAAACCAACTCTTGAGTGCTTAAGAATCTGTTCAGTTGTGTTTCAAAGGCAAAAGTCACCTTTAATTTTCCTTAGGATATTTGCATTTAAGCACAGAAGAACTGACAAATCCCCTACAAAGGCTTTATTTGAAGAAAATAAAAGCCAATTTCTCCTGAACTGCAGTAAAACGCAGGAAAAAAAAAAAATCTCTAAATGGTGTTGAACTTGTGGTATTTATGACTCTGGCCCTAAATTGCCTTTCATATTTTCTTGGATCCCAAAGCTGTAGCCAAATTGGCTGGTTAAATGTGAATAAATGGTGCATTGTCTTTGAAACAAAGCTGTGCTTATTAAAGAGAAGAGTTTACTTTTTCAGAGTCACAGTTAATCACACGAAGCAGGGGGAGCATGGATTTTACACACAAGAAAGCCCTCAATAAGGGCATGCAATCCCATTTCAGTCCGTATGGGAAGGGCTGTCTCAGATCAGAAAGACTCTTCAACATATTTGTAAAGTTAGAGCAAATTAACTGACTGCAAAAGAACACAACTGGGTTCAGACTGCCGTTTTTGAGGTCCGCAGTGAGGAATAGTATGAAAAGCTTCCCACATTCTTGGAATGTTGTTTTTTTCACCTGACAGCAATTTATTGCAATCCTGCATACTAGATTTTTGGCCATTAGTGACTGAGCTTATGTGTTTTATAGTACTACAGAAGAATGCAGACTGCATTCCTGGCTCTGTCATGTTTCTAAGCAAAACAAATGCTAATATAATAGGCAACTAAGAAGAAAAAGCAAGTCTTGGTTTGCAAATAGCTGCAATTACTGGTTTGCCAGTTCTGCATGCTCTGAGGAAGAGCAGAGTAGTAGAGTTAAACAGCAGCGCAATCACAGATTGTGTAATTGCTCATAGATCTCTTAAACAGTAAGATTAAAACTAATTAGACATTGAAATTTCAGAGGGCAAAGCAAGTAGAGTTTCCATATTTCTCCTGCTTCTTTAGTAGTAACAGCTGTGAGCACAATATTTGCATCATGGAAATGAAGTGAAACATTCTATTTAGTGAATAAGAATGAAAATTCCTACTTATTTCATTATTTTGCAGTGTACCAAGCAGCCAGAGTTACAGCACACAGCTCCCCACCACTCCAAATAATGCAATCAAATTGGAAGCAGCTACAAAGCGAGCTCCTCTGAAATGTGTAAGAAGTTCATTTGTGATCAAAATAAAGAAGTGGAAAAGTAATTTTGCTAGACACATCACACTACTTTTTGCTATAGTAGTCAAGCACTGGAACTCTCCAATTGTCTGTTGTGGTAGCCCAAGAGCTGGCATGGGCTTTGGCTATGTTACTTCATCTTTAGTAGCTAAGAGCTCTCGGAGGAGGAGTGGTGGCAGGCTCCCAAGGGGAACAGAGGCTGACACATCCCTACTATGGGGCATTTTCTGGTCCAGCAAGACTTCATGCACCTTCCTGTGACATTTTATTTTACAGATAAAGAGCAAACGCCTCAACCTGCCAAAGCATATGCATGTGGTACACAAACAGTCCCATCGAAATGGCACATGAACCAAGGTATCTGCAAGTGGGATCCTCTATCTGGAACCTCAAGGGTAGCAGGTTTGAGATTTCATTTTTCAATTAACACTGCACACCCTAAGCACCTTAGTCTGGTGAGGAGGACTCATTTTGTGTGTGAAGGCTTTGGCATATTGGGAAATGAAAGGCAATTTTCAATAACATGCTAAAATAACCTTAATATTTGAGAAAGTAAATGAGGGTGTGAGAAGTCATTGCAAAATGTCTCTACCAGGAAAAAGCCTTGGAGTTGTCAGTCAATCCAGAGGTAGATAAATATTTCCCAGGGAAAGACTTGTGTTGCAGAGGTTTTTATTCTGTATAGAAGCCAATTAACTCTGGAATACACTTACAAGTGTCCTTTATTTGCCTTAGCAAATAAATACTTGAGTGCCATAGAAGTGCTTCCATCATCCTTTGGAAGGATGATGGCTTATGGTGTGCATTTTGTGTTTAAAAAGTGGCTTTTATAGCTCAAGGATGGAAATAAACAAAACAGCAGAATAATAGCTGAAATAAATCTACCCAAATCCTGTCCTGCAGTCAACTGCTTCCCTGACAGGCTCACCCAAACCCTAGTACCAGCCCTGGGATCTTGCAAACCAGTGTCCTGTCCCCGCTCGGTGAAAGAGGCTCCTGCCACCAAACCCCATTGCAGCCAGAGCAGCCACACACAACTACATCTCCAAAACAACCCTCACTGAGGAAAAATATGGGTATCCTGCCCCAAATAGCTGGGTGTTTCTCATTCCTAGCTGTAAAGCTCCATCCAGCACCATGGCTTCATCCTCATGGCCACGCAGGCAGCAGTGGGATGGAGCAGCAGAGCTGCATGTGGCTGCAAGCTGGGGACAGATGCATTCGTGACCTGCGTGTGCGGGGCAGCACAGTGCCCCTGGCCAGCTGGGACACCCTCCATCTCTCCGGCTGGCACCGGAGCGTGTCCCAGAGCTGGCTGCGCTCCCGCACCATCGTGTCCCCAGGCATCCCGGGCCGTGCTGGGACACCCAGGAGGGACGTGGCTGCAGGGCACGGAGCGCCCCGGCTCTGGCTCTTACCACTTTGCCGTCCTTGGCCTCTCGCCGCTGCCCCGGAGGGTCCGCGCTGCCACCGCCGCCGGGTGAGAGGGAGTAGAAGGGAGGGCTGGGGCTGGGGGGCAGCCCCGAGTCCGGGCTGTCCAACAAGCCTTCCCGGCTCTTCTCCTTGAGGCTCTCGTCCATCCCTTGCAGCTGGAGGTGACCGACCATGTCTGGGGGGCAGCGAGGGGGCCGCAGCGGGAGAAAATCCTCCGGCGCCTCCCGCCGCGCCGGCGGGGAAGGGGGAGAGGCGCCGCGGGGCAGCCCCACCGGCCGCCTCCCGCCGCCCGCGCGAGGCGGCAGCGCCAGCATGAGCCNCCGGCCCAGGCTCGCTCTTGGCGGGCGCCTTCGCGCGCCGAGACCTGAGGCAACCTCCGCGCGGCGCGGCGCCCGCGGGGCCCGGGGCCGCGCTGCCCTCGGCTCGCCTGGGTTTTCCCTCAGTTTCCTCTGATTTTTTCCCCCTCTTTTGATTTTTTCCCCCTCTCAGGTCTATCTTGATTCTTCCCCTGCTCTCCTCCCTTTCCACAAGCAGTTTTTCCCTCAGTGTGAAGGGGCTGTGGTGGCACCGGGCCTCGTGGAGATCTCCCTGCTTGGCAGCTCCCAATCACGCTGGCCAGGATGGTGCCGCAGGTTGGTCCGTGTCCTCCAGGCTGTCCTCGTGCTGTCCCTGGCTCCGTGACACTGGGCTGGAGGCCACTGTGCCTTTGGGGCCATGGGAGGCCTCCCCACAGGGGGAGCCGAGGAGGGAGCCCACATAAACGGGGCTTTGGAGAACTTTAGATGGGTCGGGCTTGCCAAAGCCAACAGATTTGTGCCCTGCAGAGCCTGGCTCTGTCCCCGGGTCCTCGTTCCTGTGCCCTGGTTGTGTTTTTCCTGCCATGCTTTGCCTTTCTGTGGACTCCAGGCCGTGAGGAACGTGGGGCAGAGCTTCAGTCACCACAGACGGGTTTCCACGAGAAGCTCTACCGAAACCGAACCAGCAGCTTCCTCTGGGTCCGAGCACCGGGCAGAACGTGGCCGTGGCTGCTTGCACTGCCCTGATGCCAGCTCCGACGAGCACAATCCAACGTGTCCTCCAGGGACTGATTAAACCGCGAGGGTCTGCCATGGCACGGTGTGTTGAAGGCTTTCACACCAAGCGAGGTTGGCACTAAGCACTCGGAGGTGGGCTTGGATCCTGACCCCGTTCTCTTGAGGGAGCCAGGCACTGTGTGGCGCCAGGTGGACTTGCATTTGTGGAGGCTTTTTCTTTCCTCACTCAGGTCAAAAATAAAGGGCTGGGGGACGCCCAGCTCCACCTTTGACTGCAGCGAGGGGCCCGTCTCGGCTTAACTGAAGCAATTTGTCCGCACTGCGCTGTGCAGAAGAATGGCGCTGGTTTATAAATGCCAAAGAGCCACCGAGCAGCCCACACAAGAACCTCGGCAAATTCCTACCTCTGACCCGCTCCTCAGCTCCCGCCGCCACACAGGCTGGGTAGAGCCCGGGCCTGCAAGTCTCACACGGCTACAGCTGATCGGCAAATGTCAGAGGGGACCGAAGGTCAAATTTTCCATAAATTAGGCCCTGGCTTGGTACCTATCACGTAATGGGATTCCCAGGCCAGCTAATGCTGTGAACTGCAGTCATTCAACCCAGCAGTTCCCCTGCCCCTGTCCTGAAGCGGTGAGATGGTAGCTGCAAGCAGAGAAAAACTGCTTTTCTGCAAGAAAAAAAGAGTAATAGTAAAAAAGGACTTGGACCCTAGACGGGTGAGCATAGTATACTTTCCTCCTATGGAGATATACTTTAGCTTGGGTGGGGGGGAAATGTATTTTTTCCAAATCATGTTTTGACAAACTACAGTTCCATTTTCTGAAGCTAAGAACATATTTTTTAAGCTAAATTTCAGCCCAATACACGTGTTCAGCATGGAAATGTGTGTTCGTGGCTTAGGGTTTGGGGAGCTCTAAAGAGTGGCAAAGCTGGGAACTGCTGAGCAGTACTGAGCATTTGTAAGGATATTGATTTCACTTGTGGCTGACTAAAACACCCAGGGATGTGCCGGGCATGTGTGTGCACATACTGGGGTGGAAGTGTGTTATTATTTGGCTGTTTAGAGTTAGCTCTGGGTAGTTTGTCTAAGATGCATCTGTGCTGCATAAAGCTGAGGGTGGATAAGTAGTAAGAAAACTCTCCTGCCCTGAAGGCTGCAATAGGAATGACAAAGGTATATACTGGGTAGGTTGAATTAGCTATGGTAGAACAAGGAGGAAGGAAAAGTCTGGAGGGAAAACTGAAGCAGCAGAGTGCAGATCAACAGGTAAAAATACAGCAGTGCAAGGGCAGCAGTGTCTGAAGGCAGGGACTGTGGCACAGTGGCATCCACTACCGGCACTAATCCTGAAAGAATAACTCTGCTTATCACAAAACAACAGTAATTGAGGGGGNAGGAATGACTTGTTCTTGGGACAGAACAGGAGCCACAGGGTCCATCTCTTGGCTAGCAAATATGTGGCTGCAAAGAAAGTCAGTGTAGAATACAGAGTGCAGACAGAGGTATATGCTGGGTAGGTTGAATTAGCTATGGTAGAACAAGGAGGAAGGAAAAGTCTGGAGGGAAAACTGAAGCAGCAGAGTGCAGATCAACAGGTAAAAATACAGCAGTGCAAGGGCAGCAGTGTCTGAAGGCAGGGACTGTGGCACAGTGGCATCCACTACCGGCACTAATCCTGAAAGAATAACTCTGCTTATCACAAAACAACAGTAATTGAGGGGGAAAGCAGCAGAAAGCTAGGGAAACTTCCTGCAGGACTACATCTGCTGGGAGTCGCTCCGTCAGAGCTGCATTTCTGATGTTGCTCATTAAAGTGATCTTTATGAAACCCACAGAGTTCCCACAGACTCTCCAACTTTCCTTCACTTGCCTGTTTTGTTAATGATTCCAGGCCCAGTCCTGACATGATGGAAGAACTGTGCTTGGCCGGGAGCTGCAGGAGCGTGGAGCCGCCCAGGACCAGAGAACTGCTGTGTGCCAGACAGGTGACGCTCGGGTGATGAGCAGAGGGTCTGCTGAGGACTGTGTGGTTGTGACAGATCCTTCCATTGACTGCTGGGGATTTGTCCCTGTGCTTGGGTGCTCCCCCTTGCTAAACTCCAAGGGACTCCTGTCTCACACTGTGCTCAAAAGTGGTATTTCTGGATTTCCCTCACAACCTCTCCACTGTGGCCTTTTCTCTGCTCCTTTCCCTCTGGATTCTGGCCATGTTTATATCTCCTGCACAGCTTTAATACAGTATCCATCAGCCCTTTCTGGCCTCAAACATTATGCTAGTAAACTCTTACCCTCATGAATCCCCAAGGTTCAGACTTCTGGGTGCTCTGGTGAATCCCCTACCTCCTGTTTCCCTGGCTATTCTCTGCTAGACTTGAGTGCTCTCGGAATCTGCCGCCTCGCAGACATGGCAGGATGTCAGCGTCACATGCTAAATTTCCTTCCACTGCTGCCAGGCCTGAAAGTCAAATAGAATGAGGGAAGAAAGAGACAGGATACAAACACCTACATCAGGACTTTTTCTGAAGCAAGCTGGGTGGCAAAATGAGAAGAATGTTAGGAATGACCATTCTGGTTCACCATCGAACTCGATCCTTTGGGAACACCCACAACATAACTAGTCCCAGTAAGACAGGCCTGGGCTACAGTTGGATGTAGCTATGTTCTTTGGTTCCCTTTGAAGAGGTGCAGTCTTTCCTCTCAGCAGTGTGTTCCTGACAGTGCTATTGAAAGCATCAGTCTCAAATTGAGAGAAATACAACAACAGAATCGGAGCCAGGTGCATCAGGCCCAGTCCACCTTGCCTGGCACCTTATAGAGTTGTCTACCTCACATCAAACCTGGAAGGAACCAAAATAACTAATAGGCATTTGTCTCTGAAAGATCTCTTGGGAGATAACTCTGGAGCATCCTGAGATGCAGGTTTTCTAAGCTACTATAAGGGTTTGTAGCTGCTGCTTCTCTCCCATTAGCACAGTGGGTGCTGTGCAGCTCCCTCAAGTCATGGTTGTACCTGCCCCTTTACCCTCATCAGATAAACATTCCCTCGCAGCAGTGAACTGGAACAAACTGTCTAGCAGAAAATGGGAATCAAAGCCATAGAATCTCCTTTTCTGGGGTTCAGGAGTGGCTGTTCTTGGCAATAAATCAAAGGAAACAAATTCCTTTTGATTATTCTGGGCTTGACATTAAGACAGTAGATCTTCCAGACAAGACGTGAGACTTTGCTCCTGTAGCCAAGTAGGATGATCTTTAAAAACCATGCATAGGGTTAGGTGTGGCAAATGCTGCCTGCTTACATTTGACAGTACTCTGCACAGTTTTTGCCATATTCAAGGCAAAAAAACAACACTATTACAGAGTGAGCAGAATCCAAAGCCCAGGGCAATCATCATCAGGCTTGGTTTGAGTAGGATGCTACACGCAGATTATTTAATTGCCAGTTGAGTCTTACTGGGGTTTGCTGATATTATTACTCTTGAGGCAAAACACACCTCCCTGCCTCACTGCCCTAGAAAAAGACCTGCCCGTTATGCTGTGAAATTTCCTCTGCTTGTCTGTCAGAGCTGCTGTGCTATAATCTTGGAGGATAATCAACAGCGAAACCATTCATAAATCACAGCTTACAGAAAAGACGCCGGTAGGGTCTTAAGTTTCCAGTTTGCAAGGCCGTCATTTCAACAATGACAGTCAAAGGGGGAGATTATGAATTCTTTTACATGGAAAAGTTTTTCTTGGAAGAGCAGCCCTCTTTTTAGTTGCCTGTAAATACAGTCATGTGGATTTGATTTCTGCATGGCCCTTCTGCCCACTTGCGCGGAGCGCTCTGCAACCCCAGTGGGCCTGTTCTCACACCAAACTGGCACGTAGAGGTACTAGGGCAGGGTTTACATCAAAAATGAAGAACTAAAGCTTTGTCCAGTGCTGGTAGAGGCCAAATGGGTTGCTTGTGGGGCAGTGGTAGAAGTTGCATAGAACTACTCCCCTGTTTGTTCATTAACAACAAAAATAAAATCCTCCTTTATGGGAGGCTTTTGTTTTTTTTTTCATTTGCAGATGAAGCATCATCCCTACTATTAGAAAATACGTGGTAAACCTGATGACGAATCCTGCAATGGGGTAGTTGGAGAATGGAACACCTGGAGAAGACATAATGGGGACAGAAGAAAGACCATGTGGAGGGATGCAGGTTCTAAGACATCTGACATGCTTTCCACATTAGGTTTCCATTCACAGGGAGAAGTAGGTGGCTTTGTGCTAGGATATTTACACTCCCTGATTTCTAGATATGCGCTATGTTTCCTACTACTGTTTTTCTAGCCTACTTAGTTTTGTGTCAAGCAAGGGAAAAATATCACAGTGGGAAGGATGCTTTTGTTCTAAGTTAGGTCAAAGGAAAATAAGAGCATGCCAAAAACTACCCTGATGAATTCAAAAACTTTTAGAAAAGGCAAAGTGTTTCCCAATTTAAGACTTTATGCATTAAAAAAGGGGAAGAGAAATGCAGCATCTGGGGAGAGATATAAAGCCTCACTGAGCAGCTTAAGGAAGAAATTTTTGACTCAAAAAATACATGTTATTATAAGGACTCTCATAGTTCATATTCTGGGCTAGCCTATGTGGTTTATGTTGTGCTTCTTTTATTCTATGACACATTATTCCCTCTTGTGACATCTTAATGGTCAATGATATGTTTCTTCTGCAGGCATCTGCTCCATTTATCTCCTTTATAAAACTTGGAAGGACAGCCAGAGCTCCCCACTGTCTGCTGAGATGTGACATGTTGAGAACAGGGAGTGACGCTGTGACACATGTTGGACAATGTGGGAATGGCTTCATAAGCCTCTTAGCTCTATTTCCTGCAGCTCTAAATCAGGTAAGATATGTCAGAAATGATTTGCGCACCTTTCGGTGATGCGGGAATTGGAAGGCCGTCTTCTTCCAAGAGCAGTAGCTTCCAACCTGTGGCTTATGGAAGGAAACCAAGAAAAGCAAATCTATTGTCAAATTAAATTCACTGTACAGGAGCTGCATCACTGCTGAGAGTCCAAAATAGAAAGAAAAGGAGAAAAAGTCTTTCCTAGGGACCTATTCAAATGGAAATTCTTTGCTTGCTATCTCTAAATTAATATCGAACTGAAATCCCCTTGCTCCAGAATGTCACTGTCTTGATGAAAGAAAGGGAGATGAGAACTGAGCTGTCTTGAAGGCTCTCTGTTTCGAACTGTTGGAGCTTGGTAACTTTGTTCTTAGACATCACTGAACTGAGAAAACACTTTCTTTCTGTTTATCCTTATCAGCAGGCTCTTAGAAAATTGTTCACACACAGCTCTCCCCCATCCCAGGTCATCCAAGAATAACTCTGTATCACTGGGATTCTACTCTGTCTTTTTTGATTTCTCTGATAAATGGAGACAGACACAGACTGACCCGTGTGTCTGTGGAGCTCAGAGGGACTGACCGTACCTCTGTCTGGAAGCAGTATCTGGCCATGCTGTATCCAGCTGCCTAACAGCTGTGTCTGGAATAGCTCTTCAAGGCTTGAGACTCAAGCTTGGGCTGGATTGGTCAGTCAAAACCTCCTGAATTTACCAAACTGCCATGAAAGTTTTAGGAGTGGTAGTTTTAGGACCAAGTGTGCTCACAGCCTGACAGCCAGACTGAGATCACTGGAGTCATCAGCTAAATTAGTTTGAATAGATGATGTGCAGATTAAAAGCAGCACAACCCAGCCCCCATTATGCATGCAGTCCCCACTTCCTTTTGTATTTCTTTAATAGAAAAATAACAGGAAAAGCAATTACTGGCCATGCGAAATATAAGCTCATACAATATTTCCTATAAGGCTTCAAGCAACCCCTTGTTAAAGCAGATAAGTTAATCTATCTTTTTGTGGAGGTCACAGTAGGTTTTCAGCTTTAAATCACCATGGTACAGTAACTAATGGCATTTACCGTAGGAATGACGTTGAAAAAACAAGGAATCCAGGCAATTACTAGGTGTATATTTCCAGTGAAAACAACCCACATAAAGACAGTGTCAGAAAAAAAGGATGATTGATCATCTGTATTTTGCTCCCATGCATTTTCTTGACCACTTTCTCTATCAGGTAGCATTAGCTCTAGTGCAATTACTGTAATGAACTCTTCTAGGGGACTTCTCAGTACAGGGAACTCGGGCGCTGTCCAGAGGGGCTCAGCAGGACTTTCTACCCTGCAGGTTGAAACTGCACAGCCAGAGGAGTACGACCCCTTCGAGCATTCAGCTTTCAGAAAGAGCAAGGTAGAAGCTTTACCAGATTTTTTTTCCCTCTTTCTTTCCATTTTAAATTCTTCGTAAAATGCTGTGTGTTTCAGTCTTGCTTCAGAGCTCCTTTAAAGTCAATATAAAGATTCTTGTTGAGTTTAATGAGCACTGCCCTGAACCCTGAAGCTACTATCGGATTGAAACTCCCACTGAGTTGTAAATATATACTGATAAATATATACTATACACTGAGTTTTGTTTGCACTGGGGATAAAATATCTGGCTACAATGCAAGGATGTTTGAGATTGTTTTCTGTAGTGTTTTTTGTGCCTCTTTCAGATACCCAGTAGTTTTACTGGACTGTATATATTTATAATTTTGTTTATTACGTTAAATAATTGACTATATTCGATCTCATTGTAAAACAGGCAATAAAGTTGCTGAAGTCAGTGAGGGAGATTTGACTTCTCCCAGAATATGTATGGTGGTGGTCACTTTCTTTAGTCTGGTGGGGAGGAACCTTTTCTTCCACTGTATCTGGTGAACCCATGTGCCATAGCACCGTGAGGGAAATTCTAACACAGAGCCCACAGTAAAGATTTTGTAGTGAGCAGGACAGGTCTGTGAAGTAATGAGAAGCAAAGAAAATGAGTGCATAATAGAAAAAAAATAGAAAAAAAAAGTGCATTAAACAAAGATATTTTATTTCAGGTATCCTCCAAAAAAAATTCAAGGACAAGACCAAAGCTTGGAGCTCAAATGTTCTCACTGAGTGGCATCGTTTTGGACAGCCCTTGGAAAGGTGTGTCACTTGTTCTCCAGACTACCACAACACCCTGGGATGCTGTAAAAATAGTTGGCAGTGCCTGACTGACAGGCAGGAGACGTGTGACCCTAAATTATGATGTTTTCCTTTTCATGATGAAATGAATGCTGCCTTAGACAGAGGCTGAAACACATCTGTTTGTGGTGGGAGTGCCATTTTAAACCCGTTTCTTTTGAAACCAGGGCTGGAATTGCCAGGGATCAGCAGAGCTCTGGGCTCACAAAGAGGGCACTGTCTTTGAGGAATCTTTACATAAGCCCTGCACAACCAAAGCAACAGGAGTTTGCACAGCTGCTGCTGGAAGCAAACATGTACTTTTAGCTGACCTGCGCTGATGACTTCGGGCGTTAAATCTGACACTTTCCAGATGTATGTCCCTCTCCTGCCACAGTCCACAAACATTTGGTCCTCAGCTAAAAAGGAAAATAATAACAATAATAATAATAAAATGGTGCTGTAAATACCATGTTGTAGTGTGTATTCTAGGATTGACATTTACAGATTGCCTGGTCCAGTCCAGAGGTGAGTGGCATTATGCTGTCCTGAGAGTCATGGTCTGAACCACATTTTGTGCAGTTAATTAGTGCTGCATTTATTCTCAGTCTTAACATAGGTTGAGCACCTTCTTAAGAGAAGGTGGCTAATTATCTAGAGCTCCTTTTACCTGTTAAGATTTGGTGAGCTGTTGTGTTTGCCAGCCTAAACCCCCCAGGGATTATCCCTCAATCTTTGCTGTGACCCAGGAGTATTCACAGGACAGAGACACCTTCCTGGAGAATCAAGATATTATTTTTTGTGCTTTGTGACACACTGGACCCTTGTTCACTGCTCCCTCACACCATGTCCTGACTCCATCCCTGCAGTTGCAAAGTTACAAGCTGTGCAAAATCACTGATGACTGCACAACAGGCTCTGAGACCAGGTTGTTCACTTGCTTCTCAGAATGAAATGGAACCTCACCCTTGCTGCAGATCGAGCATAAATTGTTCTCTTTCCCAGGCTGGATATTCTTAACAATAATTCCCTTCCCTACAGAGCCCTGCAGCACTTGAGCATTGAGATGTTCCTAGGGAGGGTGGTGGATGGGTGTGGGCTGGCTGAAAAGGATCATTTATTTTATTCCATTTTATTTAGGTGTGGTATTTGTAAAGTTTCCAAAATTGGCATCAAGAGAAAGCAAAATATTCTGCCGAACTGAAGACGGCCCCAGCACAGACAGCTGCAGCCCAGCTTCTCTTCAGCCTACTCTGCCAGTTCTCTCGAGCATGCTTTGAGGACCACCTCCAATGAGATCAAAAGGTGATTTTCCCAGTGCTTGTTCCTCAGTCTGCTTTACTTTCATAATCTGCCAGCTGGGTTCGAGTGGTGAGACAGGACCCAGTTCTGGCCTCCCTTGAACTATGAATAACTCTAGGGAAGACAGTGGTGCAAAGAAGGTCAAGTTAGATCCTAGAGAGCCTACAATGCCCACGAGATGTGTTCTTGTCGTGGTGGTTTGGGGCATCCAGGGAAGCTGGTATTCAAAACAATCCTCTTTTTAATTACTTGGCAACTCCTGAATCTGCCTAGCTTGGAGGATTTCCAGTTGTAGTATCCTGGGAAAAGACCCTAGAAATATGGGACAGACAGCAGCTGAGAGAGGGTGGTCATTTGGTGCTCACTTTACAGAGCTTTTTAGCTACAAGGTAGCTAACTTCTTACATTTTTCTTCCTTACCGTTTTTGCTTTCTTACTAATTGCAGAGTCTTGTGGAATGGGGGCCTATCTTCCTCCTAGAATTAGTAAGGGCATAGAAAAAGCATCATTTATGTCCCAGAGGAATTTTTAACCTTTGTTTCTCTTTTTGGCTGTGAAGAAATGTTGCCATTTCCAAATTTTTCATGGAATAAAATTCCCCCCAAAAATCTGTTTTGCAGATGCCAAAGAATTTGACAGTTTTTGATCAAAAGTAAATGTTTTGGCATTTCTCAAATTGACATGTGTCCCATTAGTTTGTTCAATTAACTCCAAAAGCTTTGCTTCAGCTCCATTCAACCCTAAACGTCAGCCTCTCCTTGACTTGAGTTTCTGCCCAGCAGCTTTAGGCCAGGAACTTAATGCTCCTATTTCTAAGGGGACAGTCCTTAGATCCTATGGTGCCTCACAGACCTTAGAGTCCACTTTGGATCACTGAGGCTGTAATCCTCTAGGAAACCACCTCTAGGAAGGGTGAGACACCTAAACCACAGCTCCAGCGAGGCAGTGAACTTGCAGGGAAATGAGACTTTAATGGTTTATTGAACACATTCAAACCAAAACATAGCTTTCTGATTTTGCTCCAACTGGCCCTGAAGAAAATATTGCTCCTTGACTTCTTAATTGAAAAAGAAAAAAAAAAAAAAAAAAGTATTTTTATTTCTTTATTCTGGAAGGAAAGGGGGTTCAAAATTGAGATGTTTTTCTCCCTAAAAATTTCTATTTTGTGAAAACTGCCTTCCTTGCTGGGCAGTCTTCCCAAAGGGAATCCCCAGCCAGTCCCGGGGCTAATATCAGTGCATAGTCTTTGGAGCTGATCCAAAGGTCATTCACGCCATTAGACATTTTTATCGCGGACTTGAATAAACTTTGGACTAGGCTCTTTTGGCAGAAACATATACAGTCTGGAAACCTAAAAATAAATCTTGATTTGGAGCCGTCCACAGCTTTTCAACCACCACGATGGTATGTAGGTATGAGCTTGCAGAGGGAAGGGCTGACACAATGAGGTGATTTGTCTGCCTCTGTGACTAGAATATCTTCTAGTTTTGGTGAAATAAACAGGGAGAGGGCTCAATATTAGGAGCTCAAATGGAAGATATTGGCTCAGGAGATGCTTTGGCTTTCTTTGCATGAAGCCTTGCAGCAGTGGTGCCTCCTGGAATATGTCACTGTGTCCTAGCAAGTGGAGAGGTCACAGCTTATCTGCACCAGTAGTTTTGGGGCCAACAAGAACGATGGGCCAGAAAGAGAGAATAGGCAGTTAAAACACAAAATATCAGCCCTGTGGCTTAGTGTTCGTTCTCTGGTTATTGAAATTCATATGGCACAGCTGGCCTTAAGTGGCACTAGCAGAGCCTCAGTGCTAGTTTAGCCTGAGTCTGCTGCAGCCCCTGATTTTAGGTAAGAATGCTGTGATTTGTGCCTGCACGTGGGATTTTCACGTACCCAGCTGAGGCTGGCAGTTGTGGCTGGAATGAGGTGAGGGAATACTGATCTCTGTACTTCCAGGAATGGGGTAGAACTATGTTATCATTTGACCAGCCCATCAGGTAATTTGCAGGTGCCTAGAGTAGATGTGGGCTGAGTGCAGAGCTGGGAGATTCTTAACTGGAGACACCAGGCTGCCCAGGGGAAGGAGGTATTGAAGGGCTGGACATTTCCAGCCTCTAAGCACTTTTACAAATCTCAACTTAAATGCAGAAGGTTCAGCAAAGCTACAAAAATAGCAACAGCTGCTCTGGATCCTGCTGGAGTGGCCTTCTGTCCTAATCTGCATCCTGTCCGTGTCCTGAGAGGTTCACAGGAGAGTCAAAGTGAGAAAATTTTGATCAAAATGAATCACAATTCGCTTATTCACCCTGCCCATTCCCCTTGCGGTGCAGCGTGAAGGGTTTGCTCTGCAAATACTGCAAATCTCACACTGTAATTACCCTGCCTAAACCATTTTACCTGGAGCTTGCTCCAGCTCTTGGCAGTGATCTGAGTTAGCTCTGTGTGCAGAAAAAGCAAAGTGTTTCCACATCTCAGTTCATCTCTACCACCACAAGAGCTTAATAGTGTCTATCACTGCTTGCTGGTTAGTGAATCTTGAAAGCTGAGTACAAGTCCATCATTTGCTGATGTTGAGGTCTTATGAGTGGCCACATTTTCTGCAACATTGTCTGGTTTCAAAACAAACAGTAATTCTCACTTGCACAATATATACTCAAGTCTAATTGATGCTAATTGTCATGGTCTAGTGCATCTGAATGTCCTTTGGCTTATTAGAAAACTGAATGTGCAGAAAATTACAGGGTTTTTGGCTCTATGGACCCTCCCATGGTTCAGCAGGTCTCTGTGGGGTTGTTTTTCTGAAAGGAAAAAGCAATTGCCAAGGAGGGTGCCTGACATATGAGACCTGGAAGGAAAGGGTGAAGAATAAGTGGTGAAGAATTGTGTGATGTTATGATATGAGGGCACAGAGAGAGAGGAGATGGTGAGGAGAGCACGGAGGAAACCTGAGGCTTTTGGTCACGGAGGTGATGTGCTTGCTGATGCCAGGAGAGGGTGGCAGGTACCAGTTCTCATTCTTTGCCAACAGTGTCCTGCTGTAGCAAGGTGCAGCCACTGAAGCTGTTGGCTGTGGTCAAGCCAGCAGCTAGTCCTTTCCGAGCATGGCATATTCAGCGGGTTGGTCCATCCTAAACACAGAATAATGGAATCGTTAATGTTGGAAGGGACCCTTAGAGATCATCTAGTCCAAGCCCCCTGCACACACCAGGTCACCTAGAGCACGGGGCACAGGACTGTGTCCAAGCGGGTTTTGAAGATCTCTAGAGAAGGAGACTCCACAACCTCTCTTGACCACCTGTTCCAGTGCTCTGTAACCCTCACTGTTAAGAAATTTTCCTTAAGTTCCTGTGGAACTTTTGATCCTTCTGTTTGTGGCCATTTACTCTAGTCCTGTCATTGGCCACCACTGAAAAGAGGCCGGCCCCATCCTCCTCACTGCCTCCCTTGAGGTATTTATAGACACTGATCAGATCCCCTCTCAGCCTTCTCTTCTCCAGGCTGAACAGGCCCAGCTCCCTCAGCCTTTCCTCATAGGGCAGATGTTCCAGACCTCTAATCATCCTTGTAGCCCTGCGCTGGACTCTCTTCAGTAGTTCCACAACATCTTTTTGCATCCATCTGGATATTGGATTTTTTGTTTTCCACCTGCAGCAGAACAGAGTTTGCCCCAGCTAGAGCAGCCCCTCTTTTCACAGGGTCTCCACGATTGTCCTGCTTCCCAGGGCAGCTCTTGAAGCTCTAGCAGTGTCCAAGGGTGTTAAGCTGTGGCCGGAATTGTGCTGGCCCTGGTGAGAATACAAACGTGTAGTTTGTTGATCCTGGACTGTGCAGCAGTACTACTGCCTGGCAGGCTACGCCACAAGAGCTGGCAAGGCTGTTTCCAGCACACTCCTCTTAAAGGGAAAAGGTTGTTTTCAAATTTCTTCTTCTTTCCTTCTCTCTCCTCCAAGTCTTTGCCTGCCAGGAAGCTCTGGGGAGAAGCTCTGCTGCTCATCTGAGCTTCTCAGGCTGAGTACAAATAGCCGAGCCCTTGCTGTGGCACACGGCAGTTCCCCAGGACTCTGCAGTGCGTGGGGCACACTGAGGGTGAAGATGAGCAACCCCCCAGCATCTGGAGGCAGAGGAGAAGAAATGAGGCCCTGTTACTCTGTGTGAAGGATTCCACTCCTGCCAGAAATGAGACAGCCCCAAGACCTTGATGAATCCTGCTCTAAATCCCACCCCTCTGAAGTGCTGGGAGGCTCTTCATGAATTACTCGCTGGCATGCAAGATGTCCAAACCAGATTATTCTGGCAGAAACAGAGTAAATTCCTGCTGTGTCCAGCCCTTGCTGATGGAGGGAGAATAAATGAGAGAGAAGAATTTATTCCTCTAAATTTTACCCCAGCAGAAAGCTCCCTCGGGGCAGTAGCTTCCCTTTCTCCTTCTCAGGAAAATACTCTGAGCTGAAAAGAAAGTAGGAGGTGTCTGATCCAAACCTTCTAGTGCAAAAATCAGCCCTTCAAACTCAGCGTATCTTGCTGGGAGCCAGAGCTGCCTGCAGAAGGCAAAGGGGAGGTTCTCAGCTGCTCTGTGGGCATTTGGCCCTGCACAGGAGGCGTGCCCTGTATCCGGAGCGTGTGCTTATTCCGCTTGGCACGGGGTGGGCCACCAACGGCAGAGCAGGAGCAGGCTGAGAGTGACACGAGAGGCTGCAAACAAATCTGCAAGCAAGTGAACACAGACTGCAAACAGGGCTGGGCCGAGGTGGGCGAGCAGAGAGCTGCAAAGGGGCTCTCGGATCATGTTTCCCAGCCTTGTGGAAAGGGGGCTGGAGGTTACAAACTTCCTGACAGATGGAATGAAACGCTGTCCATGCAAATACGGCACACTGTAGCAGGTTGGTATGGCTTGTTCATACTCTCTATGGATTCCCTTGTAATAGCTTTCTAGAGAAATGGTCATGGTGTTGGCTGCTCAGGTTGTCATATACTGCAGGGAACATCACAAAGCAGTCCCCTCACCAAAGAACTGAAGCACGTGCCAATGTGCTCATCTGGATCAGGGCTGTGAGAGCTCAGTTGTCCTGTGTCCTACTGTGAAATACCCCAGTAGGGAGGCATCAGGGAAAGGGCCACATCACACCTCCACTCCACGAGATGAACGACTGCAAAGATTCCTATAGATATTTTGAGAAGGAAAGCCCCAAATTTCTGTCTTTTATCACTGAAGTTTCTTGGACTTGTAGTGCTCAACCCAGTGCCTCTGAATTGGGAAGAGATTACACACGGTTATGCTGAACTTGGGTTTTTCACGTGCCATGGTGGGACTGTCCTATCTGTCGGCGAAGCAGAAGCTGGGAAGAACTGGGGCTCGTGAGCTATGTCTGCGGCTGGCATTGGAATCTTGGATTTATCCCATTTAGAAGGAAACCTGCAAACCCTTTTTGGGAGCAACATATTGTCCTAAGCACAATCATGTGTTCAGTGTGTAGATGATTCAAATGTCTGTGTGTCTTAGGGGCCAACTTTTAATCGAAAACTGGCCCCATTTCAGTCTCTCTGCTGATTGTTTTGTATTCAGAGGCCTGAACTAAGTCTGAGTGAAAATGTGCTGGGGGGAGCTTCAGTGGGATTATTTACCAGCACAGTAACTATTCCAGCAATTTAGGGAATAAACAAGCACCACTTAATCTGCTCTTGCTCGAGGGCAGCATTTATTTATGTGTATTGTTTCCTCTTTATAACATGGGTACACATATGTTACCCTGTCCAGTCAGGTAGAAAATGCTGCAAACCCTTTGTGGCCCCTTGGAGGTTTGGCACTGTCTTTTCCTGGGGTGTAGCTGAAATGTTTGTATCTGTGGGGGCTTAGTGTAAATTAAACACTGCTCCATTGCAGAACTTTCTGATTTAGGCCAGTTTAGGATGGCTAAATGCAGAGCACAGAACTGTCATCGTGCAGATGTTCTTGTGTTTCTTTGCTAGGTTTAAGGGATCTGGCTAAAGCTGGTGGACAGCTGCATCATTCAGAGAGGAAGAATAATGTGGAGGGGGGTGCCCCTATGGCCATGCAGCCTTTCTGCTTGTAGAATCCGAGACACTTCTGTCACGCCAGGTAGTGCAAGGAAAAACTTATTTACCCTTTCCCTGCCTCCTCCTCACCACCATTGCAAATGTGTTTCCTGCTTTCTAGGCAAGGAAATCTCCATTGTTGTTTCCCTGACACATTCTGAAATATGTGGAAGTATCCGTCATGTTCCTTGATGGAGTTCGCTATGGATACCCTACTGAAACTGCACACACTTCGCGTTCTAAATCAGGTCTTCTGTTGAGTCACGCTTTTTCTCTCCTCTGCAGATCTAAGCAAGAGGAAGGCAGCTAACCCTACAGCATAGCTCTTCCCAGCCATCAACAGCAATCAGCTACACAGCAACCTCAGCCTGCACAGGGCAAACTGAATAGCTGCTGTTGTGAGCGTTTGTGCATAGACACCTCAAGGTAGGTCATCTCTGCAGAAGACGATTTAGCCAGCCCAGCATACACCAGCAGCCTGGTCAGGAGGTAGCACAGTCTGCAATGCTGACTTAGTGGCCTGCACTAGTGTCTGTCTGTCTTCGCATGCTGCTGTCCTGCAAGACTTTTGTCCTGTGAGTCTCCATAAGGGAGCAAAGCACAGATCCAACGTAAGGTGATACAAGTTCCTACTACTCACCCAGGGGTTATTTTCAAGTGCATCCTCATGGGTTTTGAGTCTTGGGCAGTTTCTCCATTAATTCACCTTTTACAGCAATAATATCTCCAGTCCTGATTCTGTATTGCATTTCAGGACTTGCAGTATCAGACTTACCTGTCAGTGCTCTTGCAAAGTTGGAATAGCCTCTCAGTATAGAGCTGCTGCGAAGGATTCCCTGCACATAACAGCATGAGCTGGGGTTGGGATTGGGTTGGGATGTCCGAATTTACCTGAGATATATCCAGGGACATATCACCTGCCCCCAAGGTGCAGCTGTCTAAGGATGAAAGGTAGCAGCTGTTTCATTGTTCACAGAAATACCATGACAGAAAAATATAACATATGGCTGAAACTTCAGAGGGGTGTCTGTGTTGGCAGCAGTTACTTGCCCTGTTTGAAAATGGTCGCAACAGAGAGGTTAATGCCCAGGGATTATACAGGCACAACTGTGATTTTCCGTTTGCTTTGATGTCTCAATTAGCAGAACTTGGAGTAGGAGGGCAACTTCTTAGCTGTTTCCAGCCTTCTGGGGAAAAAAAAAAAAAAAGAGTTTATTTATTAGAATAGGCAGGTCACAATTTAACTGAGAGATTGTTAGAGAAATTCAGAGCCTGTGGGATTTATGACAAGGTGATGAAAGAGGAACTCTGATAGTTACCCAATAAGCTTCTTTTTTTTTCCAAGAACATAAAGTTAAAAAAAAAATAAATTAAAAAATGAGGATTTTTTTTATGAATGGGTTCTTGTAGCATGCAGGCTGCTAACACTATCAACATTGTTCCTGGGGAACTTCAGGCATCTAATCAATCTTCATTCTGTAAGAAAACGTTCCAAACTATACGAAAACCACATGGCTTCTCCTGTTTGTAGGGAAAAACCTGACCTGACCCCATATGTGCTCCAGAAAGGCAAAGTCCACATCTTGGGGCTGATTCCAGCAAGCCTTGTGATCCACTTTCTTTGTCCTGGCACTCACCAGAAGGCATGTTGTGTAGGGATGCAGCTTCCCTTGGGTAGAGGGAGATGTTCTAGGTTTGTGGAGGGGAAGAAGGCACTGGAAGCATTGCATTACATATCCCAGCATTTCATGATCTTCAGCACGCAGAGATCTGAACAGAAACGTTCCTGATCTTTGCCTGGTATGGAAAAGGCACCATTTGTCTCATATCAAATTAAGTCCATTTACCCCAGCTGAGAATTGCTTTAATTTGGGGACAATATTAAGAGTGTGTTGAGTTGAGTCAAGCATTGCTGTCACTGGGATACCGGTGGTGTTGGTGGCAGCAGTGAATGCACTCTGTTCTGAGGTCTTGGCCTCCAGGGTAGAGGCCAGCAGATGGCCCTTTCTATAGGTGCTTGCAGCCAAATTGCACTGCCTGTGGGCTCTCCCGAAGGGCAAGAGAGGCAGCCCTGCCCTGTGCCAAGAGGCACCAATCCCAGTGTCAGCTGCTGTCGGACAGACACCCCTTGGCTGCCTCCAAGCCCAGGTTTGTTGCCCATAGAGGGAGGAAGCAATGAGACCAGGCACAGCCGTAGGTGCAGCTTGAGGCTTCCCATTCCTCCCACTGCAGTGTCTGAGCAAGGCTGGAGCACGGAGCAGGAGCTGCATATCCTGTGCACCCGCTCCGGCAGCTGGGAAGCAGCCCTGCTGTGGGAAGGAGGCAGACAGATCAGGCTGGAGGCTGTGTCCAAGGCCACTCCTCAGCCCTCTTTTAAATAGCAGGAGGACAGTTATTGAAGAGTTTTGTGGAAGGCAAATTAGGGTCATTCAGTTACTTTCCAGACAGCTTCAGTCTCAAAAGGGAGCAGTGAAATGAGTTGCCCAGCATCAGCCAAAAGGGCAGAGCCGCAACTTCCCAAGCCAGTCCTACAGACCTGCCTTTCTAATCATCTCCATGAGCTTGTTTTCCCTGGAGACTCTTTGCTGCCAGAGCCAGCCTTGTTTCTCTGTCAGATGTCAGCACGCTGCCTACTGCTCACACGCTGTCCTGCTTGTTGCTTCCTTGAAGCTTGTTACTATCCACCTTAAGGTTGCAAGGCTTTTTCCATCCTCAGACATTGCCTCTTCCAGTGCTCTGAGGGCAATTTGCCTTTATGCATACACATACCATGCCACAGACAGGGTGGGTATAAAATACATGTTTATTTTATACAAATATAGATTCACAAGGCACAGGCAAATTTTCCCTTTTGAAGAAAAGGGACTTCTGCTGAAAATATGTTCTGCTTTGAAGGCTAATAGTTTGTCTCATAAATTATCCTGCTGTTTCTTCCAGATCTTGTGCAGAAGTGAGGTGCATCCTAGTCAGTGGTTTCAAAGGCTAGTTCAAACCCAAGCAAACTGCAACAAGCTGCTTCTGGGAAACAACTGAACTGTGAATAGTCCTGGAGATCAAAAGAGAAAAAAGCCTATAGAAAAGACAAATCAACAGGCTATTTAAAAATGGGCTGTGGTAATGTGATTTGGCTCCAATTTTTAAACTTGGGCAAACATAGGGGAGAATTTTAGGTCCCAAATACTGGTCTGTGAGAGTAGAGAGCAATGTGTAAATCTAATTGAAGGCAATATGGTGCAGCAGAGCAGTAGGCTGTGATCCCACTGGTAGGGGGACTGGCTGTGTCTCTGGGTTGACATCTCTGGGTCTCTGTGAAGCTCTCTGCCTCCAGATGGGTAGCAGAAGACAACAATACTCATTAACAGCAAGCTGAATTCATTCACTTTCTTTCTGAAGAGGATGGACGCAACATGTTCAAGTTGAAATGAGGAAAGTCAAGGTTTTAGGTCTGTGGTGTTTTATCTAACTGAAGCAAAGCATCTGCATCCTGATAGTCTCTGTCCCTTCTCCCCAGCCAGAGGATGTGCCAGGCATGTAAACATGACCAACTTGACCATACTGGAGATAAAGATAATGATACCATTTGACTTTTTAAAATACTTTTTTGTGTAATAGTATAATAAGGAAGTGCCTACAGCCTGGGTAAACATACCCTTTTGCCCACATGAGAACAGCAAGGCCAGAGCAGACCAGTTTTGATTCCTATCCCTGAAAGTAGATCCAGAACAGAATTTTTGATCCAGCAGTAATATCTGTAAAGGTGAATTAAGATCTCACTTGCAACATTATCATCAAGAGTATTAAATCAATTCTGCATACTCTGTAATAACCTTTAAAATATTTGTTTTTCAGAGCAAAGGGAAGTTGCATGGAGTTTATTTTGGTACCCATTGCACATAACTGCTCAGTAATTTGCAGGGACATGTACATAAAGTTACAGGCTGTTGTGTGGCATAATGGAACAAAAATACTTTTGCTGAAATGACAGGCTCTAATGAGACTTGCCAAGAAAATCGCAGCAAAAATGCAGGACAAGCCCACAACATCCTTCCACATGGAGCAAACTAGTTCTAGAGCCCACATGCGTTCACCCAGCGTCTGTTCTAGTCTGTAATCCTGTGCAGCTCCATTCCTGCACCTGGCTTTTTTTTGTAGAAAAGTTGTAAAACTTCACATGCTTTTATGTCTGTGGAAGAAAGTTGGAGAAACTGGTTTTGATAAGGAACTGGCACAATATGGAGGTAACGAACTCCTTCTAACCAGGGTATTGCTAAGGGTTGATTAGCCTGGAACATAACAGCATAAAGAGAAGGATGATGAAGTGACTAAGCTCTAGAACTGGGAGTCAGAAAGATTTGGTTGTGGAGACACATTACAGGACAGAAGTTACAGAAGATGCTGGTAGCCATATCTATTATTGAGGTATTATGGCAAAAACATCACTGAATTTCCACCTACTGAGATCCTCCAAAAAGAAATCCTTTTATTTTTTTAATAGTAGAAATTCCAATCATATGGGCTGAAATCTGCCCTCATGTGCACTTTCTTTGGTATGACCAGTCTTCCTGCCTCTCTCCCTGTCCAGCAGCAGTTGAGGCTGTCAGTTTGCCAGGAGAGGAGCTGGCTCTTCAGGCTGCACTAGGTGACCTACCTGATGTCTGATCCTTGTCTCCTCTCAAAATGGTAGGCTGCATGGAAACTTCTGATGGGCCTTTGTGGGATGTCATGACGACAGAGCAACTGGAGATTAACAGCACTGAAAATGCCTGATTCTGGTATAAGAAGGCTGAAGGCTCAACTCATGCATGCTACCACCTACTTACAGCTGCTAAAGCTGTTATTTCACCTGTATTTAATCTGAGGAACTAGCTTGTTTTGGCAGCTCCTGCAGATGTGAATGCCACATGTCAGGGGTGTCATACCCACTTCTTGGCTTTCCTTCCCATGGTGTGACCCTACCTAGATCAGACGAAAGATATATGGGACGAAAGACCAGGCATTGATAGACAGCCCTGGCAGACAGCTTTCTGGTGGAAACTGCTCAGGTAACTGCCTCAGAAACACTGTCTTGTTCCCTTCTATTGAGGCACAGGATCGGTGGGATGGAGGACTGAAGCAAGGAATCTTGCAACCAGTGGTCTGATTCATTCTCACTCAGTGTATCACAGTCCTGCTCCTGGCACTAATTCAGGCTTCTAAAGAAGGCCATGAACTGAGGGGGTTGGTGAGGTGAACGCAGGCCATACAAACACATGGTGAAGCTTTGCTGGCTCTCTTCATGGTCGTGCTGTGGTCACCCGGACTGCAGCAGTCATTTTTCATATGTTAGCATTTAGATGCCCAAAGAGACAGTCTTACAGAGTCCTTAAGGGAAGGGAATATTCTTCTAGAAGAAGATTAATACATAACAGAGAAAACAGAAGCACCTCAGATCATTCAAACACTGTCTTTAGTACCACTTTTCTAGCTGATCTGTCTCTATCAGTAACTACAGTTATACCTGCACCGATTAGAGCCCTCCATGTTAGAAAAGCGAGATGTTCTGTGGGATCCCTCAGCAGAGCTGAGAGCCCAAAGGAGCAACTGTTCCTTTCTTTACAGGACATGACTTTTTAGGGAAGTACTCAGTGTGATCTGAGTGTATTGATGTGCCTTAATAGCCTTGATCAGCCCCAGCTGGGACGTTTATGAAGCTCCCCTGTCCATGTGCCTCTAAGTTCAGACCTGGGTGTTAACTCCTTGTTTAGCTGTGTTGTAGGATACCTGTCTGCAGGTCTGTTAGGCTTATGCCTGGATATGGATGTTGTTGATCTGGAATTTGAGCTGTGAACTGTCTTCTCAGCTTGAGCTGGCTTTATTTTCTCCTGATGATCGGTGGGTTTGTTTATTTTTAAATTATTTTTTCCCTCTTCCAGTAGTTCTAGGATGAAGCGTTATTAAAGGCCCTGGCATTACAAGTGCTGCATTCCAGCGCTTGGAAAACATAGGAACAAAGGTAAATTAGGGAGACATGGAAGATATTTTGGATTAGATGGCTACAAAACCAGACAGGTGTCCCCTCATAACTGACATGACTCAGGAACAGTCAAATGGCTTGTACCAGGGTAAATATAGAAGAGGACAAGGCCTAGATTGCCCTGTTCCTTGTCCTTTCCTTCCTGTCCTGCAGGCTGTAATAAATAATACAATTTTATTTATCCAAGAAGCCAGGGCTGCTCTGGCAGAGCCAAACTGGTCTCTTGAAAGAGAAAAATGCATAGTATGAACCCTTTCTGTGGAACACACGTGTGAGAAAGTTCAGCAAGAAATCTGTCCTGCCCTTTCCTTGTCTACCTCTAATGTGTTTTTGTTTCTTTCCAAAACAGTTAAATTTCCGGACAAAGAGAATTGGGACTTTGATTTGAGTTTCTTGGCTCTTCTCAGCTCATGTCTCCCTGACCATTCCTTTATTCAAACAGAGGCTTTTGTACGCAGTATATGAGGTTGAACCAAGGGCAAATATTATTACAGTCTCATGTTCTGAATCGACACCAGCCAACCCTCCCTTCTGCACTGTTCTAACAGGATTTTGTGTCCAGTTATGCACTTTCTCCAAAGGTCTGGCTGTGCCCTTCAACATACCCATGCAAGTCCCTTGCCTCCCCAGGGCAGGACTGCGAGCAGAGCTGTCAAGACAAAATACTGAGTTGCATTTGCCCTGTGCCTAACGGGGACTGGGCCGCACAGCTGAAATCCAGGCTCTTTGTCTAGGGGAGGAAAGTGCTGGGATTTGAGTGGCCTTATCTGTCATAAGGAATAAAGCACTAGGCAGATCTGAGCCCTCTCTGCAGACGGGGAAGGGCAGAGAGTTCAGAAACAGGCAGGTTTGAAGGAAGCAAACTCCTCCAGGGACAGAGTTGGTAGAAAGGTGAACCTAGAAATAGCTGGAGGGAGAGCATCCAAGAGCAGCCTTGATAAGCTGCTTACAGCCTGCTCGTTATCTCTCTTCTTTCATCTGGCTTTTTTTCCACCATTTTGCCGTTTCATGATGCCTTCCTCTAAGCTGTTCCACTAATTACTTCCTTGCTTAACTTTCAAGCCCTCACTGGCTGTTACTTATTTTCCCTTTCAGCTGTTTCAATTGTTTTTATCCTTTCCTCTCCTCTTTGGCAGGAGTAAAGAGAAGGAGTTGGGAAGCAGGAGAAGAATTGCAGTGAGAGGAAGCTGAACCAGCAAGGAGGCTGGTCCCATCCTTTTGTGGAGATATCCTGCAAAGAGAGGGTTGTTCTAATGAACTTTCCTGCAGTGGCAAGTGCTGCCTATCAAGTGTGGCCTGTGACAGGTTGTCTCTTTGGTGGAATATCTTGCTGGAAATAATTTTTGGTGAGTGAAGATTTTTCATTATTGGGGGGCGTTATCCCAGCTTGGCCTTTTGAAAGCATGTGAACTGAGATCTGAGAGTATAGATGCTAATAGAGCCCTAACGTGTCCTGAAAATGTTGGAAATGGTGGATGTAGATGGGAATTGGTCTGGCCCATCCGTAAGGCTTGATCCATGTGACTCCCATCCCCTGTGGGCTGTTTGGCAGAGCTCTCCTAACCTTGTGCACTTTGGAAAGTTTCCAGGCTATCTCTTTCTTTTTTTCTTTTTTTTTTCTTTTTTTTTTTTCCTCCTCCTTGCACGCTCAGGGCTAATATGCACATTGCTTTAATTTGCTCTTCAAATGAGGCCCAGCTATACCTGTAGGTGCCTAGCTGTTAAGTCAGTAATTTATTTCATAGTAGTTTAGCATGTTTTTAAAAAGCCTGCTATGTTATGAGGCCTCTGTTCATTGCTGGACTGTGCAAACCTGTAAAATAGTGCTGGAAAGAATTTGTTTGGAAGAGAGGCCCTAGGTGAACTATACTACTTTTTCTCTCTTTTTTCCCCTCCTCCCTCCAGTTCGCCCATTGGGCCGTAAAAGAGCTTAAGAGTTGGTGCTGCTTTATTAGTTTTTCCTACTTATAGACTCTCCTTTAATTGGTCTATGTGTTGGGTATTAGACTGTGTATTGCAGAGAAAGAAAAGGGGCAGATGGGATGTGACACAGGCCTTCTCCCTGCACTTATAAAATGATACTCATGTGGTTTGTATGGGTGGGATATCTAAGCACCTCTAATTTCAAAATAGCCTTGCAGACCTGGTGCAGGATTTAGATTCCCTACTTGTGTGATCCACCTCCACTTTCCCAGCCTCCTTAGTGACGTTGCCTTTTGCCATGTCCAGTGCCTTTCTCCTACCCCCGATTTGGGGTACCTTGGCCCACATAGAACAAGTTCTTCTGTAAAGACAGTACAGGCTTCCCTAGGGAATTTCCATGAGCAAAAGAAGAAAAAAGCCTGTGGCTCAGGACATTCACGCTGGCTACTGACTGGACCAGTGCAGAGGTCCAGGGGGCTTCAGCTGCCCTTTAGCTCTCCTTCACACTGGTTAGTTGTCGCTGATCCTCTGAAGGCAAAGGTGGGCTCAGGGCTGCTGGAGACCTGCTTTGCCACGACTCAAGGGACTTGCTGCACGGGTTGGACATGATTTCATACTAGGGTAAGCTGAGAGCAGCCTCATTTATTTAAAGGTAGTGCTGAATAATGAATTGGAAAAACAACTGAGGTGGGGAAAGATGGGAGCAGTGGGCAAAAGGAGGAGGGATTTGGGCTTAGAAGAGGCAGGGAGACAATGTGTCTCATTCTGCTCCGCGCTTGCAGTGTTCTGAAGTCCCCTGCAGAGCTGGACAGTGTAAAAGTACTTGGCAGAGTTGGAGCAGCAGCTGCTGGTGGCCACAGCACAGGCTGCAAGCAGGGGAGAGCCCTGCATAGCCCAAGAGGACTGCACGAGCAGTAGGGAGTTTATGCTGCAGCAGCCGAAACTTATTTTAAACAAACCAAAAGCTGTCTAACCCCATCAGCCTCCACAGAAGCAGTGCGTCTTGGGGCCAACTGGGACTCTTGCCTGAGGATTTATTCTTGCAGGAGTATTTGGTTCCCAACCAGGATAAAACTCCAGGCAGCCTCATGCACAAAGCCTCCCTGATCTGAAGAGATTGGCTTCTGAGGCTGCTCAAGGCAGAACCAAGAATCTTAGTTGGTGGAGTAATTCTCCCTACCCAGCATGGACATAGCAGTACCAGTCCTTGGAGAGTGGCTAAACTGGAGTCCTTTCCAACCCATGTGCCTTTTACTTGATCCTCAGATTTGTCATCCCCAAAAATAACAACTCCCCCTCTCATTCAGCTCTGTGCGTATGTTTCTGTGTGCAGGACTTCAAAATAGAAAACTGAAATATTTCAAAGTTTTGTCTGTGTTAGGACTGTCTTTCTAGCACTGTGGCTTACACTGGATTTCTGTATTCTACATTATGCTGCTCATTAATAAGTGATATTTACTTTATTGGCAATATGCCTGTTTGCTGGCTACCTACTTGTGAAGTAATTAGCTACACTCACCTCTAAGGGAGACTCAAATAGTCTGATAGAGACTGTTTTTTTGTCAGATGGGATACTTTAAAATGAAAAGCAAATCAAAGGCCACTGGTGCTCTGCTGGGAAAAGGACAGGGCCCCCTCTCCTGATAATATGATGCAGTTTAGGACTTTCTAAGAAACAAACGAGGCTGCATTTTGAGCTCTGAAATTTTAGTAGCCTTGGGCTTTTGGGAAGCTCTAGTTCATTTAGATTCTGGCATTTACTTTTGTTTGCTTGGACTGTAAAAACCTTTTTGTTCTGATCCTCGAGACCTGTTTACCATTCAGCACATGTGTTCTGCATCTCTTGCACTAAAATCTTTTGAGGATTTGGCAGTCTCTTTTAGTTCTTCAGTCGGCCTTGGCTAAGGAGCAATGGCAAAAGCCCATGGAAATCTATTGCCCAAAATGTGTTGTCCCTGTTCTAATAACTAGCAACCCCACTTGAGGTAGGGATTACTGGCTTTATTTTTGGCAAATCTAGTTACCATGCTGAACTGAAAGCAAGCGTGCTGATATAAAACCAGAGAACAACTTTGCTAGTTGCTTATTTATCTGCAGACGGAATGAAGCTCTAAGCTTTGCCTTCTACCCTGATTTATTGCATAGTGCTTCTGTGCAATGGTGAGCATGAACTGCTCTCTAAAGATGCGTAAAGCTGGTACCGCAGCTTGGATTCTGTGTGATTGAACCTGGGAAAACTGCACTGAGCTGAACCGGCATCTCTACTGTGTGAGTACCAAAGGTTAGGCCTTGCAGTAGCTTTTCTTTGACCTCTCAATACTGAGGTTACCCAAAGGATTGCACTTCAGCTTCAGGCCCTATGTGCACAGTTGACTGCACAGAGGATAAGCCAATGGGAGAAATCATTGCCTTCCTGCAGTGGTTCCAGTTCAGCAACCTGGAAACTTGTCAGTCACAAAACCAGCTCCCATTGCTGAAGACTCTTCACATGGCCTCCAAGGGAGGATCAGAGGCCTTAGGAGCCCTCCAGGCAGAGCAGGTCCTGGCTGCCCTGGGCAGGGAGCTGTGAAAACACAGAGCACGAAACCATCCCCTCCCCAGATGGCTCCCAGTTGCAAGAGCTCTGCACTGAGACCTGCTCATAAAATAGCTGGATGGCATTTAATTTCACTGATGGCTTTGTGTGGAGGCCATAGTTTAGCAAGGCACCTGCCTGAAATTACGCACATGACTACGTGTATCCCTACTCTGCATTGCTAAATCCCAGTAAAAAAAAAAAAAAATGGTTCTCTTTCCATCAGTTTATTTAACAGCAGAGCTAAATGACTGTCTGCTCGGCTGGTTTGCTTGTACCTCTCAGACTCTGAGCTTGAAGAAAAATAAAAATAAAAACTGGAGGGTGAGAGTCATGGGGGAAAAAAAGTCAGTCACTTCCTCAGGAAACACCTATAACAACAGTGCTTGGAAAAATGTTCAAGAAAACCTCTCCTGTTTTGATTAAAAAGTTTAAGGAAAAAAAAAAAAAAGAACTCTGCTCTAACTCCACAACATTCTCCTTTTATTTATTTTTCTTGAGACAGGC
Organism: Crypturellus undulatus; assembly: GCA_013389825.1. Classification (NCBI taxonomy): domain Eukaryota; kingdom Metazoa; phylum Chordata; class Aves; order Tinamiformes; family Tinamidae; genus Crypturellus; species Crypturellus undulatus. Next base: position 30,189 of record VWPW01020901.1, read on the forward strand.
TCTACTATTTTTATACATAATTTTTGCAGAGTTAAATGAGCAATAAGTAGTATTCAGACACTGAGATGAAGTTATGTGTACACCTGCTGACCGCCTCATAAAGAGTGAAAATGCTTTTAGTTAAGAAACAGCAAGTAAACTAAAATACAGGAATTGAGTTCACTAATAAGAAACCCAAGCAGTTTAAAAAAATCTATATTAAGTCACGCAAGGCTTCTGAATGACCTTCTTCATTTGCTGGTGCCTGACAAAACTGATTTCAGTTCTCACTTTAAAAGCTGCCCTTCCTTAAGGTTTTGCTAGTCAAACTATTCAAAAGGATAGAGTTGTGTTGTACATTAGTGTAAATTCTTATATCCCCAGATCTAGAGAGATGCCAGTTGGAAACATGACTGTTGGATGATTGATACCTCCTTGAATTCTTAAAAGGCATGAAATTGCTGCTCTAAGACCTCAGTCAGAAACATGAGAGGTGCTCGAATGAGCGAAGTCTTCGTCGGTGCTCGAGGCGTCGAACTGAGTCTGCACGCTGCAAGGAGGGAGCAGTTGCTGCAGTGTTGAGTAAAGCAGCAGACAGGCTGAGCGCTGGGTAGGTCTAGGTCTCAGTGTGTCAGGATGTGCAGAGATTTGTCACTGCAGGCCTGAGTCACCACAGAGGCAGCAATGGGTTCCAGTGCAAACCCCATGCTCCCCCTCTGGGGTGTCCTGTTGGTGTTTGCTCTGTCTTTGGGGTCTCCTGTTAGAGTTTGTGACCAAGGAGCAGGCCCAGGGCAGCAGCAAGAGAAATTGGGCTCTATAACTGACCGAGTAGATTCTGCTTTTGGTATGTGCTCTGCTTTCATGCTAGATGTTATCTTCGAGTGCTCTCAGGAAACCTTTTTATTGGTACTAATGAGGTCTTCCTGGTGTTAATATTTTCTGAGTTATGGCACCCAGTTTTCTCAAGCAGACTAACTGGGACTTGTGTGGGGCAGTGCAAAGTATCAGGCTTCTTTGCAATAAGATCTGGCTGAGTTCAGAGCTGTGATATGTCTATGAACAATATGTCAGTCTCTAAAGGTTTTCCAGTCCAAAGGAAAAGGGGAGGAAAAAAAAAAAAGCAAGTCTCAGCAAAGGGTGAATTTGATCCGCTCACCATGGGGTGGAGAAGCAGAGAGAAGGTCTTGAATTTCAAACATGAGGCTTGGGTGTCTTTGAACTGAAAGTCAAGGCCAAGAACAATATCTCAGTAACAGGATATGCAATGTGAATTTTACAGCCCGTAACTGCTTCCCAGTTAGGACAGATATTGATGAGCTGTACTCGTGAGGTGTGCTGGGATCTCCAAAGGCTTTCTTGCTCATGTCTCAGAGGTCCCTTTGCAATGCAGCAATTACCACATGGCTCATTTACAGGCTGTGTTCGTGCCTGGGGATTCTGGGGATTCGTGACTCTTGGTAGCATACGTGACACCAAAAAAATCGCACAGCAGTGAGTCTTGATCGTGACAATGACATGGGTTTTGCTGCTGTAGAACTAGACTCTTCAGCATGCAGCTGTCCATCCCAGAATGGATGACCGTGTGATCTCTGGGGCTCTGCACACCTGAAGCTTTTGTAGTGTGAAGTGCTACAGAATTGCAAAGCTGGACTTGGGCCACTCGCTCAGTGGAGCATCAGGGGCTGCTCTACCGTCACACTTAGCAGTCATCCTAAAGAGGACATCAGGACAAGGTTAGTCTGGAGCAACCTGGGCTTGTAACTGAAGCTCAGACTCGGCCAAGGTTTCCGTGCCAAGCAAGTGTAGTCTGTGAAAGGGCTGTTTGAGCAGCCTGCTTTCCTGCTGCTCCTCTCTCCGCACGGCACTTGCTTACAGCACGTAACGGCGGTGCAGGGACAGGGCTTTGCTTGTTCGCATTTCGACGCGCACGACGACGAATGTGAGAGCCACTGGACATGTGAATCAAAGAAACCTCATATTCAGGAGTTTGATTTATGCCTGAGCACCAACCGCAGCCCACGCAGGCTGGTGGCTCAACACTTAAGCTGCAGGTTGTAAAACCTCTCCCACTGGTTCTGCCCTCTGCCCCTTTCGACCGTGTCAGGCTGGAAGTGGCTTGTACCTGTGTCCCATGTGCATGGCATGAGAGAGGGGCACTCTCAGCCCTGGAAAGAAGCTTATGGCTCAGAACAGCTCTGAGCTTCTGCTGCTGCTTCTGATCCTGCATTCTGGATCAGAATGTGTAACGCAGCCTGAACACTGTGCAGGCCCTAAATCAGAGCCCCTTCATTTCAAAAACCAGTTGATTTTTGAATCCCCTGCTACATCCCATGGGGTTTTTGAATCCCATCTGCCACATTTCCAACTCCAAATAGGATCTAAAGCTGAACTAACGTTTTTGTTGCCATTGGTGCCTTTTTGTTGAAGGTCCAGATTTCATGAAGAAATCCTGCCCAAGAATTGCTTGCAGAGCAGATCCATCATGCTAGAGAACAGCGCCTAGGAATGCGTCCCAGCACTGCAGCCTGCCCTCCATCTGCAGCTCCTGGCACGCTGAGCAGACAAGGCAAGGCCACCAGATTGCCCGCGGTACACTCGTGCTTACGATGCTCCCAGGGAGATTAGGAGCCAACCCCGAACTCTGAGCTCCCATTACCAACCTGTCTCATTCATGAGACCTCAAAAATGCTGGCAGCTTTGATCCATTCAAGTCCTTGCATAAAACTGGGGAAGCCAAGCTCTGACTTCAAAGTCTGTCAGTCCCCAGATCCGCAAGCAGATCGACAAGAGCTCGCATGCCACTGTGCAGACAGCCTGGTGCAGGGTGGGATGAGAGCACATTCTTTCCTTCCCCAAAACTCTTAAGTCCTGGGCCATGCCTTGTGAAGGCTGCATGCTTTGCTGCAAATGCTTCTGGTCTTTCCTTTTTCTTCTGTGTATTGTAAATTATTCAGGTGACAGCATCAAAGATCAGAGAGCAGTACCGGAAAAATCTGAAATCGATGCTTTATGTTCCTTGGGATCATCTGCATAAAGAGCTCTGCTTGCTCTGCAGGCATAGGGCTGAATTCAGCCACAAAACATCCCTGTAATGGTTTACAGCTGGGGAAACTGAGGCACGGGGCTGGTGGAACGTGACTTGGCTAGAGCATCTGCAAAGTCTCTGCCAGAGCTGGGAGGAGCAGCCTGTCCCGCGGCAGCTCCAGCATCTGCAGGAGCTTCCCCCTCCGGCCGCTCACCGAAGGCTACGCGAGGGATGCCCTGTTTCTACACGTCTCACCTTTGCTTTACAACAGGGCAATCCTGCGGCCGTGGCACCTTGCCAAGCAGCACAGCAAAACAGCTGCAGGTTTCACCCAGCCTGCTGGCCTGTTACCCTGTCCCTGCATCCCCGCTGTAGGACACTCGCCTCACTTCTCTACAGTCCCATCCTGAAATATCATCGGCATTTTCACCAAAATCTTGACCCACATACAGACATTTTGGGTGAGTTCTGATCCATTTGGGATTCTCCAAATGGCTGCTTTTTTCCTTGGTCTCCTTGGCTTTCCATTCCTTAGAAATGGGATGGGGTAAATCCTTAGAGATGCTCTCAGAGAAGGCCTTCCCTGGGCTCTGCTGGGCTTGAATCCATCCTGTCGCTTTCCTGGGTCAACACACAGCAGTGTCAGGCTCTCCGTGCACGTTTTCATGCTCCCGTTGATTTATCCAGCAACCTGAAGAGGAGGGGAGCCTTGTTTTGTTTCTCTCTGGCTGCAGAGTAGCACAGGAGATTTAGCCAGATTGAAGGTTGCTATAAATAGTTTTCTGCCTTGTCATGGGAGTTATCCATTTATTATAGTTTTCTTCCTTGTCAACAGCCCTTTTCAGGGCTGGCTGTGGCAAAAGCCTCATGAGGCTGTTGCTGCAAAGACGCCTTCAAAATGCCCAGAGCACCTGATGAAGCACAACCGCAGCCGACTGATGGGGACAGGGCGTCCGGGGGTGCCCAGGAGCCCTGCTGTCTCTGGCCCACCTCATATTACTTTTATAATAAAGTAATATTACTGCAGCCTGTTCAACAAGTCCTGCTCCTTGCGCAGGTATTCTGGTGTCCTTGTTACCTCTGCAACTCAAGGGTTGTTTCTTCTTCTCCTGGGAAAGATTAGTCAGAGATCTATGAGAAGAGTGTATTATTTTTAACTGCAAGATGAGGCCAAGAGGCTCTTGAATGTGAGTTAATCCTTGTAATACCCTTTCAGGGAGGATTTTTGATATATAAGGATTACCATTTTTCCTGGCTTCTCTCCCCAAGTCCCATTTTAAACCAGTGAAATTTGGCCAGCTTTGTGGTTGAACACAGTACTCACTGAGCCACCATCGAGTGTGTCTGTCTTGGAAGGTGACAGGGAGTTTCTGGAAAGGGAAATTGTATCTCTTAGCTTGGACAAAGGTTGTTCATGCTCAAAAAGGTGGATACAGGTGAAGTGTCTCATGATGCTAAGTGGTAGTTCCTGTCTGATGTTGAGTTCCTGTTGGTTCTGGACAGGCTGTGGGTGCAGGAGGAGGGAAGTGTCTATGAGGGTGAACAGCGTTCGGTCTCTTCAGGCAATTTCTGTCTGCAGGCGTCTGTCCAGCGAGTGTGTCTGCCAGAAGGGTCTCACTTATATGAAGTGACATAAGAAGCTTTCACCAGGAGCAAGCAAGGCTTCAGTCTCATGCAGCACTAGAAGTTCTCACTTATGTGAAGTGACATAAGAAGCTTTCACCAGAACCAAGCAAGGCTCCCTGTGTATTCAGTCTCATGCAGCACTAGAAGTTCAGTGTGCTGCAGGGAACAGCACATCGCTGGCTCCATGTCCCCTCCAAGGCCTTTTATTCGGCTCTCCCTTGGCCTTCAGAGAAAACAGTCCTTTCTTCCTCTTGTTCTGCTTTACTCTCATGCAGCCACGAGCCTTCTGAGCTCTGTTCTCTGCTTGGTTCCTGCAACTTTCACATGCCTGGAGACTGAGGGGGAAAATGAGGGGTTGTAAGTCAGGCTAACAAAGAGAATACCTACAGCGCTTTCAGACTGGGTAGATTCCTGCCGTCCCACTGGTTATTTGAGGAACTTGCTCAGAAAGGCTTGTTTGTGTTGACTTTATCTACTTATTTAACAAACAGCATCAAGAGCTGTAGCAGATGGAAGCGAAACTCCTCCAAAAATATGGAAGAGTAACTTCTAAGAGGTAGACTTCTAATTGCCACTCAAAGAAACTGTTTTTAATTTCCATAAAAGTCTGTTCCTTCTCATCTTTCCAGCAATCTGGAGTTTCACCAAAGCTGAACTTGTCATGGTCGTAGCTTTATAGGCCCCTGAGTCTGTCACCCTGCTTTGCATGAGCTTCTGGCATCGCAGTTAAGCTCATGCAAGAGCAGCTGTGGGGAGAGCCTCTTGGAGCAGGCGGATCTGCCATCGGGGTCAGGCAAATCCAGGAACAGACAAACTGAGGAAATTGCTTTCCTCCCTCTTTGGGGTATAAAATGTTCTCTTCTTTCAAGTTAATTTGTTCTTCTATGAAAGTTCCCCTTGAAATCATTTTCCAACTACTTTGAAAGATCAAATAGATTATATTGAAGGCTACTGTAAGATGAAGTGCCCATTTGGATTTAATAAATGCGGGTTTGTAGATCTAGCCTCATTATTTCTTGGGGATAAACCTATAGAGAATGGAGAGGAGGAAAGTTTTTAATGTTTCTGAAAAATTTATCCCATGAATAGTAAAAACATATCATAGAAATGCACCAGCCACAAAAATGACATCTTAAAGACAGTATTTATGGCTTTCTATATTTGTTTTGCATAAACTTTTCTGGTTTCTATTACATAGATTGATTTATGCAGTTTATTTGGAATAAATGTAACACTTATTTAAAACAAGCAGAGTCCCAATGTGCTAAGAGTCCAGGAGCTATAAAACCTCTCTAGGGTTCAAATTGGGACCCTCCAAGTCCCTTTTATTTGAATATCTTTTTTGGTTAAAAATTTCAGAAAAATAAAATGAAAGTAGATGAAGAAAAGCAATTTAGGAAAATCTAGCCAGGGTTTCATCAGAAAAATTGGTCTGAAGTTTTTATTCAGTGTCTAGTTCTGTTCCTTAATAAAATGTTCTTTATCCAAGTGGAAATTTTGCCACGAATATCGTTTTTCAAGGACGTGTTCGGGAGGTGTGGGGAACTGATGGGGGCTGGTGGGGATGGAGAACTTCTCAGAAAATGTTTTGTTTTTATTGAAATTCATGTAACTTTGGAAGACGCACCAAACTAGAAACCTCTTAGTAATTTTTCCATGGGAGCATTAACAGCTTCAACCTTCAGAAGTGAAGGAACACAAACAAGAATTCAGAGCAAGTTGCTTATAAGCCATCAGTACTTGATTTGTAAATGAGCTTATTGCATATTTTAGCAAGTTGGGGGAAAAACAGTAAAACAAGGGCTGTATTTATTGATTTATTTTTAAAGCACGAAAGTTGGATTTATCTGTGCTTTCCTCCTGTTCCCCTGACACGTTTGGCATCTGCCTTGTTCCTTCCTGTAACTGGATTACTCGTTTACTCATAGTGCGTTTCTAGATTGGTTAAAATAATACTTTTTCTGTATGTGTTAGAGTGGGTTTGCAGGTTGTCCCAGCACAAAGGATTTTCTCCAGAAACTGAACTGATGTCCTTTATGTGCCCACAGCAAGACAGCCGGGACTTGAATTCCCAACTGGATTGATTTGGGGTGTATGCAATGCGTTGCTTGCAAGTGATCTGCAGATCAAGAAGTTACTGGGTGAGTAAAACTTAGGATTTGCCTGAATTTGTTGTTCAAAAGCTACCAGCAGATTAAAACTGTAGCTTGTCAGCTTTTAAATAAGCCAGAATTCTGCTTTCACCTCTGTTAGCTGCAAACATGCCTGTGCCACAGGACCTGGGTGGCTGCAAGCAGTGAGAGTGCATGGTCATACTCTCTTTGTAACTAATCAGTGGGTCTTTCTCCCAGGTGTGCCATCTTTCCCCAAAATATTTGATGTTTATTGTCATGACTCTGTTTTCCACAAATTGTCTAGATTTGCCTCCATAAAGGGATCCAAAGACTATAGTCAGATAGGCTGCCCTCATCTATGCCAAATGAGATGAGGAAATTTTCAGCCACCTCCCACCTACTGACCTGACCAATATGACCTGTATGGTCACTCCCTAACCCAGTCTGATTTAGATATTCTATATTAGCCTCAAAATGACCAGCAGCAGGTGGAAATGGGATCATCCACATGAACCTGTACCTGTAAGGTTGGTCTATCATATCCTCTGGGACAGCAATAAGTAGCTGAAAAGTGGAGTATTTTTTAATCTAACCCAATATAAGTCCTTGGACTGTAGCCTCATTGCCATGGACCTATTGGATTAAACCAGGCTTCTTTGGAAACCAGGGTACACTGCAGAATGTGCTCTCACGTGCTGTTGGTCTCACCATTGACTTTGTGTCTTGGTGGATTATCCACTCATGTTCAGGGCTGGGTTCCTCCCAACAACTCCTATCATCCCCATGTGATGCCAGTGAAATCTGTGTCTCTGGCCCCTCTCAGCAAGTCTGCATCACGTGGGCACCAACAGCATTGAGAGCTTTTGTTCTTGCTATGCCTCCTACCCTTGCCAAGCAGGAAGGCCTTCACACTAAATAAGTGATTGCCCATAATTAGGCACCACTTGACAGAGAAATAATTGGCTGTGCACATGAGTGTTGAGGTAACTGGGGTTAAGAAGCATCTTTTTCAAGTCAGCTGAGCATAGAGCTATGGGGGATGGAGCTATGGAGAATAGCGCTAAGAAATACAAATCCTCCCCCACTGCGTATGTGCACAAAGAGCTCTGATTCCCAACTGCTCTAATTACTGAAAGGACACACAAATCGCTCTAGCAAAGCCTTCTACTCTTCCTTAAGTATCTGATGCTGTTCTCTGGCAGGGCTAGAGCTCTGAGCTGGCTGGCCTTGAGCTACTCTGACCATGGGCAGTTGCCCTTAGCTGTAGTAAGTCTTCTCCCTCTCAAAGTTTGCAAGTGTGGGCACTGATAGAAGCCTGTTTTGAACTGCCTGTTCTTCAGAAGTTATCCTGAAGCACCCTCGGTTTCCAAGAGCAGAGCTGATTAGCTTTTCTTGGTCTTTCTCTGCTGCGGGAAAGCCTGGGCTGCCTGCCTCCTCCTGTGCTGTTCCTTACAGTATGCATCCTTCAGAATAGCATGGTACTAAATGGTCAAGAGGCACAAGTGATAGGAGACCTGCACACTGACAGGAGAACACACAAAAAGAAATTGAATGCTCTTTTGGGGAGGTGTGAGTAGTCTGGATGATTTGGTCGGAGGAACTCGGAGGGTTTTTAGAGGAGACCCGAGGCTCTGCAGCTAGCTCGGTGTTGTTTTCTGCCAGGACTCACTGACTAGCCACCCAATGGGCCTGAGAAAATCAGTATGAAGTGTCAGTCAGGGTTCAGTTCAAGTGACAGCTAAATATGCCTCTCTGGAGATGCATGAGAGCTGGTGGGCCTGAAGCACAAACGCCCTCACACAAAGCAGACCAGTGTCCACACCAACTCGTTCTTAAATCGTACAGTAGCCTTCAGCCATTAACACTTCAAACACCATCCAGCCCTTCGAAATGTCAGCTCATTTGTTAATGTTGCTGTTAAGGTCCCTTAACACACTCTCTTTGCAGAGCTGCTTCCAGCACTGGTCAGATGGTGACTGCTCTGTCCTACACGGGCAATGATGGGGAACAGTCCTGGGATGCTGTGGGAGAGTCAGCAGGGTCTGGAGGTGGGATACAAAGGCCTGGTGCTTCTCACCTGCTCTGCCAGCACTGAGCTCTGCAGCTTTGAGTGAGTCTTGTCTCCTTTCACTCTGTTGAGGCTGGGAGACTACTCGGGCCATAGGCCTGTTGCCTGTGGATACAGCCCAGGCCCAAGGTTCAGGGACAAGCAGAGAGTTTCTAAGTTCACAGTACTCTGCTGCTCCTAGCATGTGCATGAGCAAGAGGGGTGCAGGTTTAAAGTTTATGCCATGTTTTTCTAGACAGGGTGACAAGTGGAGGGGATGGAGTTCGAAGGAGATATTCTCTCATCTTAACAGTAAGAACAAGAAGCTTTCTAGGCCCAGTTGGGCTAAAGATCTAGCTGAGAACCATAGTGTAGGTTCATAGGCTCACTGAATGACTGTGAACAGGAATGCAGTGCATCTGTGGGCAAACCTCTTTCCACTAGTTTTACATTGGATGAGAATACCCTCATCAGTCTGCACCACTGACTCACTTGTGTGCAGAAAGGGGAAAAAAAAGCCAGTAAAGATTTGGGATCTGCCACCCTGTCTGGCAAGAACCGTTCTGGGCTGAGCTGTAGGTTCAGAGCTGCACTGAGATCTGTGCAAAATCCTAGCTATGGGATCTCTGAACATCAGGTAATGCAGGGCCCATGTCTTCAAATCTGGTGCCCTCACAGAGTAACTGACTTGCACCTTCCCCTTGCTGAGTTTGGAAGCCTCCTCTGCCTACTGGGTTTAAAAATGCTCTTTAGAGCTGACAAAACCAACTGTGTTGTCTTTTTTCCTACTCCGTGGACAGACACGGCGCAAGCAGAGTGAGCTTGAATTGCAGCACACTTGCTGCTCACCAGCTGGCCAGGGGAGAACAGTGCCTGCTTCTGTCTGCGCTGCGGGGCTGGAAAGGTGAGGCCAACAGCAGGAGTCAAGACAAATAGGAGCCTGTTTTTGATTTGCCATCTGACCCCTGCCAGCTCAGAGCACCCTGTCTGCAATCGTGACCTAAATTAAGCCCAAATGCCATCAGCGGGGCTGTTGCTTTCCCTCACAATGCAAGTGTTTCCAGGTACCTAGCCAGAGATTTATAATCCACCTCTAATTACATTCTTACTTGTGTCTGCTGTCATGCTGGCTTGGGCTTTCCGTGGTTCATTAAGTCCAAGAACGTGCCTGGCCCTTTGTGCTGCCAGCCTGCGTGCACAGGCAGCAAGTGGCGCCCATGGCCAGCAGCTCCGCTGCCGGAGGAGCCCCGCTGTGCTGGGCTGCCTGTCTTTAGTAGTCCAAATATCACAGGAGACATTTGCGCTTGTTAAATTCTTGACTGCACAGGTCTGCTGTCCACAGTGGATTCACTTGGTAGAAATAGCTCTGGCAGCCACCCAACAGCAAACACACCGTTTTTCTCTTAAATGTGAAGGGAGACAAAAGCTTGGTGTTCGCTGCCCTGCCAACCCTTGCCCTGCAGATAACAGATGATCAGCATCTTTTTCTAGTCAAGCTTAGGTGCTTTTGCTATGAAGCTGAAGATTAGATCCTTGGAAAGGCAATCTGGAATTGATTAGTAGTAATTAGTGTAAATTTTTCTTTCAGGAAACAGTGCACTGGAAGGACCAAGATGGAATACTGTGCCTCGTGACATCATTGTACAGTGTTAGCTGTTAAAAGCATGTTCTGCTAGGGACTGTGCTGGACCCCTTGAGAGAAGTCAGTGTTCGTCCTACTAGACTCGTGTTCAAAAAGGTAAGTTTTTTATTCTGGGTTACAAAGCCTCTCTGCAGAAACGCAGGAGCAGTTTCCAAATAAAGTCAGTCAAGGAAGGCACAAAGTCGAGTAGGAGTACTGAAATCTTCACTGCAGGCCCCACACTCATCCCCTTCTGCCACCTCGTGCCAGGTAACACCACCAGAGGAAGTGCCCTAGACTCCAAGACCTTGCTGTGGGGAACGCTGAGAGCTCTAGCCAATATTAATAAAGAAGCCAGTCCAAATATCATCTCTACTCTCTCCTGCCCCTTTGTTTGCCTGCTGTTTTTCCCCATGTCAAGAGTTTTTCATGTCTGTGTGTTACGGTTGTGACACTGGGGCAGACAAGCCAGGCAAATTCTTTATACACACACTCTCCTGGTCTGAGAAAACCAGACATCGGGGATTTTAGAAATAAACAGTGTAAAGAGATTTGGGAAATTCAGTGTTGAAGCCAATATGTTTAAGAGGCATCTTGGTTCAAGTAAAAGCCTCAACTCATTTCCATTTTTTTTTCCACTTTGACTTTTTTAACTGTTGAGTTAAAGTGACTTCAGACCAAAATGGATCACTTTGTTTCCAGACTATGGGAACACAGGTACTTTGATTTATGCTTAGGTTTTAAGGTGCTAATTTCATCCAAATAGTTTCTTTGTCAATGCATGCGTCATACTGATGGCAAAATGTTTTGTCAAAGAAATTTCTACACTTCCTTAAGGAAACCTGAGAAATCTTTATCTTAACTGTTAGGTTCAACTGTCCAAAAAGAAAGACTACCCAGTGTCTGGATTAGCAGTGGCTGGAGGAAAATGGGGAGAGAGCTGTGAGATTCTACTGCTGATTCGTGGCTGCATCGCTGCACAGCACTCGGAGGCTACAGACACCACAGGTGACTCCAGTAAATTTGGATCCAGCCTATTTTTTTTGTTTGCTTTAGGGTCAGCAGGTAGTAACAGTGAGGACTTGGAGTGAGACACAGCTAGTGATCACTAAATACATGAGTATAAAACTGATGAAATTATTTCTTATGCAGTAAAGTGCATCTGTCCTGAAATGTCTGCTCAGTTGTGGGATTGCGGTTTGTCTCGGGTTGTGCTGTATGTTTTAGAAGAGGAATTTAGGCCAGTGGTATATATTCTGTCTCATGTGTATTCTAGATTTATGTGGAATGGATTTGAGCAAACATGACAGATGGGAAATGGTATTTTTTGGATGGTATTTTTTTTGTGCAGGTTGGCAGTGCTTTTACTTGCTAACAGCTTAACTAGCAGAGTCTGGGTGATGACCAGGCATTAGCACATTCCACTGTTCTGTTCTGCTTTGTAAGGAGAAGGGAGCAATTGCTTTAAAACCCACTCCTGTACTAGTCAGATTAACGTCCGGTACATCATGAATCTAACTCCGAGTTCAGTTTAGCTTTGGTCACCCATGATTTCTCTGCAGCCCATTTGCAAATGCGCTTGTTGGAGATCAAGACCCATTTACCACCACATCCATATGTACAAGCTTTCTGACCTCTCCTCTTCTGTTTGCAAATAAGGCTGAATTCTTCGTTCTTTTTCAGTCAACAACATGAGAATAGTCTGGGAAGTTCAGGTTCTGAGCGGGTCTGGTGTTTGTCAGGAAGAACTCAGAGCAATGGATACCGTGCATAGCAGCAAAGCTGAACATCAGAAACTGGAACTACTTACGCTTGTGGCCCTGGAGGAGGTGTCTGGCTTCTGTCAGGGAAAGAGGAGAACCTCTGCATCAGAGAGGTGGCCATTGCAGCTGGGGTTGAGGAGAACAGGACACTTCTACATCTACAACAGTTGTAATTGTAGGTCAGTGGATGCCTTGAAGGAACTTGGCTCCCTGAGAGCAGAGAAGCACAGAATGACACAGATTTTGTGGCTGATTTCATGTTGAGATCTCTTCCTGCCCTCCTCAGCCTCCTTCCAGGTCCCTGCGATGCTAATGGGGCTCTGGACTGGGATGCAGGGAAAGAAAGTCAGTCCCAGAAACTTGGCCAGTCCAGCAGAATCTCACAGCTCTCTTCCCAGTTTCCTCCAACCACTGCTATTTTTTTTTTCTAAATTAAAATAGATAAGTTGAAGGTAGAACTAAACCCTTCCATGACCCAAGCATAGGAATTTCATGGAAATCAGGATAGGACTCATAGAATCACTGAGTCTATGGGAGGAAGGGGGGACAANGATCTCCTCCTGCCCTCCTCAGCCTCCTTCAAGGTCCCTGCAGTGCTGATGGGGCTCTGGACTGGGATGCAGCAGAAGAAAGTCAGTCCCAGAAACTTGATTTTTTTTTTCTAAAGAAGAATAGAGAAGTTGAAGATAGAACTAAACCCTTCCGTGACCCAAGCGTGGGAATTTCATGGAAATCAGGATAGGACTCATAGAATCACTGAGCCTATGGGAGGAGGGGGGACAACATGACAGCATCATTGCTTACTTTTTGTTTCAACACCTCTTGCTAAAGTTTCAGGCTCATTTCTGCCCTGGAAGTCCACACTGTCACTTTCTGGAGGTGACAATACTCTAATAACATGTTTCAGTTTATTTCTTTCCACAGCCCAGAGTCTCCACATCTCAAAAGATGGAGACTGTAATGGATGAATTAAGGCATGGATGTGTCACTCTGATGTGAGTGGGAAGATGCAGCTGCCCACAGGCTCCAAGGTGCCCCAGCTGGGTGCCTTAGGGCCAGGCATTTGTTGGAGACAGTCCCTTGTCCCTCAGTGCTCCAGATGTCAAAGAATGGCCATGTTTGGAGCAGGCTGCCTGCGCAGCTGCAAGTGGCACATGCAGGACAGGCAGCTNCTTTCCACAACCCAGAGTCCCCACATCTCAAAAGATGGAGACTATAATGGATGAATTAAAGCATGGATGTGTCAGTCTTTGATGTGAGTGAGAAGATGCAGCTGCCCACAGGCTCTAAGGTGCCCCAGCTGAGTGCCTTAGGGCCAGGCATTTGTTGGAGACAGTCCCTTGTCCCTCAGTGCTCCAGATGTCAAAGAATGGCCATGTTTGGAGCAGGCTGCCTGCGCAGCTGCAAGTGGCACATGCAGGACAGGCCGCTTAGTGCTTATTGCCAATAAGCACTGTATACGTTGGGCACAAGATGTGCTAGGAAACATCTCCAAAATGCAGGACAAAGCACAAAGTGGAGGTTGTACAAGTCCTGGGTTGGTGCATTTGCTGCATGTTAAATGTTGTTCTGTTGTAGAACTGCAGAAATGCCTGCAGTTACCGCCTGCTTCCAGGATACATGAGCTGCCACGCAGAGCTCTTCGTCCTGCAGACTTGGGTTCTTTGGGGGACCCTTGGCAGTTATTAAAACAGAAAACCCTTCTTGCCTACAAATCCGTGTGCTTGATCTTTCCAGCCCAAATCCTACAAGTAACATGCACTTGTCCCCAGGGCAGCTTGCTCAAATAACCACAGCTCTGCCGGAAAAAGGGCTGTTTGAGCCTCAGGGAGCTGGGAGGAGAGGTTGAATTATTCCCAGCATCCAAGACCAAGAGGTTCCTTCTTCTTCAGCAAATGTTTTCAGTTCCCACTTGGTGAATTATTGCTAGGGATTTTTTTTTTCCTTTCAGTGTTTCCATGAATGTGGTTGAGGCTCTGATCCAGGAAATGAGGGGGGGAACCTCTGAAAAATGTATCGCGCCATTTCAAAACTTAAGTGGAATTAATTAAATCCAAATTTCAACAGTGTGTCCAAAGTTGAGCTAGGCTCAAGACACACTTCAGAAGGTTTGATTTCAAAACACTCCCTTTGCGCACATGCACATAATTTAGGGAGGTTTCTGTGTATCCAGTACAAGGCAGGAACAGGGGGCCTTTGGTTACCTGAGCTTAAGAGGAGAAGGTATTTGCAGGCTAGCCTGGAGAAAACCCTTTTCTGCCTGTTTCAGTTTCTCCTAATCCTGTGCTCAGAAAACTGCAAATTGGAAAAAGAGTCTGGAAATAGAGTTGTGGAAAGAAGAGCCAAACCATTTGAAATGGAGATGTTGTGGCTGGTGTGCTCACAGCGGAGAAGGAAAAGGAGCTGAGGCACAATAAAAAGAGCATTTGGATGCCAGTCCTGGGCTGAAACAAGGTAGGCTGGTAGTGAGAACTCTTCTGGGAGGTGAGATGCGAGTTTTTCCCTACCTCCATCGATGAAGCAGGGCTACCTTGGGGCTCTCTGTGCTCCCATTTTCCTCTGTTAAACTAAAATAATGTGACTTGCTGCCCAGGGCAAGATCAGGGTATAAAAAAGTACTAGTAGGGTGGAGCTTGCTCAGATGTTTTTCAAAGACCAAATGTCAAATTCTTTCCTTATTTTATGCTTGCATCCCAGCTGGCTATAAGAGGTTTGCATGTGGGTCACTGAAGAGCAGAAGAGCAGGACTATCTCTTTAGAGATAGCATTTAAAAAAATCTTTCTATTCCTTTTTTTCTTTTTTTTTTTTTTCTTTTTTTTCTTCTCTTGGAGAGGAAATTAGCATCTGTCCTTGTGTTTTGCTGCAGTGAGCTGGACTCCACCTTTAAGTGGGAGAGATCAACTCCTATGTGGAAGATAGGAAAGCCTCTCTAGCATCTGCAAATGGGAAGATTTGTGTTTAGAGTTTGGGAAAGGGGATGCTTCTGCCTCATTTCTGCCAGGCAGCAACACGCTTCCAGTATTGTCTTGTGGATTATCTTGCCTGGGCAGTCTTGCTGGGAGTGAAGGTCCACAGAAGGCTACAAAGACCAAAATGTCTCTTTTATGTGGAAATTCAGGTGCACTGTGGGTTGGTAAACTCTGTTGGAAGGCAGAAGAGTTGAAACATTTCTACCAGCCACCCTTTGAGACAAGAGAAGGGAAAGGGGAGATCTGTGCCGTACACCAAGTTTTCAGGCTTTCATGTTGTCATTACAAGACCAGCTTCTTTTCTGTAAGCATAAGTCACTGCCAGGTATGCTATATAGCCACAGCAGTACCTGTGAAATACTGTGGGATTTATTTACTGAGTGATGAGATGAGTGTTTGTTCCAGAGGCCCCCGAGGCAGATGTTACCTCTGCTCTGCTGCATGTGGCTCCAGGCCCAGAACTGAAGTTAACAGCGAAACCTGAGCCAGCTGATAACAAGGCCAGGCAGGCGCTCACCGGGTCTGTGTGGTGCTACCCTGGCACCTTTCCTTGTCAACTCCAGCGCTGGAAACACGTTGACACTGTGGTTCAGCGGAAGGTCAGAAGCTAAACCAAAAACAGCCACACAAGCATCTCGTCTAGTGAAGGGGCTCCTAACAGCCTGATGGATACCCCAAACCATCGGTGGGTAATTGGCATATCAGAACTCCATTGCCACCCACTTCTGCCTTGCATCAGCAGTGTGGTGACAGAGCATATTGCCTGGTACTGACTGCATGGCAGTAACGTGACTTGGCACAGTAGGATGAAATTGCTTAGACATTTTGTTTTCAAGCTGAAGAAACTCGCTTTCTCCCATCCCTTTCCTCCTCTGTCTTCCTCCTATCAGCAGCTCAAGGAGATTTGACTTTGTGTTCACAAAAGTGCCAACTTGCCTGCTGGAGCTGGGCCCTTCAGCACCCTGGTGTCCTGCCCTGGCAGCATCTGCACCAAAACTCTGCCCAGGCTGCAAATCTCTCTGCTCAGCCACTGCCACCAGCCAGGTACAAGGGAGCAGAAAGCTCTTGCCAGGGCACAGGAGGTTGGGCCATGGGGAGCAATTGCAGATTGTTGCAAGAGCTGTGCAGAACACTTGCTCAGCTTTTGCCTGCCTTTTTCATGCATCTCACCAGTGCTGAAAGGACTCAATGTTTCCTAGAAAACCCCGAGCCTCTTGTCCTCTGCCTCTCTGCACCTGTTTGCTGAGGGTGCAGTTTGGCCCTTATCTTTTCAAGCCATCCTCTCCCATCCTCCATCTTTTTTGCTGCTGCTTCTCGTGCCACCTCCTTTCCATCCCTGGAGAAGAGCACATACCAGGTATGACCACAGACACAGATGCAATGTTAGCACATTGCTCTCCCCACAGAACCAAATCACCAGGCTGCTGTGCACACTGACACTCTCCCATCTCTGCTCTCTGGGCTCTCCTACCTTCCTGCTTGCTGTTCGTTCTGACCTGGCCCATGAATTATCTGCTTGGGTTCCCCGCTGTCTGTTTCTTTGGGATTTTTAAATGTCTTTCTGAGGTATAAATGAAAGGGTGGGAAATACATCAGCATAAGAACACAGTAGTCCTTCATCTTCCTGTTCGGCTGCTCCTGGGATACTTCCACATGTGGCAAACATACCCAGACAATTAATCTTGTGTACCCACAGGGTATAATTGTAAAGCAGTGCATGACAGATAAAGATGTTTCTTCCTTCTCAATTGTGCTGTTGGTTTTGTTTTTTTGTTCTTTTTTTTTTCATAGGAACTCCTGCTTTTGCTGTGCCAGAGCCAGTTTCCCCTCCCTACCCCCCAGGCATATTCTATCGAATATGATAAAAGCAGATGCTATACATCTTACAAAATTTAAACATTAGGATCTTCTTTTTCCCTACTGTTCCTCTTTGGAGCGGGGAGGGTAGCCAAAGTCAACAGCAACTCTCATAAACATGGAAGGAGGATGGGAGGGAAGCAGCTTGGAGCTTGTTCTAGCAGGGCCAGAGCTGAAGCGACTCAGGCCACGCACTGCAGGTTGCAGGTGCTGTGAGCAAGCAGATAGTGCTGGTCTTTTGGGGAGGGCTCTCTGCACTGAGGCTGGTAGACAGGTCCTGATTCCAGGAGTGCCCTTGTGCCGAGGGGGAGCACTTTAGGAAACTGAAAAAGACATCTGCAAGCGCTGGAGGAGGAACATCTTTGGGTATAGGATCAGTGACTGCGGCTTCATGTGTGTGTCTCCCAGCTAAGCAAGAGCTGAGCTGGGATCCCTTGTGCTCCCTTGCAGTTCTGGCATTCTGTTATCCAGCCCAGATGGTCCCTATCCTATGTCACTCTGTGCATCTCACATCTTTCAGCATCATTCCCTGTGTCCTCTGTTTCTCTCTCACACACATGTGCACACACGGGCACACTGCCTTGGGGTCTTCTAGACAGGCAGAAAGCACCTCTCTAGAGAGCAAAGATCAGAGAGCACACACAGTAGCTCATGCAATAGGCAACACTCAAGTAAATATCACTTGTAGTGTCATTATTGTCAGATCTTGCTAATGAGGCAATACACGTTTTCACTCATTTACACCATACGCACCCACTTTTATGAAATTTTAAGGCAAATTGTGTTTAATTTTGAAGGGATGGTTTGGGCAGATACCTATTTGCCAGAATCAGGAGCATCTGGCATTCATTGGTTTTTAAAGGCAGTGAAATTACAAAAACTAAAATGCAGATACAGAGGATTTCCAGCTACTTCTGGGGGGATGTTATTTTAGTAAATTGAAGTCAGATAGTTTTGTTCTACTTATGCTTAGCTGTAGATCTGGATGTAGCCTGAAGTGGGTCACTTGTTTGCTTGTGTATTATCAACCAACTAGTTTTGCTTCATCAAACATAACTTTTGTCCCTGTTCATCTGCCTTTGTTTCCTTCTCACAGGACGACTGTGAAGGCACTGCTAGAGCTGTCCGCTAAGTCTCTGGCCTCGCTTCTGTCAAGAAAACTGATGTTTCAAAGCCAGGTATAAATTTTATTTTGTACTTGGTACGTGAGCTGGGCGATGGACAGAAAAGGCATTCACCTCATTCCCATTTACTAGTCTGACTTCCAATAGTGGATCCGAAGAGTTGTTTGGTCTGGTTATCTGGGTGAGCAGGGAGGAGCTAGGGAGATGCTTCCCCCTGAGCTGGCCCAGCTGTGTGATGCAGAGGAGCTGAGCAATGAATGCCCTAATGGCCTGGAGCTGCAAGACAGCTTGAGCAACCCCATCTGATCAGTAGTTGCAGAACAAAAGCCAGCCCTTTCTAACACTTCAAAACAGTAGAGCTTTATTTGAACTTGAAGAAATGAGCCTTTGGCGTTATGTGGGGAGAGGAGACTGTGCTTCTAGTTGCCAGTAGTGCATACTTTCTGATTCAAGAAGGAACAGCAACGCAGATCCCATAGACGGCTGCAGGCACAAGCCCAAAAAAATCCTGGCTTTGCCCATGGAGAGACTGAGAATTTGGATCCTGTAAAACAGAGGCTACTTTATGAGTAGTCAGAAAGTGGGCCACACACGAACTGGGTGTGTGGGGGTAGCAGGGCACCACGTTATTCCTCCTGCTGAGGGGGCTCTGAACGGGTCACTTGGGCAGTACAGGCCTTTATCCCAGCAAGCTAGAGAACATCCTGCAGTGACCCCCCTCATCCGCCTCATCCACCACGAGTTTCATGTCAGCTACTTCAGTGACACCCCTGTAGTCACTGTGTCCCCAGGGCTGGCAGAGGCAGCGTCCAGGTGAGTGTGGGCCTGCGGTTTCCTCCCCTCATACCGCTCCCCAGGATTCTCTCACCTTTCCTGGCTCTTCTGCTGCTGCCAGATCTTCCACTGGGAACTGATTGAAAGAGCCTTAATAGTTTAATCCAAATTGCTCTCTGGTTCCTCAGTGATACAATTAATTGAAAACAGGATCTTTACCTTGTTCTGCTTAAAAGTATCCCCCGGCCATCAGGCCCTCCTGCTATGAGATCTAAAAGTGTCTGTGCAGAAAGACAGTTGATTGTGTTAGCTTGACTCTCTAGAGGAATAATCCAGCAAGGGTGACAGTCCCAGCTTCAGTCAGTCTCTCTCATAGTTATGGGATGTTGCAGTTTAGTTTAACGTTTTCTTTTCTTCCTGCATCGAGGCTTGTACCAGCAACCTCAAATGTTTTTCTCTTATATAATCCACAGTGGGAGAGGTGCCTACCACCTTGCTGTGACACATTTTCTGTTGAGAATTTCTATAGGTTTGCTCTTGTTGCTGTGGGATTAATCATAATTGGAGGTAGAAGAGAGTCAGGTCTTGTACAGAGGAAACATGTGCTACAATGTAGTGAATCCCATGTGAAATTATTATACCTGTTACAGCTGAAGTAACTGAGACAGAAATTGAGCTGATAAACTTCTGAGAGCTGAACAGCGGTTAGGGAAGAAGATGAACTAGGCAGAATGATACCAGCCTGGGATAGAGAGACTGTGGGACACCGTGCCTTGATTTATCCCTGTTTGACACAAGTGAGGGCGGAACAAAGACTAAAGTCCTGTAGGCTTTTCAGGTTGGAGATCTCTAAGACCCTGATTCCTGCTACCTGTTGGAAGCAGTTGTGAACTGAACAGGGAGAGGTGTTAAGGATGTAAGAATCTGGTCTTTTTGCCACAAGCACCGACCCATGCCGTCCTCCTGCCTGCATGACCCAGGACGGTGGGAGCAGACTGTGATAGATACTTCGCATATGGGCTCGGAGCCAAGGTTGCCAGCCCCAGTTTGGCTGCTCATACTTGAAAAAGGAAAA
>VWPW01020902.1:0-25914 GCA_013389825.1 Crypturellus undulatus
GAGCCGCCTCTCCGCTTCCCAAGGAAGCTCTGCCCAGCACCTCCGCGTCCCCACAGCGGGGCAGCCCTGCCCCGCAGGTCACGGCGCGCTTCGAGCCCGACTCGCAAGGAAGTTCTGCCCAGCACCTCTGCGTCCCCACAGCGGGGCAGCTGTCACGGCGCGCTTCGAGCCCGACTCGTTGCTCCGGCAGGCTGCTCCGCGCGGCGAGGGGCGGCCACATTCAGCCCAGCACCTCTCCCGTGTCCGCGCGAGGGCACGAGCCAGGCGACGCAGGCGCTGCCGGGCCCCGGTGGGGACGGGCTCCACCTCCTGCAGTGACATGCCAGCGTTCAGCGCTGCTGCGGGAGGAAACCCTCGGAGAAAGGCATGAGGCGCTGTCCTGCAGAGCCAGGGACACACAGCAGGCACCAGTCAGCACCGGCCCTGCTTCCTGCTGCCCGGGAATCACACCGACCCGCCCGCCAGCTCCCGACGCTCGGCTCCAGGGAGCAGGGGCCGGCAGAGGTCTCCTCACAGCACGGGAGCGCAGGGGGTTTTCAACAGAGGTGCAGCGAGGCAGGAAGCGATGGGCCCGTGCCCTGCCGAGCAAGCGGTGCTTCCATTGCCCACAGCCAAGCCGCTCCCCAAATCCATGCAAGGGCCATCCCCGAAGCCACCCGGCATGAGCTGTGCTCAGCACTGGATTCCAGGGGGTGTCAGCAGCCCAGGTTTGCAGCAATCCAGCCGCGTGTCCACTGTTGGCCACCAATCTGAAATCCTGCAGTTGAGATGGCAGCGCCTTCCTGCCCCCCTTCCTCCTTCCCAGGCCCCTCCATGCCAGGTAAGGCCAGCAGATACTCCAAAAGAAGGGGAGGAAGTTTTCACACTGTGTGCAACCCACCGCAGGCAGGACATGCGCCGACCTTTGCCATGACACACAGAACATGGGGAGAGGGAGGAGAGCACAGGTCAGTCAGATAGGGACAGTCAGCAATGAAGTTACAAAGCAGCTCATCGCATACAGCTATGCCCTAGAAACTAGCCGTCTGTCTTGGCGTTCCTTGGACCACGAGGGCTTGTTTAACAGAACAAATGCTAGGATTCTGGGAGATCCATATTGCAATGAATTTGTAGCTCGTGCTGCTGCTTCTCCATGGACCATTGCCTTGGAAGCTGGCCTTGAGAAGCCCTTCACTGCTGGATTTGAGGGATATCAAACTCCATTTTGTCCTCAGTTCAAAAAGTTACTGAATAGTGGCCTATAATCGGCTAGCTTGGAACAGGAGCTTCTCCAGAGCTCAGAAGCAGCTCAGAGCCCAGCTGCTCGGTTAGCCAAAACCATCTCCACTTTCTCAGCCTCAGCAAACTCCCACAGGCAGGAAATAGGCCGCCAATAGGAGACAAGGCCTCGATTTTTCTGTTACTGGAGAAGATTCCCTGATCTGCATGTCTGAACCTTATGGGCACAACCTCAAAACCTGGGTCCAGAGACAAGCGCTGAGCACAGCCCAGAGTGCTTGAACCCAACAGACAGGGAACGAAAGCCCTTGGTCGTCCTGATATTTTAGGGGCTACACTCTGATGGATGTGGCCATCCGAGTAAGGATTATTTATGGAGCAGGGAAGGAAAAACCTACCTTCGTAAGGTTTTACTGCTCAAGGGGCCTTTATTTCCTCGAGAGGCCCTTCATCCCCGTTCAGTTTACACCCTGGAACCCGCATGCGTGGTCCAAAGGCAGAGCAGTCATTTTAACAGTGCCTTCTGCCAGCAGATGCCAAACTTTCCAAGCAGCGAGCAGAATTAACCTGAAGCATAAACTGAGCATCCCAGACCTGCAGGACTGTTAAACAAGACACAAAAGACCAGCCCATAGGGGAAAAGAGATAGGAGATGGGAGAGGAAACCTAAAGAAACCGATACCTTAGGGTAAAATCAAAATGAAAGCTTTTTTTCCTTTTCAGAAAGCAACCAAAGGAAAAGATAAATACGTTATTATACTTACAATAAAGTGATGCATTCATTTAGATAGTGCTAATGGATACCCAGTTTCAGCATGTTTTTCCCCCCTACAATGTCATCAGAGTGACAGGGAAAGCAGAGAGCTGCATTTCCAAAGGAAGCCACATGGGGTGATAACTGCCTATTATTCCCAGTGAGAGTTTGTTCCTCTAACCCAAACACGTGAGTTTGCTGGAGAGTCAGTGTATGCAACAGAGAGACCCAGAGGTTGTAGACTACAACTACTGATGCGACTAAAAGTGATTCTCTTCCCAGTTTCCTTCTGAGGGCTTGAGCCTGCAGCAGAACATGATTTTTTCAGTTTCAGGCAGAGTATCACAAGGCCCAAAGGGTCTAAAGCCCACGCTGACCTGACCACCCCACTAGCAAGATGGTGTACACTGCTGGGAGGGCGAGCCTGCATCGCTCAGGTAGTTTCCAGATGCTTTTTCAACAAACCTAGTGAATGTTTCTGGACACAGCAGCAACTCCAAATGATTAGATGTGCTTAAGTTGCAAACATAAGCCTCCAGCTGGGACCGGAGAAGGCAGTGGGAATGGTGCAGCACCCAGCAGGCAGGGCAGCAGTCAGAAGGGTTACCTGCACTTTTGTGCACACTGTTACCTTCGTGACTAACGGCAAGTCTGCAGGGCAAGATGAAATACTAAAGTTTCCAGCACCTTCGTTTTGCAACTTCATCTTTAGCACGTTAAAATTACTGAAGCTCAGACACTCAAAAATACAGCTCTGACAAAAAGAAAAATGTATGGGAAGACACTGCCCTTTTTCTAATGGACTAGTCAGTCTGAAAATATTTTCCTTAAAGGAATATCAAGAATGGGCTAAATTTTACTGAATTAGTTCTGCAAAGAATCAAACAGGCAGAGGAATCAAA
Source organism: Crypturellus undulatus (assembly GCA_013389825.1). Lineage (NCBI taxonomy): Eukaryota > Metazoa > Chordata > Aves > Tinamiformes > Tinamidae > Crypturellus > Crypturellus undulatus. Next base: position 2,875 of record VWPW01020902.1, read on the forward strand.
AAGTAACATAGGGAGACCATTTGTAAAAAGAGTTAAAAAGAGCCCATGTCCTGCAGCACTTCTAATTCTTCCCAGTTTTTATGCAAACTAGGCACAAAGGAGGGATGTTAATGGACCATCAATAGCAGAACAGATGTAGCAAGGCATAATTAAAGTCATTCATGCTCTGCATGAGATTGTTAGTCCCTAATGGAAAGAAAAAAAAAAAAAAAAATCACATTAGGTGATGTTTGTTCTGCTCTGAGAACCAGTCTCACTGGGACACATGTGATTTAGAGTCTATTTGTCTCCACTGTGTCTCAGAAATAGTCTCTCCCAGTGATAACGGCCACGGCTCTCCATACTTCTCTGTCTTGTTTTCAGACCCCAACCCTCCCTTTAACCAGCTTCTTAAGGCTTAAAAGAGTCTAAATTACACCTGGTTTGCTCTCCTCAACAGGAGTCAGGTAGCCCACAGTGTCCCGTGACCAGCATTTTGTCTCCCCTGCAGTGAGCTCTGCTATTCACACTCATAGCAGCTCCAAAAATGAAAAGCTTTGGTTCCCTCAGTGCTGGTGCAGAAAGACCTGGTCCCACAGGAGATCCCATGAGGAGGAACACTGTAGTCTTACACCTAAGTCTTTCACCTACAAAACAGCTGAAAGACTGGTGTCAAGCTTGGAGAACTCTCTATGAAAGACAGATCTGGAGCTAACGCAGATACAGTCATAGCCCATACCCTCTAGTCCCACTTCCCTACATCTCTCAGGTCTTCAAAGCTTACAGAGCTTCCAGCTTTGCAAACAGAACGAGGCCCGAGCTCTAGATGCACTGCTGTGAGTGGGGTACATCACTGGGTGCAGGGGGACCACAATGCTCGCCAGCTGCTTGCAGACTGCAGGGAATTTAAGACCACCAGCTCACAAGGAAGGCACTTCACCTGCAGCTTAGTGGTCATCCTGGCAAGTCACTGTTATATTAGTAACATACCTTTTCTGCTTGTACGTCAACATGGCTTCAGCAATAGGCAGCTGATGCGCGCAGTTGGCCCCTGCTATGTACTGCGTTATTCTGGAGACGACGTCTGGCGCTTCGGCAACTGCAACAGAGCAAGAAGAAACCAAAGTAGGTCTCAGACCACCACTAGTGCTGTCCTCCACTTCTCAGCCACACTGCTGATGGCACCCAGACACTGTAGTGTCAGAGGGAAGCTCGCATCCTACCCCAAAATGCTGCAAAACATGTCTAAAAAGAAGCCACATCCTCCAAGAGCTCCCGTGAAAAAAGACCAGGAGAGCATGAGTCTACAGCTCTGAGCACAGGATTACTTATTCTAAGCCAGACTCAGAGGCCAAATCTATATTTACATTTGTCTCTGTTTTCAAATACAGCAAGAAATTATAATAAATCTGTCCCAGACATCTCTCCTGCCATGAGCTTCAAGTCACAGAAAAATGTAGGTTGGGTGGGATTTTTGGAGACTTCTAGTCCACCTTCCAACTCCAAGCAAGACCAAGGCACATCTAGAAGAGGCTGCCTCAGGACTTGTTCAGAAAAGCTCCCATCTGCTAGAGAGGGCTCCAAAACAACCCCAGGAGAGACATCTCTTTCCCCCTCCCACCGGTAGAAGACTTCCACAAGCATCCTGTTCCCTAGGGATCCCCAAGTCCCCTGCACTGTTGCAACAGGAGGAGTGCATTGCAGTCTCCCACCCTCGCGCTGCTCTCAAAACACTGATGCTTTTCCCTGTTACGGGAATTCCTGCTGGGGAAGAGGCCACCATGGGAGCGTTGCTCCTCAGGCAAGCCGCAAGGCTTCAGGGAGGCCTAAGCATTAGATGCAAATCCTTTCTCCTGCTCCTTTCCATTCTTGCAGGAACAGATGGAAAAATTGCAAGCATTAATATTTTACGTGAATGAGTACTTTAACGCTCAGTAAGATTTTACTCTAAGCCAGAGATTTACATCAGGACAAAAAACTCATTGATCTGACTGAGGGCAGCTCTTACATGTTACAATATTGGCAAGGAACAAAATTCTTTTTTAATGAGAGAGATCCTGCCAGCAGATTTCAGACATGCTAAGGCCATTCTCACATGCAACCACTACAACTTGATCTTCCCAGAATTTGCAGGTTCCCAGATCCATCTCTCCAGAACCAGGAGGGTGATGCAGTAATCTTGGTAGTGAGACCTCCACATCAAAGCACAAAACAGAGCTAGGCAGAACAGTGAAACTCAGAGGCAGCTAGTACCCTTCGCAGCCAACAACTGCTTGCAGACCGCTAAGCAGAGGACACACAAAGGTCAGGCTCAAACAGCAACGTGGTGGAGGACAGAGAAAAGAGGAACAAAAACATTTGTCTGCTTCCTCTCACACTTACTCGACCTTTGCTAAAATTACTCATTCAAATCTTTCATCCCACACAAGCCAGACAGACACGTGGTCTTACCAGTGGTCTGTGCTTCAAGTTTGTTGAACAGATCTCTCCATGCTAGATCTTGGAAGAAGTTGTTGTATCTGTAATCTACAGAACCCAGATACTTGGCCACAGGATGAGAACCTAAGAAAGAAAAGAAAACATGACAGTTGTTCTTCCCAGCACCAATCACAGGTGTGGTTTCTGGTTGTAAGGAACTAAATTCCAAAGTCAAAACTACACTGGATACCTCAGAAATAAATTTCTTTAATTATAAAGAGAGTCCATCTTATCTGTACAAGAACATGCAAACAGATTTTTCCAAAGGAGACATTGATTCAACACCACTGTCTTTTCAGAGACGCCCTCCCGCCTCACATCAGACGACTAAAATATGAAAAGGCAAAAGAGGACTGAGAAACTGCTGAGGAACTAAACAACTGGTAAGAGCCCAAGGCCCTGTAGCATGGTGCTGTCAGGCTGCTGCCGCCCCTCCAAACACCTGCTCTACAACACAGAGCGGGAACAGCCATCTCCAACCCAGGAAAACCAGCCCAGGAGATTTGTTTAATTGAGAGGCAGGATAAGGGAAGGAGCAAAGCGCCCCGCTCACCCTAGCTGCACCCAGCACTTTTGTGAGCCCACGAGGACCCGCTGCCTTCGCCCAGCTTACGCACCTGGGCTCCGCTCGCAGCTATGGATGGAGATCTGTCACCTGCCCTGTCACAGAGCAGGACAGAGACACCCACCACGGCGGCTGCTCTGAGACTCATGATTTCTTTCACAGTGGAGTTTTAAACAGTGCATGCAGAATAACTCTGGAGCACTGGAGAAGTGACGGCTTTCTCATTTGTCAGGACCACATATCACATGTGTCAGAACCAAGTCCTAACCAAGGGATCTACTGAAAAGTTATAGCCACAGGGGCTAAATAAAATGCTGAAAAAGAAAACAAACAAAATCTTACAGCAACAACAAAAGAAAACACTTTGCTTTATTTTATTTGCCCCTTTGAATTACTGCTTCACTGGTCTGGGCATCAAGAGTGTCTTTCAGACATAGAAAGAGAAGCATGTACCAGGGCTGAACCTTCCCGACACAGGTGCTCGCAGACAACAGACCATCATACATTAGCTCCTTTTCTTCTGTCACTGCTGAGTAGCTGACTAAAAAAGGGTAAAATTACCCTAGAGAAAAAGCTACTGCTCCCTGCTTAGGGGACATTGTTTGCAGCAGAAGCTTTTCCTTTAAGATGTTTATGACACCATGTCGTCTTTGGTGCTTTTTTAATCATCAAGGGAGAGGTTGTTGCTCAATCACATGATGAAGTGCCAGGAAGCTGGCCAGAAAGGAGGACTTGATCCAGTCAAGAAACAATGCAGACTTCCATGGGAAAGCCCCATTAGAGAAGTTTCTACATTTAAAATATATCTTAAAAGAATTCACAGCTCTGAAGCAGTTCCACTATCAAAGTGTTTTGTTCCCTTTTTTAAGGCCAAGAAAAGTTTTAAGATTAAAAACAATCCAAAAGCATGAGCTAAATCTTGCAGTTCACTTTCAAAGAGAGAATAACCGAAGACTGTGGGTCAGAAAACCACAGGCCTCTCCTCCGGCCAGGAGAGGGTCCCTGGCGTAAGGACCAAAGCTCTCAGCCATGTGGACTCTGATTCAAATCACTTAACCCTGCAAAAAATTCCTTTTTTTTCCCGTGTGTTTTCACCTCTCTCTCACCCTTTCCTGCTAACTACTTTATATAAAATGCTTTGGCTGCAGAAGGATAGCCAGCCCTCTCTCCATTTGCCCTTTGCAGAGCTCAAGACTGAACTGATGCTGCCTGACACCCCCTGCCCGTCATGCCAGGCAGCACCTTCTGCCCACCTACAGCCAGAGGGAACAAACAGCATCAGCTCCAAGAACCATAGCTCCAAGAACGGGATATATCAAGGAAAGACAGCCCTCAAGCTTCACCCGTGTCACTCAAGTGCCCCCCTCACACCCACCAAAGCAGCTTGTAATTTTAATAACTTCGCCTCTCAGCAGTTTCAGAGCCTTTACAAATTTTTATCTGCCTCTTCTTTTTCCACAAAGATTTTGTGCGTCAGCCTCAAGGAGGCCAGAACTGTTATTGTTTCAGGAAACACTGCACCCCATAAATTTAAGAGATCAGTCAGGGAAAGAATTTCTAAAACATTAGTGTACACATTTGTGGTAGAGTAAGGAAGAGATAGAAAAAGGGCTCCCCATCTGGGAAGAGAGGACTGAGCCCCCTGCTCCAAACAAGAGGTTTACAAGCAGGCTTTCACATCAGGAACATAAAGCTGAAGTTCACTCACACGACAAGCAATGCAAACATCAAACACCACTAGGACAGCATGACATTTGCCTCATTGAGCAGCCAGTTACCTGGCCAAAGCTTCCAGGCCAAAGGGGGCTGGTCCTGAAGGAACACAGCACAATTAACCCATTTATCTTTCTATGAAGAAAAATCATTCCTTATTTACCTAGAGGGATGATCAAAAATCTCATGTAGCCGAGCCAGTCTGGGGTTTTGTGAGACAGCTGCTCTACAAAGAGCCTCAATACAGCACTGAGGTAATTCTGGGCTCCGGCCACTGCAATTTTAATTGGGTTTGGAGGCTGGGAATTGCAGTTACAGCTAGATAGAAACAAAAAGGGAACATATTCATCATTGTGTTTCTAATCAGCTATGTCAGAACAAGTCAAACATTTTGTTTTAACAACTGTCAAGGTAAAAAAGAGCTTGTTCAATATACAAGGCAATATCACAACAACTAGCATTAGCTTAAAACATTGTTAATAAAACACAACATTGTTCAGTACTTTAACTGACTCTCCTTGCTCTTTCTTAGTCACATTTTTACAGTCTAAAGGATTTGCTTTAACTATCCAGGTTGGGATGAACCTGTCACAGCTAACTGAGCTGCGTCAGAGAACACTTGGGTATCCACAGCCCTCAAGAAGGATCACTTTAAGGAAAATAATAAAAAAAAAAAAAGACAAAAGGAAAAAAAAAAGACAAAAAAGGAGAACCCTATTTTATAACCTACCTGTATTTCAACTATTGCACGGAAAACTCCCTGAGCATTGGGGGCACAAGAGCTGAGAGGCATTTGGAGCTTAGGACTGCAAGTCCCCCTTTCTACAGGAGAAACAACAAACCAACCAAGCCAGAACTTACTATCGCTGTATCCTGGAGACAATAGTGCTAAAAGCTGCCTGAATATCCGCCGAGGAGCACGTGCAGACCACCGGCAAGGTATGTTTTTGCAAGACATCCGAAAGGTACTGAGAAGAGAACAGAACACGCTAATGTCCCTTTTGGTACTGCTTGTCACAAAGATCCCACCTCCCTCAGCCTCTTTGGGCTTTTCACAACCAAGTGTGAGCCTAGTTTGTAGGTAGTGATTCCCCAAATACCTCTTTCCTTGTGCATCAGCACAAGAAAAACCTTTTCCTCTAGAAAACGGGAACCACTGCACCTTCTTGACCAACACCAGTCAAAAACATGGCATTTATGTCAATGGTAATTCTAGAACAACAGTCTGTTAAGGCTTCAGAGAGCAGAGCAGCTGCTTTCCCAGCAGATGGGTAAAAGCAGAATCTCCTATTCGCCTGCTTCGTGCACATGCACTTAACATGAATGAGTCTCATCAATTACCCAATACTTATATCAAACTCTGCACCATTAATCCACACTCTCAGCTCAACAGTGTCTTCATCTCCCCTGAAGCACAACCTGGGGCTAACATTACTGGAGGAAGACGTAAAAGGCCTTCTGTTTGACCAGAGAATGGCAGAAGTGAAAAGAAGGCATCTCTTCATGTCAAGTGGAGAGCAACTGGAACCAGTAATTCTACTGGGATTTTTGATCTTTCATATGCCAAGGTCCGACTTCTTCCAGAAAGAGAAAGCCAAGACAGTCAATGTTAACTCTACGAGTCTAGCACAAGTCCTAGCACAACTCCTGCCTTTACCTGGCCTTGCCAATCAGATGTATTGACAAGAATAATGTTTTCTGGTAGCTGGTCATCAGAAACCAAGATGTGATTTAGCTGGTCGTATACTGTTTTCCTGGGGATCTGGAAATACAGGACACAAAGAGAACATAAGTGTAGGAGATGCCAGCTCCAATCCTCAAGCCAGCAGCTCCAGCTCTGGGAAGCTGGGAGAAGTGGCTGTGCATGGGTTGGGCCAGTAGTCCAGCAGGGCAAATGAGAATTCACACTGCTTGCAGGGACTGGCACTTGCCAGCTTCCTCAGCACCGCAATATTGCTGTCTCCTCTGCTGGCCACCTTGCTTTTATCAGCAATTACTCCTGCTATGGGGCACTTTTCTCAGGCCCAAGAAACGCAGGATTCATAGAAGCTTGCAACTCTTTGTCAAGGAGGGAATTACGAGTCCTGCAGCTAAGTGTGTGGCACAGATGCAATGCATAAATCAATTCCCTTTTGACTTTCCTAGCAATTTCTTGTGTTTCAAAACAGGCATTCACCAACCCAGTCCTGTTTGTTCCTCATCACAGCAATCTGTCTCAGTGCCTTCAGTTTATGGCTGGCTGACAGACAAAACAACAAGCTGGCAAAACCCAGCAGGGAAATAATATCAGATGGGAATTTACATCTCTGTTTTCTGGAGCTGCAGAGCCCGATTCCCTTCCAGCAGGAACAAAATTTGAGCCAGAGAAAAAAAAAAAAAAAAAAAAAAGAGAGAGAGAGAGAAACAGGAAACAGTTTTGAAAAAAAAAATAAAAAAACCTGCAAGTCTGCAAGTGACTGGAAAGGTATCAGCGGGTCACACCTGTAAGTGGTGCCGGGTGTCTGGAGATCGCTCATTGTCCAGACTGTTGGCTCTCTCGTTCTGCGGCCTCACCGGCTGCCTCTCCTTCAGAGATGTGCTTCTTCCCCGACGGCCAGTCTGCTTTCCTTCAGACCTAGAGAGAAGTGCTCATATGCCAGAGCTGCCCTGTTTGAGTGAGATTCATCCCCCAAATCCCAAACCATCCACATGGGGCAGTCTCAGCATTGAATAGAGGCATTATGAAATGGTGCATGCAGATCTGAGCCAGGTTGAGAGCTGTCAATTCTGCTTCTGATAACAGAGAAGCCATATAAATATACATAATATAGAACAGAGAAGTTAGAGAGCATGGTCCCAGGAGCCCCAGAGAGATATCCACAGCCAATGCTAGGACCCACACGCAAGATAGGATTCAGTCGCATGAACTACAGTTGTGCATGTAAAAGCAGCACAGAAAGCAGAAGAAAATCTGCTTGCAAATAACTAGATAGATTATATAACTGGGGTTACAAAGCCTACATTCTCTCCTCTCTTTTGTAAGTTTTAGCAGGATTTAGTTAGACTTGGCAATTATTTTTAAGGGAAAAGAAAATCTACAAATCAATTTAGCAACAGCATCTTTGAGCCAGTAGGTTTCAGTGTTACAAAAACCTTTCTTGGCCATATAGCAGGTATGACAGAGGAGACAGATCAAGGAATCATCCCTGAGCAACACTGTAGCAGTGCTGCCCATAGGGGCTCCCAGTATCCATACCTCAAGCCCAGAGGGCCATCACTTGCACACCTGAACACAAAGTGGGTCTCCTTGCAGTCACCAACTAAGAGCCAGCCCTCCAAAACACAGGCAGGCTGCCCGTGTCCCCCTGAGCTGCCCTGGGGCAGGCACAGTGCTGTGCCATTGCTCTACCTGGTGGAGGGGATGATGAGGGACTCCGTCTTGGTGATCTTGCCGCTTGGTGGGAGCTTCTCAACAAACACATCTGGCGTGGGCAGCTCAGCTTCCTGGACCTCAGCTTGCTGGTTAGACTCCTGCAAACAGACACGGCACCAAATCAGGAACCCAGCCCCTGTCTGCTTCCCAGCCACACACCTCAGGTTGGGTCTGCCAGAGGCACATTCAGCCAGTCCTTCCAGACATGCTACTTCTGTCACAGGGGAGAAGCCAATATTGACTATTTGGGTCTGCCAGGTCCCAGCTTTATCTACTTCATAAGGAAGGGTGCTTAAAACCACAGCTTTGTAACAGACACTCTCCCATCCCAAAACAGGGATGTACTTCCTCATGCAATGTAGATTAATGCAGTTTACCAAAATGAATTAACAGGAAAAGTCACAGAACTGTTATGAACAGTGTTTCGTAGCTGGAACAACTCAGGCTTTGGGATTATTTTTACTCCAGGAACAGTTGAATTTCCACCAATTACCCTTGAAGAGATCAGACCTTGCTGTACCTTTTTCTCTCTGATTAAATGGAGCAGCCCTAGAAGGCTTTCCAAGACAATACAAAGTAGAACACTTTGGGCCAAACTTCCACAAACCAAGAGATAATCTGCTTAAATAGAAGCCCATACAAAACATTCCCACTTCAAAAGACTGAAAGACATAAACACCTAAAAGTTGGAGTCAGAAAGAAAGCTCAGCTGCATCTAATCACAGCTAACATTCTCTACACATGTTGTATAGGGACATGCAGGCACACACCACAATGCAGTTCAGTCGTGAGTTCTCAACTTACATAAGAGACAGTGTCAGAAATACTGTCGCCTGCATGTTTGGTTCCAAGGCTCTTTGTCTTTTCAGGCACTTCTACCTGCTTGCAGAGAGAAAGGTATTAGAAGGTGTAGCATCAGCATAGTTGATCAGCTTCAGTCTCTGCATGAGGTTGTTACTAAGACACTTTCCTGTTTAAGCACTGTGCAGTTCTGCAGCACATGCGTGCATGAGAACGCATCCTGCACACATTAGCATAGGATACTGCATGGCAGCAACTGATTCCTCTTAGAAGGAATGTCATGCAACATTCACATTTGAAAACTGGGTTATGATGATGTCCCCAGAGAAGATACGGTACTCATGCATGTAGCCCAGGTTCTGCCATTGTGGCAGTTGCTCAGGGCAAGGTTTCTCCTGGTTCCAGAGCTTCTGAGTGCAGGAAAGCCCAGACTGGAGCATGTTCCCTCCCATCAAGGCCTTGTTGCTCATTAGTGGCTCTCCCCAAAGCTGCAGTCCTGGGGGAACACACTCACCCCCTTCACTCAGCACCTAAAAGCCTTGCAGAATCAAACCTTTAACATTTACAACTCCAAACGTTGTGCTACAAACACAGGAGAGGCAAGAAAGCACCCTGGAACTGAGCTGTATTTTCTGAAATCTAATATACCTGTAGATAGTGTAGATGGCAGGGCTGAACATGGTAGGCTAATCCCATGGGGTCAGAGCACCTCCCTTTCAAAGGAAAGGTAGATAGGTAGGAGAACCTTGAGGCTGCTACATGAGCTGCAGACAAATAATCTTCTCAAAATATAACTTACAGGACTTGATGGCTCTTTCTGACTCCTGACGCTGTGGATGCTACCGATTTCTGTCTGAGAGCTGGAGTGTGACAATCCTTCAAAGTAAGGTCTGTATAAGGAAAAAAAATCTTGCTATTAAACGCAGTAACAGCAAAAGTCCAGCATGTTCAGAAAAGCAATAATGACTGTTCACAGAGTATCTACTGCTCCTGAGGGCTCAGGTAATATTGTGTTTCTGCAAGCAAAAGGATGTGCAGCAAGAGAGGCTGGCAAGCCCAGGGACTGTGGTCTAGCCCTGACACTGACTGGAAAGGCAGCTTTTTACTCCTTAAAATGTGGGTGGCTGGAGGTCCAGCATTCTGTGCAGCAGAACAGATGCACTCTCATCCCACAGAGGGAGTTTTGTCCCTGCTACCCCGAGCACCAGGTGCAGAGTTTCACAGTGCAATTCTAGCTCCGTGTTTGCACAGCTGGAACAGGATGCCGTTCCAGACAGGGCCTCAACTCGTGATTGAAAGACAGCAAGTGAAGTGGAATTACCGTCCCCCACTGACACTGCGCTCTGCCGATAAGTGACTTTTGGTGCTAATATGGATTTTATTTCCAGCTTGCATCTGGATTTGGCTGCCAGCCCTAGGATCCAATTACACATTTGCTCGGTCAGATAAGGCAGTGCATACAATCAGATTGTGCTCCCACAAAGACAGGCAGCTCATCACAGCAGGCTACAGGACTCAATTACAGTTTAAGGAGCTGAAGGCTCTAGTAGCAGGAGAAGCCGTGCCCACAAGCATGGGGGTTCTTAACAGCCTTCTGACCACATGACCGCAAGAACTGCGCACTGTTAACCCAGAAACTGTCTCCCCGGCATCAAATGCAGAGGCAACAGATTTTTATTGCAGCAATCCCACATCCCAGGACAGTTAGCTCCTCACTTGTGGTCCTAGGGGAGGAGACAGGAGCTCTCACTGTGTGCACTACAAGCTTCACCTTGCTTCACAGCAACTGCTTACCCCAACGTATGTACTCCCAAATCCCTTCAAGGTACGGCCTGCCAGGTGGCAACACATTGAGTAACGGGCCCAGTGCCTTTTAAGCACTTACCCCTCCTACCCCCATCTATCCTTGATGTTTTCTAGCTCATTGATAGGAAACAAGTAGCTGCAGACTAAGAATTGATTCCTAGCCCAACTAGGTCATTCCACATTAATTAGGACACTGTGACATTGGGTAATTAGCTGCCATTTAGCACATACTGTACTGACCTACTGCCGTGCTAGGTTTTGATCATTCCAGAGCTATGGTAACCTCCTGGGCCCAAGCATGCAGCCACACAGTAGCCACAAGCATGATTGCAGCTCTCTCAGGCTCAGCCTCTCAGTCTTACTTGGGCAGAAATTCAGTCAGGAACCCTTAGCCCAGGGTGCTGCATCTGCTTGAGACACTGAGCCCCAAGACAGTAGTCCCTGGCTCAGCTCCACACTGTTGTGTGCATCCACAGCAACTATCTTGGAACGGGCTTGGATGCATCTGTGTGTGCAACAGTCACCCTCTTAGGCTTTGAGAAACTGCTGTTTCCTGCAGTCCTGCCCGCTCTCCCCATGCCTTCCATATAGGACATACTGAGGTTTTCCAGACAGCCACTCTACCCATCCATTCCTCCCCTCAGTGAGGGGAGGAAGGAAACTTGGTCCGGTCAGATGGATTCTCCACACACCATCAGTTCACGAGCAGTCATTCGAGTTAAGGGTAACACGCAGAGGCTCTGACACGGGTTCAAGGAGGAAAAAAGAAGGACAGGGAAACAAACTAATCTGTGCTGATGTTGGACAGGGTCTCTCTGGAGTCTCAGCACTCAGTAAAGAGACCGAATCAAGGGCACTTGGTCAACCAGGGGGCTGCACAGCACCAGTCATCCTCTACGTACTTTAACTTTGGCTTTGGAGTGCTCAAAACGCTGTCATCATCCTCCATTTCCGGCCCGCTGTCACTGGGGTTTTCTATATCCAGAGTGTCATATAGAAGGTCCAAGTCCTCCTCCACCTCTGGAACGTGCTCTGCTGGGTCCTGTTCTGAATCCAGAACCTACATGCAAGGCAAAAACAGATACTGCTGGCTCAGTACAGAGCTAAGGAGTCCCACGTCACGCGAACTCCCTCCGGACTGCAGCACAGCCTGGCAAGGCTGCCAGCCCCAGGGCATGCACGGCAGGGAGGAGAGGGCACACTGGGGAGGGAGATCCTGTTGCCAGTGCAAGGCTGCTATGCCCAACAGAAACAATGTATGTGAGCAGCGTGTTATGCCCAACAGAAACATTAAGTACATGAGCAGTGTGTGCTGCAGGGGTGAGCAAGCTGGTCAGCATCGCGTTAAGCACTTATCTATTAGATAAAGCATCTATGAACAAGCGATTGCATCACCACACAACCACCTCCATAAACAAAACCTTAGAGAAACCCAGTTTTCCTAGCACAAGCACAGAAACACAATACTCCCAACAGCATAGCCTGTTGTGGGATTTACTGAAGAAGTTGCCATGGCACCTCATCATCTCAATATCTGACTTGCAAGCAAGTAGAGAAGTGACAAAAGTGTCCACAGGAGGCGTCTGAAACCTGGACAAGGATCAGTTGAGGATCAGTTGCCACCCACAGGCAAAACTGAAAACTAGACATCTCCTATCCTAACTTCCACGGGCTTCTTCTCACACACCATGGAGTAGAAGAGGCACCTACTATGCAGCCGTGCACAGCTCCAAGCTCGTTTTGGGGATGACTGCTCTAGAAAAGCTGGCTGAGACCACTGCTATGAATGCTGACTCTGCAGAGCTAACTTGGAAAGAGCAGCAAAGCTAACAGTGCTGCTTGGAAGGGTAAGGAAGCACGAGGAGTTACTCACTCTTTCCCACAAGCCACAAAAGCAGCACATGAACTGGCAGCCAAACGAGTTGTTGACCATTTTTATATTATATATTTAAGACTACACAGGTTTCTTGAGCTCTGTGCCACATTTTCAGGTCTAAACAGACAGCTGAACCTCTCACGGATCTGTGTTCTCTATTATGTCTTGCCTGGCTGTTCTAGTAAGATGATCAAACAAGCCGAGATTTAACTCGACTAGCAACATACACAGTGGACTCCTTGCCTTTGAAAGGGTCAAGTATCATTTTAAAGCAGTCTGCAAAACTAACAGGCACACAGGTGGTTGCCAAAATCTTGTTTTGATCCAACTAGATCTAGAAAATGTTTGATGACATTTTAAATTTGGCCCTTGAGCCTCCATACAGGGCCAAGATGGCAGGAAAGGTCACATGTGCTGCAGTCTTGAAACTAAATTGGAGGAAACAGGGTGAAAACAGAGTTTCTTTCAGTTCCTGAAGACTGAAGCAAGATGCAGAATGCAGTCAGAGGACAACACAGACAGAAGCACAACCAGAACGCATTACTTACCTCGTCAGACACTTTAAACCTCTTCAGCAATGCCACAACCTTCTGCTTGAAGTTTTGTTGCTGCAAGTTAAAGATACTTTTGTGTAAATAAAGTGCAAGTGAACTGTTTTCTTCCAGTATATTAAGAAACCCAGACACATCTGACACGTGACATTGATGCTTTAGCTGCTGCTTCAAACCAGACTATCGATGGGACAACAAACTGACTGGCTCTGCTGCTCTCATGCTGAAATCAGCTTTCGAATCCTATGCCTTTCCCTCCTGCATTACAACAAATTAGGTCCCACACCACCAAACATTATAAACCTGCTGGTCTGACAGATGGCTCTGTTGGGCTGGAGGTGAACATTAAAAAAAAGTTACCTGCCAAATAGTCTCCTGTAGCTGTCTAATGATTTTTTGGCAAGCATTTAAGAATGAAGTTTTCTGCCTCTTGAAAGCTAACACAGACATCTATCCACCCACTGGCCTAAAATGGAGGTATGCTTTTTTTTTTCTCTCTCTCTCTCTCTCTCTCTCTCTCTCTAAACCAGCAAAGTACTGGTTTTCCAGGAGTTTGCAGTTCATCCTGGCAGGCTCTTATTTCTTATTTGATAAAGGGCACTTTATCAAATTGTGCAGCTCATCATTTGCCCATCAAAATAAAAATGTTTTCAGTGCGCGATACCCCAGACCTGGGACACAGAAGGCACTAAGTCAGAAGTAACACAGGCCAGAGGGCTACATTTGCTTTTCATTTGCTTGCCCCAAGGACAAACCAGCTTGAATTTGCCATGAGCTGCTCTGCCACTAACCAAAATAATACACGTGGTCTCCAGACAAGGAGGACAGGAAGGGTTCAGGTGTGTGAGGTCACAGGCATTTGAAGTGACATCCTTGAATGAGGAGAAAACAGCTGGAACACTGATTCTATTTGGTGAAGGAAGATGCTTATTTTGCCAGTTCTTTTTTCCTCACATGAACTCTTCCTGCAAGCCCAACTGTCCTCCCACTTTGGGCTCGGACACCTCGTGCTCCTCCTCCTAAACTGGCCCTTTACTCCTGAACTAAAACCTTTGCGAGTTGCAGCCACCTTGTAGGCAGCTAAAGTTTAGGCCTTAGACTCACAGAAGAGCTCTTATTTTTTTGTCCTGAGCATACTCAGAAAGGAGTGATGCCCTCATGATAGGGAATGCTGTCATCCAGCTCAAGATGTCAAGCAAAACTGTTTGAACACCTTGGATCAGCACAAGTCTGTGGAGGCACCAGACCCAAGACGTGGCAGCACAGGACACATGGCAAGAGCTATTTGCTGCCCTGAATGGTTTAACAGCCATATCAGAGAGAAAGCCTGCTGGACTCGGAACTGGGTACCTGGTTTTGAACCAGTCCTGCACCCGGGAGATCCAGGATCACTTTGGTGGTCAGGGCTAGAAAGATGTTACTCTTATTAAACATTCATTTAGAACCACCAGAGGGTATGTTTTGCCCTGGTCAGTTGTTGATTCCTCTAAACAATACTAAGGACACCAGCAATATGAGCCAGAACATTCCTTAATTCATACACAGAATTTTTTTAGTGGCAGATTCAGGCTAAAACAGGTTTTACTTCAGACACATCGATTTTAGAAACAGCCTTGCAGGAGTTGCGCTAATCTCTAAACTTAGGAGCAAGTCCAAAATACACGGCCCATCTTGATGATTCTAAATTACTGTCATTATGGACGTGCATAAAAACTTGTGGAAGCAGAAAGCTACATCAGAGCAGGATCAAGCACAAGTCAGTGCTCCACACAGATGTGCAACTTGGCAGGCAGATGCATGCTTGCTGAAGAAAGGTGGGCAGCTGCACGCTGTTTGTCAAAGCCTTCGATATCCATCTGCTTCTACTACCCCAGCACCACGTGCACCACCTCAGGGTCATCTGCCAAGCTCCAGCCCTCTGCTTAATTTCATTCTGAAGCCTCCTCACGGCTCTCACCCAGGCAGAGCACAGGCAGCAGAGCTCCCTTCCATGTAAGGCTCCTTCCAGCACTCCTGTGATTGTGGATCCTGAACAGGCTTCTTCTTGGGGGTGAGTTTCACACACTTGCATGGTATTTGGAGCTCCCTCATGTTGCAGACGGAGGACACTCGATATATCATGTACACACAACCCTGGGCTCCCTGATCTGGCTGTTTGTGCTAGGTCTTCATGCCACATGCTGTGACATGCCCCCAAGCTCCCCACTGGGACAGTTCATGTCTCCTGGAGTTGCTCCCATGACCCTCATGCACTGTGCATCCTGGCCAAACCCCGTCAGTGTTAGTAAAACTAATTTCCACCGACCCTGGTTATGGACGTCGTTCTTACTATCGATCTCCGCTGCTTCTTGGGCTTCCCCAGCTCGTACTCATCATCATCCAAATCCTGAACAGAAAGAGGATTCCTGGGTTACCTCTGTGATCTGGACACATGAGCATTTAAGTTACAAAAATCTTCCCTCCATGCAATATTAGGAACTGTTGAGTCAGACAAACAGTTCCCTGGCAGACTTCCCCTTTCAGCATTTGCTTCAATGTCACCTGGAAGTGGTGCAGAGGCAAAGCACGTGGTGGAGGCTGAAATACCTTCACTGAGGACCAAGAGGCACAAAGGAGGCACAGTGCTAAACCTCCAGGGGCCAGTATGCCCTGCTGCAGCTAGGCACAAAGCAGCTGGGCCATGCCACTACACTGTGCCCGCACTCTTTTGAACCTGTTGCACTATCTTCCAGGCTTCCAGCATTTGCCTTATTCACTTGCTATTATGATGGCAAAGCGAAAAGAAAGTGAACTTGATCTGCAGAGAGGCAGGAAAAATAGCTCGGAGAAGTGGAACAACCCCAGTTCTACATTCAAGGAACAAGGAGAGTCACAGCCCCACATTTCAGTTCCTCTCTGTCACCTCCAGGAGGTAAAAGGCAGGTGATGCCAGAACCTGAAGGCAAATAAGACTCATATTCAAAAGCATCTCAGATCTACCAGTGGGGTTCTCAGAAAGGAGGCATTTTGCAGAAGGAGTTAACAACTACAAGTCTGAGTCAGACCCCAATGGCCCTTTAATTACAGCCAGGGATCTAGCTGGGTCTTTGAATCTAATCAGCATTAGAGGTGACCAACAAATGCTTACAGAGGTGATCAACAAATGTCTTAAGTATTAAGCACAGGAACTGCACAGGGATGCTAATGTTTTAATGTTAAAGCAGCAAGTGCCCAAACACGTGATCAAATAAATCACCACATAGTGATGTTGGTTAATGAGCATCCCTGTCCTCCTTCTGCTGCTGCAGCTGAACACCTGGTGACAGTCTCGAATGGAGACAAACCAGCCTTTAGTTTCAAACACAAGCAGAGTGCAGGTTCTCTGCTGAAGCTCTCGCAGGAAGAAGCCATGCCCTAAACAGTACCTGGCCCTGTACGGCATCATCACTGGCCTCCTGCTCGGAAGAGAAGCTCTCGTACTCTTCCTCGGAATAGTTGTCTGAAAGGGAAGGAAAGAGGGGAGAGATCCTGTGAAACTCCTTTAAGGTGAGGAGACAGCCTCTTCTCAGAAGGACAGAAGTTCACTGCAGATAGCCACAAACCAACAAAGGGAACACAGCTTTCTAGTTCATCTTCTAACCATGCTAGAACCAGCGCAATAGGAAGCTCCTGGAGATGAGAAGCAAGGAAGAACATACCTAACAGGAAGGACGGACCAGTAGACAGACAGACTCCTCAGAAAAGCATCTCCTTTTACCTTGAAAAGAACCATCTGACAACAGGAAGTACAGAGGTTTCTCCAAAAGCAAAGAAACTGTTTTTTTCCCTACTTTACATGGGCACAACTGGCTCAAAGCAGCAAAACAGGACAGGAGAGTCTAAACTCCTTACTGAAATGGTATTTCAGGTGAGCTGCCTGGCTTCAGAGTTTTTCCCCTATGCTCCTGCAGCAATACACAGGCACTGCCTTCAACACATCATTCTTCTGCCAGAAGAACGGCTGGTGCCACATAGAAGGTTGAAGATCATCATGGGGGGAAACCCAGTGACTTCTCTACATAGGGCACAACATTGAAATCACTCTACTAAAACAGACCATAATCCACAGCTCAACATGGCAGGCATATAGGGCATACACAAATTAATAATTTCTCAATTATTAATATCAAGTTGGAAGAACGATTTAAATGTGAATTTCCTGAATACAGCAGTTTCAGCCAGATGAGAACCTACAGTCTCTTCCTGCCAGCAAAGCTGGACGACCATCAGTCATCTACAACTGTTTACCTCAGTATTTTCCTTCTCGACCTGCATATTTGCCTCACAAATAGCTTTGGCTTCCTTGGGGATTTCACATGAGCTGACCTGTTCACTAGAACACAGGTGACTCTTACTGGATCACTGCTCTGACCTGATGCAATATGCAGAAGAGGCTTTGACAACTCAAGCTCCAATTCCTGTCACACTCCCTGTTTTCACAGTAGTAGGTTTGCAAAATGATTCTTTGTATTAATCAGTTACAGGCACAGAACCTGTGCAAACTGATCCCAGAAAACATCTGGTGTGAGTGGGATTTAACTCCAGCAGCCAGAAAAACACTAGTCCTCAGAGCATGTGGTTGTACCCTTACCTGTAGACTTGATTTTCTGGCTGGCCTGCATAGTGCTGTCTTCATGGTCAATTGGCTGACTTGACAGAGAGAAGATCCAGATTTCTGCTACCTTCACTGCAGCTTCTTTGATGTTGCTGAAGAGGCTCAGGACCTGGCCACCTTCTGTTGGGTGCTGCATGACCTGCGACAAAGCAGTGAAAGCAGTGCCTGCATTTAAATAGGTTTAAGCTTACATCATTTGCATACTACAAGAATTTATGTTAATTGATTACTCCAGATTTCTAAGTATGGAAGGAAGCCAACACTCTGCAACTACAGGAGCCACTTGCAGGCAATATGCAATGTTAGTTGAGATTTTATTTGACTATTAAGTGATGGAAGGAAAGGAAAAAACTTTCTGAGCTTTACATGTGACTACTTCATCTTTCAAGCACAGCATCTACCTCATTACTATGTATTTGCTGATCAAGTACCAGCAGTTTGAATGCTCACAGCAAGGCTTTCCCCAGATCTTACTGCTCAGGTTTTTCTCCTGCCCCAGCACTCGCTTGCCCACACGCTGCTTTGCAAGCTCCTCGCAGGGCTTTAAAATGACCTTAACTGATGAAGAACACATGTCCTGCTGCTCTTAAACTCTGCACATACTCACATCTCTAATCATCTTCCAGGGTTTTGTTTCAACCACAAAGATTTTTTTTTAAAATGTGTCAACACTGTTTAGGGGTCATTATACTGTAAACTGCAAAGGGGAAAGGGGGCTTAGGAAAGGACACGAGATTTGTTTACCCAAAGTTTTCGATTTCAGAAGTATTCCAGATGAGTTGGAGAGGAAAATGAACCTTCAAAATTTTATAACCTTCTAACCTCAGATGGCTAACATTACAAAAAGACATGAGAAAAACCACATGCTACCTTCCAGCAACAAATGTCCAACACTTAGAAGTTCCCTGATGGGTCTAATTAAAAAGACCACACACTTTCTGTCTTACTGCAGTATTTAATTTCTAGCTCTTAAACCAAAAACAGTACAGGAAAAATATCAGCTGCAAGACCATAAATCAGTATTTAGTCAATTCAAAAGGAGAATTCCCCATTTACTACAAGGGAAGCTTAACTCACAAATGAATGCTTTTTATAATTAATACAGTAATAGCTCAACAACACATAGTATGAGCTTATTCTGGATGGAACCAATTTGTTTACAGAATAAAGCCTGATGAAAAAGGTTGGTGTTAAACCAAGCTTGCTACTGCTAAGCCCTCGCTAAATGTTCAAAAGGACACAGAGCACAGATTAAACAAGGCGTGAAATAACAAAGCATGGAGCTAAGCTGTCCAGAAAGCTTTAGTGCATAATTCACGCACACTCAATTCCACCATTAATTCTAAGTGCAAAACTGCAGATTTTATCATTTACCTCTCATGAGCAGCACTCCACTACGCTGCCAAGAATAGCCATGAAATGAGAACAGCTCAGAACGGGGGTTCAGGCAAAATGATAAAGGGTATTTGATAACAAGCCCTAACATAGCGGCACAGAGAAGCACAGCAACCCTCAGTTGCTTTAACCTTAGTATTTCCTTGCCTTTGAACATTTGCCCTAGTGACCCTAATGATCTTGCTTTAGGCATCTGAAATAAGACATTCGACATTTAAGACTAACCTGAGATGAGTGAGTGTATTAGCTGAACTGAACCAAACACACTACATATTCTGGTGCCTTTTCCAGAAAGATGGTACTCAAGAATATTTAGTGTTAAGTCATGCTGAAGTGTCCTGAATACCAATTCCCGTAATCTTAAAAGAAATCCTCACAAGGGAATAAGCCAACCTTGTGTCTTTTTTTTTTTGTTCTCAAGGTATTATCCAGAAAATTCACAATATTATTACTTGGTGCTAAAATCTACTTAAAATCTTGCTCTGTGATCCCTGCTTACAATTTTAAAGATAGATACATGAAATCCATGCAAGTGCTGCTTAATGAGGAAAATAACAGTGTTGGGCTCAATGCAAAAAGAAGGGAAAAGTGTTGACCCTTGAAAACACGGGCCCCACTGAATGCTGCTCACCTCAGCCATGTTGATAGAGCCCACAGCCAGCGTCTTGTAGCCCAGGATCGTCCGGTTCTTGTACCGCTTGCGCCGCTGCAGCATGATCTGAAGCTTGTTGCCTTCTCTCTTCAGGAAGTGAGGGTACTGAGGATGCAAACACAACTGAGAGGTTTGTTGTGGTCCTCAAGGCTCCCTCTCAGGCTGCCTAGCTCACAGGTAAACCCCGTTCCTAGAGGCTCGTGCACAGGACTTTTAGAAGACCTTAGTGCCGAATCAACATTTGAGTTCTGCAGCACAGGCCAGATACCGAAGCTCCAGTTACACTCGATCCCAGGCCAGCTCAGTTTCAACATGCACCGTTTTCAGGGATTAAACTTGAAGGCTCAAGTCATACATGTGCACACTTGTATCAAAGGTGTGTTCCCTGGCCACCTCTGACAAACATTTGCAGAGATGATAAAAAATCCCCAGGGTCACAGAGAAAACCAGACCACTCAGCTGCCCATGTAAACGCGAGGGCCTCCGGAAGAAAAGCAGAGCTGTTCTCACTGCACAGACAACCTATTTTTAACTCCAGCCATGGCTTATCAGCTCTGCAGAATTGTTTCAACCAAAAACTTCTCAGTAATTGTCAGCCCAGGGCACAGATTGGAGAGGAAAACAGTTCAGCTCAAAACATTTGAAATCAAAACTTTTAGAGAAAGCAACAAGCGCCAAATTCAGAAAACACGGGGCCATCACACACACCAGAACAGCTAGAGAAATTCTTTCTGAAGCCCCAGGTGACATAATCCCTTCCATCTGGAAAGGTTTACTAGAACAAGCATGAGAATTAACTCGCCACAGAGCTGCAATGTTGTGCTTGGTATATCTGCAGAATTTCACTTTATCCTATGAAAGGCAGGAAGGCAGCTGTGCTAGCAGCAAGGATGATGCCAGCTAACCTGCAAGCAAGGCTATTGCTGGCTTAGCCCGAGCTAACAAGGTGAAAGAGGATCACACCCATCACTACTCTAGTTGTGTAACAGAGCAGCCAAACTTGTCCCTTCTGTTGGAGCCAAGACCTGCCAGACACAGGCTGCACTGTCACCCGTCTGCGTAACGCTGACAAGGAAATGCTCTAGGCGAGGGCCAACAGTTTTGCAAAGGAGAAGCAGTGGAGAAGGAGGCAGCTGAAGACATGGGAGGCTGCAGGGCAGCCACGCAGCACCCTGCATGCACAGTGAGCTGTGGTGTGAGGAGCTGACGCAGCGAGATGCGGTGGTGGTGAGACTCGGAGCCAGCCACGCTGCAACGCGCCCCCGCTCTGTGCCCCGGCACCGCTCACACAGCTGGGCACTGCTCCCCGACTGCACCTGGCTTCAGCTACAGTCGTAGCTAGAACGGCTTCCAGAGAATTGAGAAACAATAAACGCTGCCATAGAAATCCTGCTGTGCCATTTCACGAAGGCTTCCCAGGCCTCACCGCAACCTAAAAGCCCTAATTCCTTCCTGCAGCCAGAGTGACCAGCAGCACCTCTCTGCATTAGCCCCCACTTGCTTCTCATGCTCCGCTTCTGAAGGCTTCCCTGCTCATGAGATAGCACTGAGGGCAGCATGGACCAGGAAAGAGAGGAGCCCATAAAATACAGTTGTTCCAAGTTCCTAGTTCTCCCTGTGACTCTGGAGGTATCAGCAGATCCTGCTTCCCACAACGTTGCCTTCGTGGGCAACTCCAGATCAGAGGTTCTCCTGTCATCTCCAGAACTACATTCCTATCAGCCTGATCTTCCATGCTACTCTCCACAGCTGCCTGTCTCGTTTCCACTCTTCAGAAAAGCAATGGAAGGCAACAGTAGTGCCATTCAGGTCTGCTTCAGTTTCCGCCAAGGCCACAAGAGGAAGAGGGGCAAGGAAGGATCTTCAGGTCAGACTCACAAAGCAGCTCTGCTCACTGAAGAGCAGCAGCCCCAAGCAAGCCCTGCGTTACCTGCAGTGAGAAGGTCAGTGCGAGCTCCGTCTCCACGTGTCCACTCGGGGGCAACACGATCTCGTGAGACCTCAGGATGCGTTTGGAGCCCTGCTCGGGAATCAAACACAGCGGGTGAATTCCCCGGCACCCAACCCAGGCACAGCCCAGCCCCACAGCACCAGCAGGACAGGAGAGCTCCAGCTACCACGAGTCCTGCCCCCCTGACACCACCTGCACCACCTGAGCTGCCTGTGGGTTGTACAGTCTACCTTGTCCCAGGAAAAAAAAAAAAAAAAAAAAAGAGGCAGCAGCTCTTGCAAGTGGCATCCCTTGAGAGCTTGAAGGAATGGGCTTTGACTGTGGCCATTGCCAGGGCAGCACTGGCCTCATCAGTGGAGTCCACCTTACAGAGGTGCCCTGGATGGGGCACTGGGCAGGAAGCCTGGGCTGAAATAGGGGTAGTCCTGGCCTGAGGCCTCACCCAGACCTACCTCTTCAAAACTGGGAAGCATTCTCAGGGACTAGCACAGAGAAAATGAGCACACAGATCCAACCTTGCACTTCTGTGAAATATTAATGAGATGAAAGGGAGATATTTGACTAATGAAGATTTGGGCATATTTACTGTCCCTAACTGCAACAAAGCAGCTTTTGTTCTGCCAAACCCTGGCATTCAAAAGCTATGAGTCAGTCCCCATCCCCCAAGTTAAAGTCTTATTTTAAAAGTCATTTTATGATTCCAGTCAGTACCTACCAAGCTCTTCACCTCTGGGGTTCAGAGGCTGCAGCGTCACATTTACATCCCTGGTGTTAACTATGAAGGACTTTTTTTTTTTTTTTTTTTTTAAATATAATGCCCCTCCTCAGGGAAAGTGGAAATATTAAACATCCTAATGATTCCAAGTAATTGGAATGATAAAAAAGGTGGGTGGTGCTGGTGGTAAAAAAAGAGAGTAGGCATTGCAGTAGTCTGGAAAGCTGATGGGATTGCAGGGCAGCTTCAAATCAATACTGTGTTTGGACTGCTATATGCTAACCAAGTTACTGGACTATTTGCTGTATAAGCATTTGATTTCACATAATGGAGAATTTTTCAGGGAAAGCTAGCAGGCAAGCACGAGACCAGCTGCTGCCTAGCAAGCACTTGTGGGCTGTTCAAACACAGTGGCAAGTTTGAGGTCTCTGGCTCAATATTCTGCTGAGATTGCAGATCTGCTGTATCTACACAGGCCATTCTCCCAAAAGGGCAGAACTGTAGCTCCCCCCC
>VWPW01020904.1:18893-31658 GCA_013389825.1 Crypturellus undulatus
CGTGCCCCATGCGGGGCCCGGACCGTCGGGCGGGCGGGGACGGGGACACCACGGCGGGACGGGCGGCGTGCGGGGCGCCATAGGGGCCCTGGGGTGCAAGGGAGGCGTGCGGGGCCGCGCCGGGGTCCTGGAGGCGCAAAGGAGGCGTGCGGGGCAGTACGGGGGTCATGGGGCTGCAGGGGAGCCTTGCGGGGCTGTGTAGGCGCCTTGGGGGCGCTATAGGCGCCCCGGGGTGGAGGGAGGCTGGCAGCGCCCGAGGATGCAGAGAGTCCTATGGGGGACGGAGGGGTTGAGGTTGCCTGATGGCAGCGGCGGCCACAGGGAGCCGCGGGGGACAGGATGGAGGCTGTGGGGTGCCCGGCGGCTGTATGGGGCTGTGCAGGTTACTCTCCCGTATAGAAGCTGTGGGGGTCCAAGTGTCCTGGGGCATAGGGGAGCCCTGTGGGGCACTATAGGGGTCACCAGGGCTGGGGAGGCGGTCAGCACCTGAGCGTTCCCTATAGGGGACATGGGGGCTAAGGGAGTCCAAGGGATTTAGGGAGTGAGGGGCGCAGGATGGGGGCATGAGGGTGACCTGGGGGGGCAGAGCAGCTGGGGGGACTCTATAGGGCTTATGAGGGGCGAGGGAACCGTGGGGGGTGGTCCACAGGGGTGCAAGGGGGCGCCCCTGTGAGCGCCGCTGGCCCTCGGCACCAGGAAGCCGTCCCCGCCGCGGCGCGTGGCACACGGTGCCGGCAGCACGCGTCGCGGCAGGCGCGGCTGGCCCAGAACCAAGGACCAGCCCTGCTATCACCTGGTCCCTGGCACAGCCCTGCTGCTGCCGGCGGCGCCACGAGCTGCCCGGGCTGGGGCTGCTGCTCCATGGGCTTCCCCAAGCAGGGTCCTCCGGTCCCTGTCCCGCTCCTCACCAGGCGCATTCCTGGTGCCTAAAGTGTTCTCCAGCCCTTGTCCCGCCCTGAGTGACACGTACCTGGCATTGAGAGCATCCTCTGGACCCCATCCCGTTCCTGCCGACACTTACCTGGAGCTGAGATTGTCCTGTCCCACAACTCCAGCTGACTTGTACCTGGAACTGAGACAGTCCTCCGAATCCTGTCTGCTCCAGCCCACGTGTCCCTAGCACTGAGAACATCCTTCAGAGCCCGTCCCACTCCAGACGACACACACCCGGAGTGGAGAGCGTCCTCCAAACCCCCTCCTACTCCAGGTGACACTGCCCTGGATTGAGAGCGTCCTCCAGACCCTGTCCTGCTCCTCCCAGTTTTGCGTTTGGTGCCGTGAGCATCCCCCAAACCTTGTCCCACTGTAGCCGACCAGCGCTGGTGCCATGAGCCTCCACCTAGACCTCGTCCTGCTCCTGTCAGCCCGTGTCTGGTGCTGAGAGCGCTCCAGGCGGCCAGTGCCAGCCCATGCTGGGCATGTCCCACAGGGCTCAGCTGTGCCTGGTGCTGTGCGTGTCCTCTGGCCACTGTCCTCGTGCTGAGCAGTGCCTGGAGCTATGAACGTCCTCCAGGCCTTGTCCTCATGCCAACTTGTGTCCGGTGCTGTGAGTGTCCTCCACGCCATGTCCTTTCCATGCCAACTAGTGCCTGGTGCTGTGAGTGTCCTGCATACACTGTCCTGCTGCTGGCAGCTAGTGCCTGGTGCTTTGTGTGACCTCCAAACCCTGTCCCACTCCAGCCAACACAATTGATGCCACTCCAGCCCCTGTCTTGCTAATGCCAACTATTGCCTGGTGCTGTGAGCATCCTTCAGACGTCCTACTCGTCCCAGTTTTGTGGTTGGTGCCATGTGCATCCTCCAATGTCTCGCTGTAGCCAACCGGTGCTGGTGCCATGAACTTCCACCCAGACCTCGTCCTGCTCCTGTCAGCCCATGTCTGGTGCTGAGAGTGCCGGGCAGGCTCCCCCGCTCCAGGCAGCCAATGTCAATCCATGCTGGGCATGTCCTGCAGGCCCAAGCTGTGCCTGGTGCTGTGTGGGTCCTCCATGCCATGTCCTTTCCATGCCAACTAGTGCCTGGTGATGTGAATGCCCTCCAGACCTTGTCCTGCTCCAGCTCACTCGTACCTGGTGCTGTTTCCTGCACACCCTGTCCTGCTGCTGGCAGCCCAGTGCTGTGAGCCCCTCCCAGCCTCTGTCTTGCCCCATGTCACTGGTATGAGGGGCTGTGTCCTCTGGCACGCTGCCAGCTCATGCCTGGTGCTGCGAGCCTCCAGTCAGACCTTGTCCTGATGATGGTAGCCAGTCTGATGCTGTTTCCTCCAGCTTTGTCCTACTCTGGCCACTCACAGCAGTTGGTGCTGTGAGTGTCCGCCAGACCCTGTCCCACTCTAGCCAACATGTGCTTGATGCTAAAACCGTCCTCCAGCCCCTATCCTGCTTATACCAACTATCTCCTGGTGCTGCAAGCGTCCTTCAGATGTTGTCCTACTCATCCCAGTTTTGTGTTTGGTGCCGTGAGCATCCTCCAAACCTTGTCCCACTCTAGCTGACCAGTGCTGGTGCCGTGAGCCTCCACCCAGACCTTGTCCTGCTCCTGTCAGCCCAAGTCTGGTGCTGAGAGTGCCGGGTAGGCTCCCCCGCTCCAGGCAGCAGTGCCAACCCGCGCTGGGCATGTCCCACAGGGCCAAGCTGTGCCTGGTGCTGTGCGTGTCCTCTGGCCACTGTCCTCGTGCTGAGCAGTGCCTGGAGCTATGAACGTCCTCCAGGCCTTGTCCTCATGCCAACTTGTGTCCGGTGCTGTGAGTGTCCTCCACGCCATGTCCTTTCCATGCCAACTAGTGCCTGGTGCTGTGAGTGTCCTGCATACACTGTCCTGCTGCTGGCAGCTAGTGCCTGGTGCTGTGAGTGACCTCCAGCCTTGTCCTGCTCTGACCAGCTAGGAATTGGTGCTATGAGCGTCCTCCAGCCCCTGTCCCACTCCAGCCGATGTGAACCTGGTGCTGAGAGCATCCTCCAGCCCCTGTCCTGCTTATGCCAGCTGTCACCTGCTGCTGTGAGCGCCCTTTGGGCATTGTCCTACTCCTCCCAAACTTGCGTTTGGTGCCGTGAGCAACCTCCAGGCCATGTTCTGCTGGCGACTGGTACTGTGAACAAGCTCCAGACGTTGTTCTGCTCCTGCCAGCTAGTGTGGGATGCTGTGGGTGTCCTGCAGACCCCGTCCCACTCCCGCATGCTGCTGCCCTTCGAACGGTGCCTCCCGGGTGCAGTGTGTGTCCGTCACCATGACCTTCCCTGCACCCTCCTGCTGGTGTCTGTTTGTCTTTCCAGCCCGGCACAAGGCAGTGCCGCTGTCCCTGCCCCCCACAGCGTGTCGACTTTGTGCTTTCCTCCCCAGGACATTCAACTGGGCTTGGAGGCACCAGGCTGTGGCTGCCCCAGGGCTGCCACGCTCCGCTCTGTCTGCTGATAACCTTGGGGGCTTCACGTGAGGCAGGGGCAGTGCCAGCCCCGGGGCGACAGGCACCGGCAGCCCTCGCTCGGGTTTGCAGGGCTATAAAAGTGCCCTGGTGTGGGAGGCTGGCACGGGTCTACCGCAAGGCTCTCCTGTCTGCAGGCAGAGCCAGGACCCGTCCAGCTCCTGTGCCACGTCCTGCTCGTGGGCACGATGACAGCCACACGCTACGGCCTGGCCTTGCTGCTTGTCCTGCCCGCCCTGACCTGGGCGGGCGGCGCCGGCCCCGTCCTCCTCAACCGGCCCTTCGTCACCATCTGGAATGTGCCCACCAAGGCCTGTGCCGACAAGTACAACGTCACCCTCGACCTGAGCATCTTCGACATCGTGGCCAATGCCGACCAGGCCTTCGCCGGCGACGACGTCACCATCTTCTACAGCCAGACCCTGGGCCTCTACCCCTACTACACGTCCGCGGGGGCTCCCGTGGATGGCGGGCTGCCCCAGAACGCCAGTCTCCAGGCCCACCTCCACCGTGCCTCCAGTGACATCGAGACCGCCCTGCCCAGCGCCACCTACGACGGACTGGCTGTCATTGACTGGGAAGCGTGGCGCCCACTGTGGGCCCGTGACTGGGATGCCATGAACATCTACCGGGAGAAGTCGGAAGCCCTGGTCCGCAAGGAGCACCCGTTCTGGCCCTCTGCCCTGGTCAAGGAGGTGGCGAAGCTGGAGTTTGAGCATAGCGCCCGTGCCTTCATGGAGCAGACGCTGAAGCTGGGCGAAGTCCTCCGGCCCGACGGCTACTGGGGTTTCTATGGCTTCCCCGACTGCTATAACAACGATTTCGACAGCCGCGACTACACGGGCAAGTGCCCTCTGATCGAGCAGGCGAGGAACAAGGAGCTCTACTGGCTGTGGCAGAACAGCCGCGCGCTCTACCCCAGCATCTACCTGCCCCAGCAGCTCAGTGGCACCAACAAGGTGCTGAGCTACGTCCGCAACCGTGTGGCTGAGGCCTTCTCCGTGCAGGACTTCATTGTCGAAAACAAAATCCCCGTCCTGCCCTATGCCCAGATCACCTTCGAGAACACCGATGACTTCCTTTCTGAGGTGAGGCTCGCCGGGAGGGGAGGGAGCCATGGGAGGCCCAGGAGTTCTTCGGGCAGCACCAGGGAGACGTCTCTGTGGTGGTTGAGTGCTGGTGGGAAACGGTCCTCAAAGCTGCCCTTGAGCTGATCGTTGCCTGGCTCTGGCATGAAACTCATCCTCTGGGCCGTGGCACGAGTTGGGCACAAGTTGGGGATGGCTGCCATACTGTGACCTGTGAACAGGGGTGGTGGCCATGGAGGGCCTGTGCAGGGACTCACGTCTCCTCTCCTGCAGGAGGACCTCGTGAACACTATCGGCGAGAGCGCAGCCCAGGGCGCCGCTGGCGTCGTGCTGTGGGGCAGCCTCAGCTACAGCAGCTCCCAGGTAAGTGCGGGAATGGGGACCGACCCGGGCACGGCCGTGCTGCTGGGTGGGCAGAGCGCTGACACTTCCGCGTGTGCCACTGCAGGAGATGTGCCTGAAGCTGAAGAACTACCTGGATGGGGACCTGGGCCACTACATTCTCAACGTGACAACCAGCACCGAGCTGTGCAGCCAGAAGCTGTGCTCCGGCCAGGGCCGCTGCGTGCGCAAGAAGAACAAGGAGGGCTTCCTGCACCTCGACCCCTTCGACTTCGCCATTGAGAAGGACTCCAGCCAGAGCCACCTGGAGGTGCACAGCACGACGGCCAACACCGCCAGTGACAGCAAGACCACCAGCACCGACAGCAAGACGGCCGGCACCAGCACCAGCAGTAAGACGTCCAGCACCAGCAGCAAGACGCCCAGCACTGACAGCAAGACATCCAACACCAACAGCAAGACGTCCAGTACCAGCAGCAAGACATCCAGCCCCACCAGCAAGACATCTAGCACCAGCAGCAAGACATCCAGCACCAGCACCAGCAGCAAGACGTCCAGCAGCAGCAGCAAGACATCCAGCCCCACCAGCAAGACCTCCAGCACCAGCAGCAAGAGCAAGACGTCCAGCAGCAGCAGCACAACGTCCGACACCGACTCCTCCAAGCTGGCCGAGGAGTTCACCTGCCAGTGCTATGACGACTGGAAGGGCGCGCACTGCGACACCAAGGCCGAGTAAGGCCACCCGTGCGCTCACCTGCACCCTGCGCCCTTGCTTCTGCCCCACTCCTGTACCTCCGCTCTCCATGGGCACCTGAGCCTTGGGAGTCCAACCACTTGGCTGCTAATAAAACCGCTCTGCATCTACAAGCATCTCCTGCCTCCTTCCTGCAGGGCCGGGGTGCTCTGTGCTCGACGGCCAGCCATAGTCCCTCTTCTTGGTGGCCCTGCCACCGGGTGGGGGCTCGGGGTGGTGGCACTTTGGAGTGAAAGAGAGGGAGGTGACTGGGGCCAGGCAGGAGGGCTGGTGGGGGCAAACTTGGCCAGGAGCATCCCAGTCCCCATGGCTCCTTGGCCATGGAACTGCCTGTGCAAGGGAGGTTCTCCTCATCCCCACACCACCATGCCTTGGTGTGGGGTGGCCAAAGGAGACATCCACCCCGCACGGGGTGCCGAGCCTCCCATTCCCTCCCTCGTCCCACGCCTCAGTCTCCCTCCTGTAGACCTCCATGTACAGCAGAGCAGCCACCCCCCATTCTCAGCACAGAGTATGGAGTGTCACTAAGCAGGCAGGAGCGTTCCCCTCTGCGTGGTGCAGGCAGGGACGCGGCCCCGGCACAGCCACCGCTGCGGAGCTGCCGGCTCCTTCCTGCCCTCGCTCACTGCAGACTACTGCCAGGAGAGGTCTCCGCGCGGCCAACTGGAGCCGCCAGCTACGGAAATACCTCCCAGAAACCCATCTCAAGCAGCCGGATGGCTCCATGCGCGCGTCATGCCAAACCGCGCGGCCCCGAGTGGGTTCCTCTGCAGCCTTCCCTCATATTTGGCCCCACACAGTCCCTCTGCACGGCTCAGTCTGAGCACGACCACATGGGAGTAATAACTAGGTAAGAGCTGGGCTCCCTGGCACCGAGGAACTTGGAGTAGTTT
Source organism: Crypturellus undulatus (assembly GCA_013389825.1). Classification (NCBI taxonomy): domain Eukaryota; kingdom Metazoa; phylum Chordata; class Aves; order Tinamiformes; family Tinamidae; genus Crypturellus; species Crypturellus undulatus. The sequence continues at coordinate 25,392 of VWPW01020904.1, forward strand.
CCTGCACCCGCTGCTTCTCGGTGCTCAGCAGCTCTCCGAGCTGGAGCTGGAGGATGAACCAAGAGCCCTGAGTTACTCTAAGTGCTCTGTGAAGCCCGCTCTGCTGCATGGGTAACTACACACCTGCATTGCTAATATTATATTAATAACTGCAATACTTGCAACTATAATACTTGCATTAATAAAATTAAATATCTGTGTATGGTTGGCCAGAGGAGTTGAAGTGACCATCGCAGCAAATTGCTCCTCTGAAGAAAGTGTGGTCCAGCCTTTTTGTTTTGTTTTGTTTTTCACAAGTAAATTACTATATTGCAGTAATAAGGTTAATTAGCAGCTAACATGCTTAGATCTTTGCTCAAAAACTAGCTCAAAATATTGCTTTCAAAGAAGAGTTCTGTTGTGTTGGGACATGTCTTTGCAACACCCTGTTCTTCCTCTGGAAGGTTATCAAAGCTTCACAAGCAGGAGAGAGGCAACCTACAGACAGAGGATTCGGAAACTGATATTTTAAAGCAAACTCTAATACAGCAAAGAGTTTCGAGTTATCACCAGAAGAACAAGAAATTCCAAATTTTCAAATTTTGGTTAAATATTGTTTGTAAGCAGCTCTCATGCACGGGTGCACACACGCGAGTGTTCATTGTAGACACCCACATGCCACAGGCAGGGACAAGTCTGCGACCAGAGCTCTGTGCTCACCGATGACCAGCAAAATTAGGAAGATAATGCAAAACTTAAGGGTTGGTCCTGCTCTGAAAGGGCTTATTAATAACTCATGTATCAACATTCTAAAATTTTTGTGTAAAAGCAGAAAGTGAGGCTGGGAATCATGATCAGCTTGACCAGCGTGAGGGAGTAATTGAGCCCCGCTGAGCTAAGCACCGATCACAGGCACGACACTAGCACCCACATCCTGCTGAAATAACTGGGTGCTCTAAGTGCCCCTGTGCACATTCAGGCACAAGTGTCAACATCTGGTCTCATTATGGCTTTTTATTGCATCGAATGAGGCTCTAATAAGGTATTAACAAACAGGGATGTTATTAGGACCTCAAATTCCCCCAACACAGTTTTCCTTAAATGCTTTCTGACCCTACAGAGCCATTTGCAAGTTGGTCTCCTTCCTTATCCCACCCCCCAGTTAGTCACGATTGGATTTCAGCCCAGAATGAATTATCCCATGTAATCATTATACAGATAGCTTGGTAAATACCTGCATTTGATTACAAGAAACAATATTATCATTTCTTTTTTTTTCTGTTGTTTCTTAATGGGGAATGTGATTCAGCTTAATGTTTGCAGGAATTTGTGCACGCATACCTCCCAAGCCACTGCAAAAATAATATTTGCTAGGTATTAAAGAGAGGGAATCTGAAGCAAAGTTCAGCTTCCTATCCATGGCTCTTTCTGCCGGGTGGATATCTTGGCTCTGCACTCCCAGTTTCTGGCATTTAACGTGTTCTAAGCACTGAGCTCCTGAGCAGCTACTGAGTATTAGGGACCGGGGGCTGCTCTCAGTCAAGCGTCAGGCTGTGAAACGGGACAGCTCTTTGTTTTCCATTCCAATACTTCAAGCTCGGGAATCAACACGGGTTGTCACCCTTAAATATTAGTTTTAAGCAGGTGTAACAGGTTTACTCATCCTACTGCAAGGCTAGTCCTCCATCCTTGCTCCTTGCACTGTATTTAAAGGCACATGAGATGCTGGATATCACACAGTCCAGCTTGTTCTCCTTGATTCCCCAACTCTACTCCATTAGAGAGTTGCATAAAACTCTTTTCTAGTATTTTTTTCCCACATACTGCTTCAAGAATTATTGCACCACTTAAAACCACCCTAGTCAACAGACGAGTATTTTCCTCCTAGGCTACTCGAGTTGCATGTTGTGTTATCTCCAAAATGTGCTCAAGTGTGTGGTGCAGGCAGCCACCCCAAAAAGCAGAGCTCATTCGGCTGCTCCTAAGCTAGGACGGTGGTGCTGGAGCCACAGCGAAGACCTTAGCAGCAAGAAGCCTTTCATGCTTTGCTATGACTGGGGTATAAAAATAGTCTAGCTGAAGAGCAAGGTTTAGATCAAAAAACAGAAGCAAGGAAGCCCTTTAAAACGAGTTTCTGAGATAAAGCTGCCAACAGAAGCCTATGGCAGCCTGTATACACACCCCAAAACACCCCAAAACAGCAGCAGTTTCATCTTTTCATTCCCTCAGAGCAGTGCTGACAGCAGTGAACATTATCCAGACCAAAGTGACTTGTCTTTCTGGTCTCTTTGCATTTGGGGTTCGTGTTTGAAGATCCCTCCCTCTCTTCCAGTCTTCCCTCTTGCTCAGGTATCTCTAGGCAAAATCTAAAATACCCTGCGGGTACCAGAGACCCTGCTGCTCTCCTGGACTTGCCCGCATGTGCATCTTGCTCTGGAGTACGAGCAAGGAGGCCGGTAGTTATTTCTCTGATTCAACAGTTTGCAATTTCAGAAATAACTCTGAAATATTTTAAGCCTGAACCATGATTTGCTGGCACCCAGCAAGTGTTTAAACATCCAGCATAAACACCGGACCCAGCTTTAGGTTATGTAAACAGAAACGCCACTGTGTTCGGAAGCTCGTCCTACTTTGCTCAGTCATTTTTAAACCTTCCAGCAATGGGTCTGGACTTTAGTAAGTGTCAGACCCTGGGTGACAGCTCTAGCTAAGCTGTTTTTATGCTGCATAAGACACCATGAGAGAATCCTCCTCCCACAGCATGTGAGGCACGAGCCAACCTGCGCTTCAAAACATCCATGCGTCTCAATATAGCAATATACTAATGCTCCTCAGTCAGCTTTGATGGTTCACTTAAAGACTTTGTGAGATTGCTAAATGCTTTGAAGCAGAATTCAGTGTGCAGGCTGTGGTGTGCCCATCAAACAGCAGCAAACTCTTCCCATGGCAGAAGAGCGGCAGCTAAACCCAGGTTTGGGTTGGAAGAGTCACTACGAGACCCTTCTCCTCCACCCTGCCTAGCAGAGTGGTCGCAGTGCTGGTTTTCTCAAAGGCACAAAGAGCCTCAGTTCTGTTTTGTTACCTTTTCTTGGGCGGTCACTGATTCATGTTTCTCCTTTTTACTCTTTCTCTATATACTTATGTTTTACTTAACAAAAAGTACAGCTTAAAGCTAAGAGGTTGAACCCTCTGCCTGAATCTGTGGGACCCAAATACCCCTTTGGACCTACCCATCTTTAAGCTAGTGCTGCCCAGAGATAAGTTCAATGGGCTGACACGCTAAAGCACAAGAAATGTCCCTTGTGGAAACAGCAGTTGATGGACTCTCCAACTCTCCAGCATTTGCAAGAAATTTGGGCTGAAACTTGTTGTGGCAAAGTTGTTCTGAAGAGACTGATCAGATGTTCTCACATGCTGAGAGGCTAAAGGTGAGTTACATTTTGTGGCCTCTTTTTTTCAGTCTCGGGGTAGATACGCAAGTAGATCTCAAAGGCCTCAAAAGAACATTAGGGGTTTAAAGATTTTTTGCGATGCTGTGTGGAAACATTGGGGATTTAGCCATTCTTAACAGGGACACTCAGTTGTTTTCCGAAGGAATGACCCTGCTTGCACAGCTTATCTGAAAACAAGCTTCGCCCAAACACTGCAAGTAGGAGTTTTGTAAGTGCTGGTCTTGAAATCCCCTCCTTCTCTCCTGCCTAGTCTTCCTAAATGCAAATAAATCATCTGATTTTTGTCCTTGAGTCTGTCTATACCTGCTTAATTAACTAACCCTCCCTGGGTCCTCCTCGCGCAGGCAAGAGGCTCGGTCAAAGCTAACGGCTGATTTGTTAGATTGTGGGTTTAATCCCAGTTTCTGGGACATCTCTTAGTCAAGAACTGTGTTGGCAACACTGGTTTAACACGTCACACTCCAGCACTGGGGGGGTTGCTCTCCTCCAGCTTTGCAGTGACCGCGACTGCAAGATAAGACAAGGCAAGACAAGGCAAAGCAAAGCGAAGCAACACAGGGCAAGACGAGGAAAGACAACACAAAGCAACACAAGGCAAGACGAGGAAAGGCAAGGTAAGGCAACAGAAGGCAAGACAAGCCGTTGGGGACAAGAGCTGACAAGCCTTGTCCTCCCAGCACAAAAGGAGGAGTGTCTGTCGCGCGGGTTGAATGCGAAGGTCAACCTCCCCATCCCAAAGGCTGCCCTGGAGGAGGATAAACATCATTAGCTCAAAGGCCAGCGCCACCGAGGCCCTGCGCGACCCCACTCTGCTGCCCTCCCCTGCATCCGCTGCCCCGACCTTCACGGCTGCCTGAAGGGCCATGAACTTTCCTGCTCAGCGGCAGAGCTGATGCTCACTGGTTGAGCGGGAAAGGGGGTCCCTTCAAGCCCTTCCTCCAACCCTCTTTTTTTCTTTAAGGCAAAAGTCTTCCCGAAGCCTAGAGATCACAACTATAAGATATCTCACGGAGGGAGCAGAAGAGGCTGAGGTCTTTGCCCTACTCCCAAGGACCTGCAACTGCAGGATATTTCTTCGGCAGAAGCTCTCAAGCAAACAGCTGCAGGAAATGGGCATTACTCCAAGCTGGGAGGGACCTTGCACCAAAATCGGGGTTACAGGAATCAAGCTGTGAGCCTTATGATCCATGCCAGGGAGAGGAGTTCACTGTGCCAGTGATAGCTATATGGCTATATGTGGCTATATGTATGTGCCGGGTGAGCACAGCGCTTCGAGCTACTAACCACAGAGCTACAAGACTTCATAATGCAGCAAAGGCCACAGTTACATAAAATCACTTAAACTTCTTACGAAGACAAAAGAAAATGGAGTATTAATACTTCAGTATTAATAGGGAGTTAAGGAAGACACAGTAGGAGACTCTACCTGCTCCACTCAGATTTGCATTAAGGCGTATGGAGACTCTGTTCTGTGTTCAGGAGCTTCGTGAGGACTTGGGCTGGACTTTGGCAGGTTCCTCAGAAGCAGAGGTTTGGTCCTTAACTTCACGGTAAGAGCAGAACTTCTTCCTCCCCTACTCACCCCAGTTTCGAAAACAGCACTTTTCCAAAGAGGTTGTGGTGGGAGTTACTGCTTGTCTTGATGGCAGTCTACAGCCGGATGAATAAACAGGCTCCCAACATCTTGAATATTATTCCTAGATAATGTCAGAACACCGGAAGCTCGGGGCCCAGGCTCTTCTCTTATGTCTGTCCCCATCAGTCAGGCTGCAAAACCCAACCAGGAGTGCAGAAATATTCACCTTTCAGGGGGCAACACGGGGCTCCCCCAACCTGTTCCGACTCCACAAGGCTTGAGCAAGAAATACCTTTGCCACAGACATCCACCAACACCAAATAAAGCCCTTTAAAGCAGATCAAGCACAAGCAAGGAGGATTTGGCCCCTTTTGGCCCATCTGAGTGATTCAGCTGAGTCGCATCACACAAAATCCAAGGAAACGGCCCTGTGCGCTGCAGTGACCTCGCTCCCAAGCTTCCTCATTGCCGGAGGCGTCACTGCTGCTGATAACCCTGCAGTGCTCCATGCGTGGAGAAAACCCCTCTTCCACGTGACTCCCTTCGGTTAGCGATTAACACTCAGGATGCTGTATGCTTTAACTAAGGCTTTGGAAGGCTCGCTCATTCCCGGGCAAAGCCAGCACGGCTGCAACGTTCCCATGAGCAGCTGGAGTCTGGAATCTGTTGCCTCCTCTGAAACAGCAAACCAAGGGATCTGGTCCTGCTTGAGAGAGGCTGGGCTCCACGGAGAGCAATAGCACGTGGGCACATTGAAATGTATGCCGTTGAGGTAGAGAAAAATTGCAAGCTAAGTTTAAGGGAAAATTAAATAAGATTTTTAACAGTTGTGATTTTAAGGGGGGATCACTCTGATTTTTTTACTAGGGAGCAGCTTTAGCCCTTTGCTCTCTTTGACTCCCCACATCTCACCTTGTGCCCCTCTTTAGTCAGCAGCCTCTAGTGTCCAAAGCCCCGAGTCCTCAAGGGACATGGGGCAGCATTCGGGGCACAGTGTCACCTCCCGCTTGCCAACGCCACCGTTCCCGCGAGCTACCAGCTGCCATTAACTAATTGCTGCCATTTGCTTCCCCGCAGCGCACAGACTGCAGAGCAGCTACGGTCGCTCCACCATTAAATGCAGATTCCATTTATTTATTTATTTGTTTGTTTATAATTTGCTGCCTTTAAGGGCGCCCGGAGCAGAGAGCTGGAGCGCGGGCGGCGCGGAGGGGCCGGCGGTGGCCGCGGGGCTGCCGCGTTCCCGCGGGTCGCGCAGCA
>VWPW01020904.1:31774-59095 GCA_013389825.1 Crypturellus undulatus
CGCCGCTCCGGGATGCCGCGCGGCCGGGGGGGCCGCCCGCAGCGCCGCCGCCGCGCAGGTAGGAGCAGCCCGGCGGGGCTGCGAGCGCATTAACCGCTTTATTTCCCTTTATTTCCTTACATTTTATTTTAATTTTTCCGTTCTAATCGCTGCCTTCTGGTCCAATCGGGCTCTGCAAAGCCCAAGTCGCGGCTTGTCCCGGGAGCAGCCCTGCTTCCCGAGCCCCCTTCGGAGCTGCTTTGCTGCTGGTCCTTCTTAACCCTCTTGGTGGGGGGATGTTCACCCTGCCGTGCATCGGGCACGGAGGCTTCTTGTGCATTGGTGGTGAAAGGTGTTAAAAAAAGGGTGTTTTGGGGTAATCACTAATGCAACTGGTTATGGTCCGTATTCCCAATTGCAACATCATAAAAGCATATATATATTTTTTATAATTATATATATATATATAAATATGTGTGTGTATTTTTTATCCAGAACGGGTACGTGCAGCTCCTGTCCCTTCGGTGATGCTCCTTGCCAAGGGCTGGCTCGGTGGGCCGGGGGCCTGGCGTGTGTCAGGCCCTGTTAGGGTAACGCAGGGTGACAGCTTGCGTAGAAGTGACGCCTGTTGTAAACACTGAACCCTGGGGGATCACCGAGATGTTTTGAACTCTGGCTTGGTGATGCTTAGGGTTATTTTCCCCCCTCTCCTCTGCAGAAGTGGCAGGACAGCGCGTCCTGCTGCTCGTGGGGAGAAGGAGCTGACCCCTGGTCCCACCATGGGGTCCAATGGGTGGCAGGGAACGGGGACACATGCTGCCCAGGCAGGGTTCAGCTCCATGGACACGGGCACAAGCAGCCACAGGTGGTTCCCAAAGCCCTTTGGCTGAAGGGATCTTAATCCGGTGATGTGCCAACTTGTGGCCCCGCAGCCGAACCAAAAACCCTCTAATAGCCCTAAGTATTAACTCCAAAACGTCAAAGGGCTCCCGATGCGGCGCCGTTTCCCGTAAGTTTACCTAATGTAAGGAGCCTTACTCAGCCGCTCGGCACTCCCGTCATTACGGCTGCAATTAGAAGTAATAGTCATTTGCATAAGGGCCCGATCCTCTTAAAGACACCCGTCACCTGCAGGGATGCAGGGATGGTCAGGCCTGAAGCCAAGAATCGCCCCAAGGATTTTGTTTTGGGACTTTGTTTGGGGTGCTTTGGAAGGACAGGATTTGGCTGGATGGGATTGGGATGCTTTGCCAGGCAGAAGTCCTAGGTATAAATATAACCCTCTGCAAGCACAGGGTGTGCAATTAAAATGGTTCTGTTTGTTTGCAGACTTCTCACTTGGTGCTTTTTTTAATGTGTATCATCCATCCAATTAAACAAATAGTTGCGTTGCCCTGGCGTTTCTCTGAGCTCAGTTGCATCAGCGTTCCTTCTGCTCTGCTCGTGGCAGATTTGGTGAATCCAGCGTGTCCGCTAGCCGGTTGCTGACAGAGCCGCAAGGACACGCGCTCCAGCTTCCCAAAACTGAGTGTTTGGGGAGTTTAAGCTGTGCCCACAATGTGTTGCCTACATTTTTGATTGAGATGGGCATAAGGGTTAGACATTAAACACTGGGAAGTGCTGTAAGGTTGGGGAACATCTTTGCTTTCTCCTTATATTGCCGGCCTTTTCTGGGGCCTCTTCTGCAGCTAAAACGGCATCGGCCAAGCCGATTCCTGGGTTTGCTCAGCCTTTGTAAGGACCTTGATTAAAGCATGGGCATGGAAAGACTTAAGCTTAGCAGACTCGCCCAGCACCTCACCTGGAGGGGGATTTTTGAAGGTTTTGAGCTCATTTGAGCGGGCTGGGATGGAGCGCGGGCTCCCGGCTGGGCTCGCTCCATGCAGGTACCAGCCCAAACCACACACCGGTGCAAACCCGAATCCCGAACACTCCCACAGGCACTAGCGGGTGAAGCATTAACCTTTCTAGTGCAACCGCGTGAGTTAGGCCGGTAAATGCTGGAGCAACGTTCCCGGTGTGAGGGTCCGGCTCGCTGCCCTGTGTTCGACACCCAGTGCTGCTCCCGCCGCCGTCCCCATCGCTGCGGTTCAGCAGCGGCTTCCAAGCGCGACAGCCACAGAGAGCGGCAGCTTCTGCCGTGGGGCCACCGCCAGCCCCACGGCGCTGCCCTGGCTTGGGGCTGCCAACGCTCACCACGGAAATGAGGCACTTTGGGGGTTTCCTCAAGTGGCTGCGGCTGCTCGTGCTCGGGTGAAGCACTGTTCACCCGCGGGTGGTTTCAGCCGAGTGATGCAAGGGCCAAAATATTTGTGGTGCGGTATTTATAGTGCCAGGCATCCATAGGGCCGCGCACACACACCCCCTTTGACATAAACTAATCCGGGGATGTGACGGATCCGGGTTATTTTAATTTCTTTGAAATGCCTGGTGACATTTATCATTGTCATTTGGGTTTGGGACTGTTTTTTCTTCCCCTTTGGGTGGCTCTTCTGACGGCAGGTCCCCGGAGCACTGAGTGATGTTGTGGGTTAGCGCCAAGCAGCACCTGCAGGTCCCAGTCTTGGCCTGGGGTGGGAAACTCAGGAGTTTTGTTATCCTCCTGTTATCGGCAGGGACCCGTCTTGCCCCAAATGACAGGGAATTTGCTGTGTTGCACCACCTCGTTCCATTAAAAAGCTTCAAGTGGCTGGTGGGGGCCAAACGCATTCTGGTGCACCTCGCTTGGAGGGAGCAAGTGCTCCTGGGGCTGCTTTTTATCTCTGCTTTTTATCTCTTTTTTTAGCTCTGTCTGGTGTTAGAAACATTATAAACTTACCCAAGTGGTTCTGGGAGGTTGTGGTTTAGTGCAAGACACGTAGGGAGCTCTTTTGGCAGCCCCCATTTGTTAGAAATTTGGATGATTTTAACTGTTTGGAACCCTCTTGTCCTTTCTCGGGTAGGTTTCAGATTGGTTGAGGCCTCCAAAAGTTCTTGCACGGGTCCTGCAAGGGGCAGGGGGCGAGGGCTGCTGTTTGCCTGTGTTTTGGGGTGAGCAGTTGCTGTATCCTGTGTGTGGGGTTGGTTGGTCGGACACCGACATCGTGGGGGCATCCTGGGTCCGTGGCCACGTGCAGCCGGTGGGAAGGTGCTGGGAGCTGAAGACCGGCATCATCTTCCATCACCTCTGTCCAGGCCTGTATGGGCATCTAACACTCTTGGTTCCCTTTACGGGCCTAAAAGGCCTCCGTTCATGTCACACAGAGCATTTCCCTGGGTTTCTGAAGTGTTAACCCATCTTTTATCCAGACCTCCTTTTCTCCTTGGGTAAATGATAGGCTGTAACAAAGTAACGGGTTATTTTGGGTGCTCCCAAATCGGAGAGTCTGTCCCACTTGCCCGCCTTGTTGCTTCCACGTGGGCTGGCTGGTTTCCCATCTCTGTTTAAAATGGAATATCCACAGGAGGATCTACATTCCCTGGTGCCCCATCCTGGGCTGCTGGGGCAGGCCCTGCTCGCACCTGAATCGCTGGCTGTGATTTATTTTCTCTACAAAGTCTTGTCCTCAACCTAAGCTCTTTCTACAAATAGGGAGCCTAAGGTTTTTATCTAAAAAAATAAAGTTTTTTTTGCTAATCTTACGGCAGTGACTCCTTTGCTGAACATTTTTTGTAGTGCCCTTGCCATTTAGCCTGGCTGTACTTCACAAACCAGATCACTTTGACTGATTTTGTTCTCCTTATAAACGTTGCTCATCTGCACATTGATCCTGCTATCCCAGGCCACGGAGGAGCCGTCCAGCTCTGCTGCAAACACCTGCCCTGGAGGGTAGGAAGATCCATTAGTGATCTGGATCTCGGCTTGTCTCATTATTCCCTTCAGCGCTGGGTTTTTAGCCACACAGCAGCATTGCAGGATTTTGCTTTTAATTCTGACACTGATCTCTGGTTCCCTTGGATTTTTATTGAGATGGATATAGCCCTTTCTGATAAAACTGCAGGCTGTTCCAGACTTGGCTGCTATCACACATGCTGGGATTATTTTCCTCCCTGTGTTACGTTAGTTGTTTTTTTTTTCTTTCTTGATTTATTCTTGATTTTCAGCCCCCTATCCTCCTGTTTCTATGGGACACATACAAGTAGGAGCAACTGTAGCTGTGCACAGAACACTTCAGACTCACTTACTGCCATTTTAGAAGCCAGAAAAATGCATTATTGCCATAATAAAAAAGGGCCTTCTCCTTGATGACCTACTTGAGCCTGCTGTGTTAGACCTTTAACACCCGTTGCCTTTTTGAGGGCTTGTTCTAGCCCTGAGCAAGCCCAAGACAGTGCGAGGTTGTCTCATCCCTGACTCAGATTCTCCCAATCCAGGTCAGTGTTAGAGGCTTTTGCACTGGTTTGTGTGTGCAGATCCCCCATCTGAGGAGTTCCTGCTCCTCCCGCGACTTCACCTTGCCCCGTGCCCCGTCTCCGTGGCGGATCTCATCCCGCCTTCCCGTTCCTCCCTTCTCTCTTGATTTTGCAACTCAACAGACATCACTGACATCTCCGACACTGCAACTCAATGTCCCAAGGCCACCAAACCTATGTAAAAGCCACTCCAGGGAAGCAGGGGGTTTGCGTCTCTTGGAGCTCTTGAGGCGCTCGCTGCTCTCTCGCCCTTCCGAGGAAGCCGGCACTTCCGAGTACACCCGGCCAAAGGTTGTGCGTGCAGCTACGTGCTGTTGCTGTAGTAACTCAGGGCCATGTACGGGCATGCCGGCGCTCCGCACGCTGCCGCCCCGCGAGCACCACGCTCGCCCAGAACGGGGCTTGGGTGGCCTCTGCCCACACTTTCCTGGGACTCCATGTGCCGTCAGCCATGAAATTGCACCGCGAAAACACAGATAATGGGCACCACTCTCCCTCACCGTGAGCAGGACCAGTGAGGTTTGAACTGTTTGTTGCTGTGACGCTGGAAATGGAGTGAAGCCGCAGCTGGAGGCACCACTCAAGGATCCACACTGATTTTCAAGGAACCAGCTTCAACGCCCTCCTGGAGGTGAAGGTGGGAGGGGGCTGCTTGGGCTGAAGACACAGTGGGTGAGCTGGTGCCGCCTACCTTTAAGGGATGCGTTTCATGCATGGTGCCCTATGCACCCTCATCGCGTTGAGCAGCACGGCAGCTCACTGATGAGGTTCATCTCCAGATGTTAGGGGTGCCTCATGCTCAGTGTCAAGTAGTTCTTCTCAAAGGTGACAGACTTCTCAAGTCACCTGTTTGTTTATGTATTTAGGAAGAAATAAAATACTTTAAAGGATGGTTCACTTAAACAGCAAAGAACTGTGGTAAGATGGCAAGATGTTGAGGAAATTCTGTGTCAGTTTCAGTGGCTTTGGGGTTGATGACCTGCTGCTGATAGCTAATATCCCACACCCCAAGCTCCTGATAGGTTTTTTATGCGTATGAAACAGTGCTGTGATCTGTAGAGAGCTGTTTCAGTCATTACTGGTACAATTCTTACGACAAAAACCCTCTCAAGGAGGGAAAAACCCCTGTAGCAAGTGCTCGTTTCCTGATCACAGTCATCACGGCTCGGAAAGCTCCCAGCCGTGCTGGAAGCGCCGCTGCCAGGGACATATCGCCGCTTCGAGTGACAACAGCCTAAGATGCTTCAGCAGATGACGAAGAAACATAATGAGTGTAAATTAGTGTGGGAATTAGCCCATCCTTCAGTCAAGGAAGCATGGACTGAGGTTCCCAAGCGCTGGAGGCCTTTTCGGATCTTTGCTTCTCTCAGCTGTGCTGGTGAGCACTGGAATATACAGAATATATAGAATATATTTTCTCACTGATTAGCCCTATACCCATGTCCTCTGTTTGAATGAGTTGGAGGAGACCATGCTCACTTGACCTGCTTGTTATCTGGAGGCTTCTGAGGTGCCTTATCTGCAGCCAGGACTATTTTTGCTTGAGCTCAAGGAGTCTCTGGTGAGGGTTTATGCAGCCTTGGTTGGGATCCAGCATCTTGCATAAATCTATTGCCCAATTATTAGCTCATTTTCATGCAAAGCATGAGCACATACTACTCTTTTTTCTGAATCACTCCTATGGATTGATCAGTAGCCAGGAAGCCTAATAATAAACTCATCTAGAAAAGCTAATAAAAGATGAGTAGTGTTGAGCTATTTGTTTATTTTTATCCGGAATCCTTAATGGCTTTGCTCATCTCTGATGACATAGTGGGTCTACTGGAGTCAACAGGAACTTCCCTGCCTCTAGGCAGTGACAGAAACCAGTGCGGGGAGCGAATGGCACCAGCAATCTGCTCATTTTCTGCTCAAAATGTGCCACGGGCACACGGAGTATCTCTGCTCTTCACACTGGGCACCTCGTCCACAATAGCCCCTGCTTTGAGCTCGTTTGGACTCAAGTCTCCTTGCATGGAAATGGCGTGAGGAACCTGCTGGACTCGTAGTGTGGGATACCTGGGATTGCTGAGTGCTTAGCGGCTCCTTCTGCCTCCTGCTCCGTTGACGCCACGGATATTGGGCCGAGTGGGAGACGCAGGAGGGCACTTCTGGCTGGAGACACAACCACGGGCGGCCTCGAGGAGACAGGAAACCTTCATTTAAGAAGTTGATGTCATGGGAAGCTTTGAGAAGCTGCACTTTGAAGGTATGAATCAATCTCCATCACTTTGCTAACATGGCATTACCTCTGTGTTGGCCCAACTGCTTGGGAAAAGCTCTTTGTGGGAGGCGTTTGTCCCGTCTCTGTGGGAAATTGTCACCAGTTTGTCCAAGGACTTGGGGACAGCCTGGGGGGAGAAGAGTGACCTTTGTGATGGGGAGAAGTCTCTTAGGTCTACCTAAAACCCATTTTTGGACCCATTTTTAGAGCTTTGGGGTGTTGCTTGTGGGCAGACGGTGTCGCGATGACACGTTGGGTGGCCAGTTCCTCCACACTGGCCACGTTGTGACCGAGGGCTTGACGGGGGCGGACGCTGCTGCATGTCCTCGGGTGACACTTCCAGCCCTGTGGCCTCGGGCTGCCACGAGGCCACTGCAGGTACCTGCAAGGCGACACTGAGCAAAAAAGCAAAAAGCTTTAGAAGTACCAGCTTACTGATGAAAACCCCTTTCTTAGTGTTTAGTGTGTATTTTTTTCTGAGCCTGAGCATGTAAAACACAGTAAAACGCAACATGAACTTTTCTTCATTGGGCTGAGAAAATAAGCGGGGGTTGATGCCTCCCATTGCCACATACGGGTCAAACCCCTATAGGAATAGCCATAATTACGCACACTATTTTACACACCGCACATCCCGTAGTTGTATATGATTCCACACTATATATCCTATACACGCACCGAAGCTCCCCCTGGCTTTTCCCGGCCGCTCTCTCCGGCCCGCGCAACCTGCGCCCGCGCAGCGGCCCGCGGGCGCCGCCTGCCGGGCGGCCGCCGCATCGCAGCCCGGGCCTGTGGCCGCATACATATGTTATGTATTATATTATATATTACATATTACATGTTATATATATATTACACATATATATACACACATATGTTTTCTATATATGTGTGTATATGCATATATAAAATATGTGTTTATATACATATACATAATACAAGCCTATAAAAATGTTTTAATAACTATTTTTAATATATGTTAAATTATGCATACATTATATCTCAGTATGCATAATCTAACATATATTTTAAAATAATTATTAAAACTAACTGTACTAATTATGTACATGATACTTGCATGTACATAGTTATATATGCATAATATTATAGATGCAGATTTACACTTTAATATATTTTTATATATTAAAATATATATTAGATTAGGAACGTTTATAATATTATGCATATATACATATACTGTGCATGTAACTATATGCATTTATATGCATATATATATTTAAATGCATAATATATATTTTAAAATAGATATTAAAAGCATATATATATTTTAAAATAGATATTAATAGCATATATTCTTGTAGGCTTGTTTTATAGGTGGGGTAAATGGGCATTTTGGTGTCTTGGAGCTCCCACAGGTTCTTGTGCTCCGCGGTTCAGGATCGGGGCTGGATGTCACCGTGCCATGGTCAGGGCTGGCAGCAGGGCCGATGGCCGCGCCAACACAGGGACTGTGACCTCTGTCCGCCCAGGCGCCCTCCAGGTGCTTGGCATTTCCAGGTGTTTCCCCGGGCTTGGAAGCGACAGATTTCCCAGGGAAAGGGGCTCCCTTGGGTGACTTATAGATCCTGTGCGACTTGCAGCGTGTGGTTCCCATGTGGCAGGGATTATTTCCCAAGAGACTCTGTGCAGTCACGCAAGGGCCTCAGGCTACACTGGGGTTTCAGCAGCTCAAGAGATTTCCCCGGTCCCCTTCCTTCCATTTCTTGCGTATTGCAGAAATTGTTCCTGGTAAAGGCCAGCTAAGGCTTCCTTGTGTAAGGGACAGTCATCGTTCCTCAAATGGAAGTGCTTTGCCGAGGATCTTGTGGGTGAAACTTTCAGGTCAGCATGTCCGGAGAGTGGAAATTTGGCGTAAAAATTCATAATTTCACTGTAGCAAAGCTGAATCCATGGGAACTTCCATCTTGATATTAGGAAACCCGTTGAGACCCTGCTGATCTCAGATTTTGCCTTTCTCTAGGAATTCAGTGTTTGTTGTCCCTGTGTTCAGTCAAATACCTTACTGTGTATAATTTAAGCAATAGAGAGCTCCTTAAGAACAAGAAAGACAAGCATGAGCCCTTCCCTGGGTTCCACACAGGTGCTTCGAGTTTGCGTGTGCAGGAGCAAGAAGAGCTGGTTACGGCGTGTGTCACGCGAGGGGACGCAATTTCCAACTGCCCCANCCGTTGAGATGCTGCTGGTGCAGGAGGTACTTTGGGGCTGAATGAGCAATGTCGATTTTGCCTTTCTCTAGGAATTCAGTGTTTGTTGTCCCTGTGTTCAGTCAAATACCTTACTGTATATAATTTAAGCAATAGAGAGCTCCTTAAGAACAAGAAAGACAAGCATGAGCCCTTCCCTGGGTTCCACACAGGTGCTTCGAGTTTGCGTGTGCAGGAGCAAGAAGAGCTGGTTACGGCGTGTGTCACGCGAGGGGACGCAATTTCCAACTGCCCCAGCTCGGCCTGCTGGGTCTGTTCTTGAGAGCGGCGTGTTGATGTCTTCAGGGCCAAGGCTGGAGCAAGAATGGACTATAATTCCTGCACTTTGAGTGTGCAGAAAGATGCCCAAACTTTGCTATTTCTGGAGAGTGGAGAGAGGAGGCTGCAAAGAAGAAAGGGCAGGTCAAGGAAAAGGTTTTTGGGAGGCAGAAGAAGTACCAAACCGTTCGATGCCCAAACCTTGGCTCCTTTAAGCACTGCCAAGGCCCCAGCTTCGTGTTAAGCCTCCTTGTCTGGGCCACTGTGGTCCTGTCTGTTCCTGGCAGTCATTGCGACCTACCAGTGACTGCAGGAACGTCCCCGGGGAGGCCGATGTCGCAGGGGAATATTCGGCTTTTCTAGGACTTTGCTCATGCCAGGGAAGGGCAGAGTCGCCGCACGGGGTTCCTGGGGTGTAAAGGTGACAGAACTGCGGGATGGGAAGGGACAAGCGCGGGGCGCGCGCGGGGGATGGACGGGGCGGGCGCGGGGCCGGGCCGGGTTCGGGGCCGCCCCGCGGGCGGTGCCGNTGCCGCCGCAGTGGGAGCCGGGGCGCGGCGAGGATGGCGGCGGCGCCGGCGCGGGAGCTCACGCAGAACCCGCTGCAGAAGACGTGGGAGCCCTACGACAACGGGCTGCCCGCGGGGCACAGCGCCCAGCGCGGCGGTGAGGGGCGCCGCGCCGCGACGGCCGGGACCCCCCTCCTCCTCCTCCTGCTCCTTCCTCCTCCTTCCTCCTCTTTCATCCTCCTTCCTCCTCCTCTTCTTCGTGTGCCCACCCTGCTCCGTGCCCCGGCGCGAGCCGTGTCCCGGGTTTGGAAGGGGTCATGGGCGCAGCGTTACCCCCTCCCCACGTCCCTGCAGCCCAGGCTCCATTGCCTTCCCGCAAAATGCGAGTTTTTCCCTTTTCCCCCTTTTTTTCCGCCCCTTTCCGGCGTGTTATCAGGCCATCTGTCGCCCTTAATGTCTTTCCTGCCCGTGCGCTGCAGCCGCTCGAGTCGGCAGCCTCCGAAGGTGTTTGCTGTCGCCTGACATGGTTTTATTATTACATTATTATTATTATTGTTATTATTGTCACTTCTTCCTGCACTAAACCAGGCCAAGGCCGAGCGCCGCACAAGCGCCGGGGACAAAAGGGCCTTTGTGGCGCCAGCGTCCCTCAAACGGGGCCCGTGTCCCTGCTGCCAGGGACAGCAGGGCACCCCAACGTCACCCTGCAATGTCCCATGGGTGCTGGGATCTCTCTGGGCTGGGAGAAGCGGGAGGCAGCAGGAGGCGGAATAAGCAAAGTTCCCATTATCGAGCTGGGCTTATTTTTATTTTAGTTTATTTTAGAGATCCCTTTTCTGTGTAGGATTCTGTAATGTTCTGATTGCCAAGACCCACTGCATTTGAGAAACCTTTCTGCTTGAAAGCCAGATCTGGACATGTAATTTTCTCCTAAATCTTTCTGCTTTTACATGGATTTTCACTTGCAGCGTGCATGTTTATATATATATAAATATATATATATGATATGTCCCCAGGCATTTATGATATGCACGGGGTAGCTGTTTATAGGCATTTTTGGAGATGAGTGAACTGGGAGAGAGGCAGGATCTAAAGCGAGAGGAACCTGGAAGAGGGGAGGAAGAGCATGAGGATGAGGAGTATCCCAGCACCGACGACGGGAAGAGGGATGACGAATTGCCAGAGCCGATCAGTGGGAAGATACGAATTAAACCGTCCAAGTGGATGTGGGAGACGTGCAGGGCCGGGGTACCTGGCAGGGAGGGTGCGTCTGCTTGGGTAGGACCCTCGGAATAGTTTTCTGGGAGTGGAGCTTTCCCAAAGGCCGTGGAAATATCAAGGACACCTCCATGAACTCCAGGCGGTTAATTGTAGCGGCTCAGTCAAAAAAATGCCTGATCGTGGAGGTTGATGCTAAAATTTAACCCGAATAAGCAAAAACGGAGACTCTCAATATGGATGGAGAGGAAGGAGCAGCTGATAATTTGCTGGTGAATTTGGGAAAAAACAACTCTGCCTCTGGTTTCCCAAGATCTCAGGAATGCGGGGGGCTGTTGAAACCCTGCTCAGCTGATGTAGCCTGCTCGGTGCCCCAGTTGGGTTTCAAAACCTTCAGCTTTATCTCGCTCGGAGCAGCAGCCAGCAACGCATGCGCTGTCGCGGTCACACAGCTGCCCTTTGGGGGAAACTAAACCATACTGGACATTCCTGGCAGGATTTATTTTAATCTAACATCTCTTTATATATGCGTGTGTGTATATATATTTATGTTTTCTTTTATCAATTCACATCCTCAGAGTGACATCCTCAGTCTGTACCCATGGCGCTGGGGAGTCCTGCGAGGCTGGAGGGGCCTCCTTTGCTTTTCCAATAACTTTGCTATGGGCAGGTTGCCCTATGCCCCATCATATAGATAATTAATCCTCTTAGAAATGTGGTGCAGGGGGAGGCTGCTGCTCTCTTTGGACCCGCTTAATGTCTCCTTTCTTTCCAGGCAGCTCCTTGTAGCTGTGATAGAGCCAAGCCAGGTATCTGCGACCCGGTGCCTCTAAAAATGTTGTCACTGGAAAGGAATTGCCTGCAAGGCTTTCACGTTATAGATACGAACCCTCTCACTCGATAAGCAGCGCTTATAATTAAAATCTTTGTCTGATTTGATTGCGTTTCGCTGCGTATCAGCCGATCGCAGACGGTTGCCTGGAACATTTGTGCTCTACTTGTGCAAATGCTCCTTTTTTTTCCACGCAAGACTGTGTTCACCTCACCGTTGTTTCACTCAAAACCAATAAAAGGGGCAAATCTCATCTCAGAAATTGCCCCTGAAAAATGATCTCAACTCTCATCGCTTAAAACATCTGAAAATCCTGTGCACCTTGTAGTTTCCTTCCAACACAAGCCCTGAACTGAGGTACCTAGAGGCCTCCTGCATCCGCATCCTTTTTTATTATTCTCTTTGGTGTTGTTTTGGTGTGTGTTAAGCACGGATGCAAACACGGGGTCTGGGTACAGCTCACCATGCCCAGACCTGCACCGCTACCGCTCACTTGCCCTTGTAAAACTCCACACAAAGTCACGGAGCACTGAGCCCCTCGCAGCAGCGTCGCCCTGTGCACGGGCGCTACCGCTTCCCGCTGCCTTTGCGATATATCTGTGTTTTCTGGGATGTTTTTCCTCTTGCAGTGTGCATGACCAACTGCCCGACGCTCATCGTCATGGTGGGGCTGCCGGCGAGGGGCAAGACCTACATCTCCAAGAAGCTGACGCGCTACCTGAACTGGATCGGGGTGCCCACAAAAGGTGCGCACGGCGCTGGGCCCTTCCCGAGACCCAGTTCACGGGGTTTTGATGCCTGGGAAAGCCTATTTAAATTAACCTTGAGCTCTTGGAGCTTAATAAAAAAAGCCCAGCTAATTCCAAGAAACGTTTAGCATGGGTGAGGTGTTATAGATGAACCTTGATATTGTTTGGGTAGGACAATTTGCGGGGTGTCCATTATTGCTTCTAATAATTAACTCTCACTTCTAATGAGTTTGGATGTGGGAGCTCCCTTCTGATGAGCAGCAGCAGATCCCCAGGGACTTGGGTTTGCTCTAGTAGTCACAATAGTCCAGCTGGTTTCCCACCAGGTATGTGCCATAGCTCACATATGTGTTGGATGACACTGATACAGAGGTGACACGGTGACACCATGGTGCTGAGGGTGCTGCAGCTCCGAGAAGCGGAAATCCAGCCCCACAAACCCCAGATACTCCCGCACGTTGAGCGGATACGTCCCCGTTGCAAACACATTGTTGCAGGGATGCAATTTTCTTGAAAGTGAAGTCAATGTAAATGCTCTGGTGACTGCATGAATAGCTGACACATCGCCTAATGCTTCCACGTGTTTGGGATTGAATGAATGAGTGATATGGAATAAGGATCCATTATTTCCAACATCTGTTACCCGCAGGCTCTTAATGTCTCCAAGTTAGTGTGTGCTTAATATGGTAAATGGTCCTATTCCCTGAGACAGATGGTTAAAATTACTAAGTTACGTAAAGCAAAGAAAAGATAAATGCCCTCTTTTAATTGAGCACACTGGAGAGTCAAAGGACATGGGGGTAAGGCCCGGGCTGGATGTTATGTCCAATATTTAAACCAGCAACTTTAGTTTTGCTTTGGTTCCTTTCAAAATTCCCTGTCATTTAGAGTTTGAAATGGTTAGAAATACAAGTGGCTTCTGTGTGGGCTTTTTGGAGGAAACGAGGTCAATTAGATGCCTGCCCAGAACAGGGCTGGGATGTCTCTTTAGAGGCAGAGCTGTGTGAAGCTTTTCTGAACAGTTTTGGCCCTTTGCTGGTGGGGAGGTTTTCCGGCGGGTTTTATGAAGCTGCTCCACAGAGGCAGGTGCTGATCCCATAGCACTTCTCCCTTTGCTTTCCTTCTTAAAATAACTTATTTTTTGTGACATTTCATTATTGCCTCTCTGAATATACATACAGATATGTATATATGTATGTATACATTTAAGCTGCCACATTTTCCTGGGGTGGGTTTTCCTGGGGTGGTGAAACTTGCACAGTTTGAGCTGGATTATCCTATATCGAGCTCATGCAGCTGACCCCAAACGATTGCACCAACAATATTGAATTCAAACAAACCACCTTCTTGGGGGTGTTAAAACACCATTCACTTCCTTATCTCCCTCCTTTACTCCAGCACCGACCAATGTGTATTTTTCCTGTCAGGAAAAGTTATCCTTGAGGCCTTTGGCCATATGTTCCTCCCAGTCTTTGCTGCACTGCGGTGATTACGCCCGTTAAGTCTTTCCCTCTGCCTGCAAAGGCCCTCGGGCAGGCAGTGCTGCAGACCCCGTGCTGTGAGGTTCACCCTATAGATCACCGCACGGTTAAACATTAATTGCAGCCTGGAGGCCCCGTGGAGCCCGCGGGCTGCTGCGTGGCAGAGCGGAGCTGCCTTGCCCCGCTCCCTGCCCCTGGGTGACGGGTCGGCTGGCACGAACCTTTGCCCGGCTACAGAGGAGGGTTCCTTGACCGTTCTTAGCAGGTCACAGTGAGATTACGGGCACTGCTTATGCTGTTGAGGTTTTTCTTCTCAACTGGAGCATTTTCTTAGCTGAATCAATTGAAACAATATATTCTGATTCATAAGGAATGAGAATATTTGAGCAGAGTTCTTAAAAATGTTCCCACAACATGAATTTTCAGCATGGTTTAGCAGACGGGCTAAGTCCTATTTGGGGATTGAAATGCAATTTAAAGCCTTGGGAGGTGCTACCACCACATTATTCCACTGCACAGCGGGGAAAAAAAGCCCTATATTGTTAGCAGTCCCTTTTCTGCATTACTGAAGCAGATTTGCAGGCAGCAGGGAAAGCAATTTCCATTTTGCCCAGGCAAACGGGCAGGCAGAGACGTTGCCATATGGTCCCATGGCTCCCCTGGAGCTGCCCACGTCCCCCATGTCCTCATGCTGTTCCCATGATTTATTGCTAAGTTGTCTTCGTATTAAGAAAAGCCAAGACATGGTAGATTCCATGTTGGCACGAGTATTTTATCCTTGGAGGTGGTTTCGGGAGCTGTCACAGTGTTTTTCTTTCCTTGGCAATCCCCATTAATGCTGGTTTCTCCTTGCCAGAATTCAACGTTGGGCAGTACCGGCGAGACCTGGTGAAAAAATACAAATCGTTTGAGTTCTTCCTGCCCGACAATGAGGAAGGACTGAAAATCAGGAAGTAAGTGCTGCCCCGCGTGTCCCAAAGCTGCTGGCGCTCGCGGCTGCTTTGTGCTCATGAAAACCCTTAAGGGACGGCACTAGGAAAACACAGGGAAATTTTAGAGGAGGTTGGGAAGTGATTTGGGCAGAGAGCTTCAAATTTGGGGTATTTTGCTGTTAATTGCATCCCTTCAAGCAGCAAAAACGCAAGTAAGGACTTAAAGGTGGTTCCTTTTGGCCTTGCCGTAGGCTGCAGGGGAACAGGGAAGCTGCAAACAGGTTCATTTTGGTCCAGATGGAGCAAAACTTGGAAGCGTGCATGAGTTTTATTGTGTGTCCCCCTGCTCACCTCCAGCAGTGACAGTGTTGGGTGCTGTTCACAAGGTGCCCGGTACACATATATCCAGCAAACATATATATATACACAAATACTTGGTGCTTTTGTATGGTTTAATGGTGCACTGATGAGCAATATGCATTTTGAGAGCAACCATCCCACTAACATTTGTGTTAACTAAGCTTAACGCCTTGATAAAACGACTCGAGTCCGTGTCTGAGGTTTCTCCCTTTCCTTCCCAAGACAGTGTGCGTTAGCGGCACTGAGCGACGTGCGGCAGTATCTGAGCGAGGAGAACGGGCATGTGGCTGTAAGTTCCTTTCGGAGACAAATTGTAACCTTTCTCTGCACAAAAAAAAGCGCTGGGTAATACATAAGCTTAAGCATTCCAGGGTATCTTAACTATAAATGAGTTATATTAAGGATATGAGCCCTAACTGCGAGCTCTGCTAAGGGGTTTGAGGCAAGCTTCTGTACCATGGATAAATACAGGTACAGGTACTATTCCTGACCTGAAGTTTTGCAAAAAGACTGAATATTTCCTTGTAATAAGAGATTTTTTTTCCCCTTGTAATTCAGGGATTTTAATGATGTTTTTTAAATCCCCCCTTCTTCCTTTCTTCCAGGTCTTTGATGCCACAAACACAACTCGAGAGCGTCGAGAAACTATTTACAAGTTTGGGGAGGAAAATGGATATAAGGTGAGTCGAAAGCAAAGAATTCCTGGGCTGATACATGGGAAGCAGGGGCGGTTTTGCCCCTTCACCCTGTTTTCAGGGAAAAGCCCCAGCGTGGCCACCTCCTTGTGTCAACACGATGGGTCAAGAGATAGTTGTAGCGCTTTAAAGATTAAATGATAAGCGGATTCCCTGCACCTTCCTTTCTCTTGCATTTCAATTCTGTTCAGTTTGGAGCTGATCTCTCTTGTGCCGTTGGCTGCACTGGGATCCTCATGAACCTGAACCTCCAGGTGTGCAAGAACTATTTATAGAGGGGATCGGTCTGCTGTGCTGAAACACAGGGAAATTCCTGCTAGTTCCATATACCCTGGAGGTTTTATGTGGCGCTCGGCCTCATGCCTAGCATCGCTTTGCATTGAGCCAAAACGGGTAGTCTTCCGTTTGCTCCTCTCTACACCTAGAAGGAAGCAGAGCACAAACGTCCTCTTTGGCACAAACGTCTGATCCATGTGTTATTTATCCAGTTACTGTTTGCACGGTTGAATTTGCTTCCTCCCCATTGATTTCTGTCTCTCCTCCATCCTAAGAGGCATCGCTCTTGCCTCATGGCTTGGAAGCATCAGGGGGGAATAGGGCAGCAGAGCATCCTGCTTGGGAGCCACCGGCTCCTACCAGGACAGGGCGGAGAGTGGGGTTAATGGTGCATGTCGGCCGTCTCACACGTCTCCTTCCCCGCTCTGTCCACACGGCTTCCGTCGGCTCCCAGACGTTCTTTGTGGAGTCGGTGTGCGTCGATCCCGAGGTCATCGCTGCCAACATCGTGGTGAGTACCGGGAAGTCAGTTCTAACCGCTCCTCTCTGCGGGCTTTTAAGTCAGCCGCTTTGAGTGGCTCCAGTATTGCAAACACTGCATTAGAAGCACTTCCAAGGGGAAAAATCATTAGCTCCCATTAGTGGGGCAGTTTTCCTTTCTGTTTATTTTCCCCTACTCTAATGCAGAGGCTCAGTTCTCTGAAGAACAGGTGTTTTTGCTGTACCTGTATTTGAATTTTCAGAATATAAGTTTGTGTGTTGTTTTTTTTTATCACAATTGCCATTTCTTTATACTTCTCTTAAAAAAAATCAAAACAAAAAAAAGGAAAACTAATATACTTCCTTGATTTTATTTTAAATAGCAAGTAAAACTGGGAAGTCCAGACTATGTTGACTGCAGCAATGATGAAGCAACAGAAGATTTCATGAAGCGCATCGAGTGCTACAAGAACTCGTACGAGACTCTCGATGAGACTCTGGACAAGTGAGTGGTGGGACAGCGCCGTGTTCCCAGCTGCATCATCTGCTTTCCTGGGCAGCCCTCTGGGAATGGGGTTTCCACATCCTGGATTTTTGCTGGTTTGAGCTTTCTTATCTCTAGCAAATGGGAGAGAGGGAGGCTTAGCCTGGGAACTCGGTGTTGGAGAAGAATTGGCTGAGGAGAGCAGTGCGGGTCAGTGCTCCTTCCTGTTTTCCAGCCTGGAGGGCGGTGTGGTCCCTCTGGAACAGAGCCCGCATTTAAAAATGACCCCAGAGTAGCTGCCGTGCCTGGTTGTTGTTTCGTTATTAGCCCGTAGAGCAGACCCGAGTGATGTGGAAACAACTTCAACTTGTTGACAGGGCCCAGAGGAATTTAGAGCCTGTCAGTCTTGCAAAATGGGATTTCTGAATTTCTGTATTTGCAAATGCTCCTGCAACTCAGGGCTGTGAGCAATGCTCACATATGGGGCATCTGTCCTTTCCCCAGAGCATCCAGCTGTTTTTTTTACATCCTCTTTCAACACCTGGAAATAGGGCAGGGATGAGTCAAGCCTGGATGTCCCTCTTGCAGCTCCTAGCAGGATGGGGGTGACGGAGGAGCCTGAGGTTCATCTCAGTGTAATGGAGTGTAAGCAGCACGGAT
The DNA here is from genome assembly GCA_013389825.1 of Crypturellus undulatus. Lineage (NCBI taxonomy): Eukaryota > Metazoa > Chordata > Aves > Tinamiformes > Tinamidae > Crypturellus > Crypturellus undulatus. The sequence continues at coordinate 49,568 of VWPW01020904.1, forward strand.
CAACTCATTAGCTGCTGATGGAGCTGACGGCCGGGCGTGCGGGTCGGTAATGATTAACTCCGGCAACAGCAGCTTCTTATCACCTCCGTCTGCTCTCGTTACAGGTTCTCTTGTGTTTTTACTGTGTGACATCTGCAATGTCACACTCTACAAACCAGCTGGGCTTTACTTTAGGCTTATTTGTCAGGCTTATTTGTTTGACTTTTTCCCCTCCCTGCTTTAAACTGGATGCTACTCAAAAGTTACTTAGGTAGGAAAGAGGATAAGGAGGAAAAAGTGACGTGATCGCGTGTGTGATGTTGGGAGAAGGTTGCGCTGGGGGAAATGATGGTGCTGTTGGTGAGGAGTTGGCAGGAAAATGTCTCGCTTCAGGGTGACCCTTGCGATGCTGCCGCTTTCCTGGAGGGAGTCACCGGGCCGGGTGACGAGGGCTGCGTGTCTGTGACCTGGGAATGACACCTCAGTGTCACGACGAGCGGGGGGGTCCCAGCTGATGCAAACCATGCGGGTTCTCACGTACGTCTTTGTTTGCCCCCAAAAGGGATCTTTCGTACATCAAAATCATGGACGTGGGGAGGAGCTACCTGGTGAACAGGGTGCTGGACCACATCCAGAGCCGCATCGTCTACTACCTCATGAACATCCACGTGACGCCCCGCTCCATCTACCTCTGCCGGCACGGCGAGAGTGAGCTCAACCTCAAAGGGAGGATCGGAGGAGACCCCGGCTTGTCCGTCAGGGGCAAAGAGGTAGGTGCCTCCCGTGTCCCCTGGCCCTGGCACAGCCGTGCAGGTGCAATCACCGCTTCTTCCCCCTCTCCCCGCAGTTCGCCAGGAGCTTGGCGCACTTCATTAACGAGCAGAACATCAAGGACCTCAAGGTCTGGACCAGCCAGATGAAGAGGACCATCCAGACGGCCGAGGCCCTGGGAGTGCCGTACGAGCAGTGGAAGGTTTTGAATGAGATCGATGCTGTAAGTGCGTCCTTGCGGCTTGTCGGGACGGGGAAGTGCTCCATTCCGCAAGAGCGAGGGCAGGAAGGTCGTGTAGGCGGGAGTTCTGCACGGGGCTGCAGTGCTGCCTCGCTCATGCAGTGACGCCCCTTGCCCATATATATGTAGCTCACTCGCACAGTGATTTAATGCTGCATTCCAGCCTTTGGGTCCAACTACATCTTCATTTTGTGCCCAGCTTTTGGGTTGGGGCGCCAAAGAGCAATGAAACACGCCTGTTGACGGATAATTAAATTTAATTTTATCGTAAGAGTGGTATCTGCTTTTTGTGCTCTTGGAAATAGGCGCTTTTAAATGATTTTTGTTACTTCTAGGGAGTGTGTGAAGAAATGACATATGAAGAAATACAGGAAAACTATCCGCTCGAGTTTGCACTGAGAGACCAAGACAAGTACAGATACAGATACCCCAAGGGAGAGGTATGGTGTGCTCTCATGGCAAACACGTCCCTATCTCCTTTCGTACATGCATGCAAAAGCAAAAAACAAGCTTCTGAGTAAACAAAAAAGTTGTTCCTCTTTCGTAAGTGAAGGGACAGAGGGAACTTGCAAATATGGAGCCCTTTGAGGCTCTGCTGACATCACTGCCCAGATGATCCTGTGCTTTGGTGTAACATTTAAAGACAACTAATACGAAATGAATATAAGATTTGCTTTCCCACTTCTGGTCTGCTGCGTGTTTCTCCCCACCAGTCCTACGAGGACCTCGTGCAGCGCCTGGAGCCCGTCATCATGGAGCTGGAGAGGCAGGAGAACGTCCTTGTCATATGTCACCAGGCTGTCATGCGCTGCTTGCTGGCCTACTTTCTCGACAAGCCTGCAGGTAAATCCTCCTTGGAATGCTAGAAAGACGCTTATGTTTTTCTCCTGCTGACATAGCTTGGAAATTAACTAGCCGAAGGCCCAAATTCGAGCCATTTGCTTCATTGTCGGAAAGGGAAGGGAGCAAATAGACTTCTCCCATTTAACCCACCCGTGCTGCTGGATAGCTGCTTTTTACTGAGTTGCATATCCCTAATGCCACAGTGTTGGTTTTTGTCCTCTGTTTTAATTGCAGAGGAGAGAAAATAGGTACAGTAATAGGTTCATTGCCAATTAAAAAGCAGCTTTTAAAAGGTTGGCCTGTAACACTGCAGAAAACTTGGGAGGTTCTTGTGATCTGTTTCATGTGTAATTTGCATTCATAGGTAATTTGGATAAATGTTTGGTTTTTCAGAACAGCTGCCTTACCTCAAGTGCCCGCTGCACACTGTCTTAAAGCTGACCCCGGTGGCCTACGGTGAGTAGCATCTCAGAGAGCTTTAACTGAGCCACTAGGAGCTACTGCTGTCCATGTTTGGAGTATTTTAATTAAAACTTTTAAAATTGACCTTGCTGTAAACCAGAACTGAGCTATTATTAGGTCCGACAGCTTTGCTAAGACCGGTGAATCTGGTCTTGGGAATGTCTGCTTGATGTGGCGGGCACCAGGTTGACTTGGTGGCTTTACAGAGGGGTTGCAAAGGCACTTGCAGGTTTTCGGTGCTCTTCTCTCGCCCCAAATGAGGAAGGAGAAGTGGTGCTGTGAAATACTCCCCTTCCTTTTGGATGCAGTGAGAGAAGGACTAATACTGCCATGAAACCGTCTCAGGCTGGTGGGTGAGTTGGATGCAGAGGACGTGCGGGCAGACGTGGCCCATTGAGTCCTACCAGCTAAACCCGCGGTGGAACCCAGGGGCAGGGGCAGTGACTGGGATCAGAGTTATCGTCTCTTGCTCTCAGGGATCGTAATGTTCCTATGGACTAAGAGATTCAGCGGGTGGTGTTCTAGCAAGAGAAAAGTGCTTTTTTCCCCCTTAAAATCTGCTTTTTGGTGGAAGCCTTCTGTGAGCAGTGGCCCTCCTGCAAGGGGCTCTGTGGAGGAGCTTTCTCCATGGAAGCAGGTAGCTACCTTACCAATTTATGTAGGTTTCTTTTGAAAGGAAAGGCTAAAATCTCCTTTTCACCCATACGCAGTAATGTGTGAAATGTACAGTCGCTCTAGGAAGGACGTGAGCAGAAACGTCCTTTTGCCAGGCCTGGGTATGTCCGAGGGGTCCAGTTCTTCAGCAACGTGCTCTTGTCCTGCTCAAGCTTTTAAAAATGAGACCAGTATTTAAATTCTGTATCACAATGAAAATCTGATGCACCTCGGCTGGGTAAAATCAAAGCTACAGGTAGAAGCTTTTCGTGAGACACTGTTCGTGGATGTTTAAAAAATGTAGATTTATGTTTCCTTTTTCAGAACAGTATTAAAGCCAAGGTGAGAATACACAAGGAGTTATCAGGTTGGGAACGATATTCATTCTGGTAGAACTGATTCAAGTTAAGCTCTTCAGAATTTCAGAAATCCTGGTATAAATCACAAGAGCCAATTTAAAATTAGATTGCGTCTTTACAGCGAGTTTGGGGTGGAAGCAGAGCAACTCTAAAAAGGTGTTTTCTGTCCATAGGATGTAAAGTGGAATCAATATTCCTGAATGTGGAAGCTGTGAACACGCACAGAGACAAACCAGAGGTAAGTGCTGCTGCCTCAGCAGAGACGCAACGTGATGCTCTGAGCTGACTCCTGTGGTCCTCGTGCTTGGAAATGATTTTTATAACTCTGCTGAGTTATGTATACATCAAGATTTACTATTAGCTTCTTGTTGAGAGAACAGATCTGTTTTTATTGAGCCAATACGTTGTTTTGTATCTTCCAAACAGATGCAGTGTGTGTGCGCGTAATGTATAAATGAGCTTCTATGTGTGTATAAATGAGTTCTTAAGTGTGCAATTAGGCACATGGCATAAAACAGCTGACCTGGCTGGAGGGTATTTTCCATTCGTGGCAGCTGTATGCAAACCAGGCCAGAGGAATCTGCACAGAAGTTTATTTCAGTGGCTTGGGCGTGCCAAACATCCTCGTTTTGGATCTTGAGAGCAGAGGCATCTCCCACGCGGTAGCGATGCTGCTGCCTCCACTGCCTGCCCTCCTCCCCGTCGCCCTGGTACCTTCACTGCGGTGTCCTCGCGGGGCTGTTGGGTTTGGGGAGACCCGGGAGCCTGGGAGGTTGGGTGAGCGTGGTGGAAATAAATTCAGGTGTCTGGAAGCGGCTCCTGCGATAGCCCAGAGGAAGCATTAAGTAATTTAGAGGAATGGAGCATTTTTCAGTCTGTCTGGCAAAGCACCGGGCTGGATTTACTCCTCACTATAGGGTTTTGGGGGGAGTTGCTGTTGGAAATAGCAGTTTATAACCGAAAAGGAGTGTTTGGGGGGCATCACCAAGGCACCAAGGCAGCCGCTGGCTTCAGGCGTGCGTAAGGGATCGTGCTGACACTGCGCTGCTCTGGACCTAAAGCTGTTTGCTTAGAAAAGAGATTGATTTCCACAAATTAGAAAGAAAATACACACGAAAGAGCAGAGAGTCTCCAAGCCCCCCAAACTCCCTCCTTGCTCTCCTCGAGATATCCACGCCAGGAAAGCCTGGGCCACGTTGCCTTATTGAGAGGGATGATTCTGTGCTGCTCACGGGACTATCAGTATTCCAAAAGTTTTAGTTTCTAAAATTTATGAAAACGTTAATTACTGCTATAAAACTAATTTTTCAGATACTCCCTTGAAAGCAAAGCGTTTAATTAGGTATAGCTGTGCAGATGAGAACACCATTAAGCAATGCACGTGGGTGATTGGGAATTGCCCCCGGTGCCTACACAAACGATTTGTGGTCCCTGGCGGATGGAGTATTTCAGAGCAGCGCTGTCTTCCTCTGCTGTAGCCAAAAAGACGTGTTTTCACATGGCAGAAATGCAGGCACAGCACAAAATTATTAGTTATAGTGCATGTAAACTTCTTTGTACGATGAGGATTTGTCCACAGTGCATTTAACGCGAGCGCTTGTTGGCATCAACGTGGTTTCAGTTCCTGTCCTTTTCTGCTGAAGAAGCCTGTTATTTTTATGGAAAATAGTTGCTTTAGCTGTTGCTGGGGTCCTCTCTTTGCGCCAGAACTCGCCTTCCTTGACAGGGATTTGGCGATACTGTGCTTTTGGCTTGGCACATTTTGCTGCATCGAATGTGGTCACTTTTGTCCTACATTCTCTGCGAGGCTGAGGCCAATTGGGCGAGATCCAGTCAGTGTGATCAGTCCTGAACCAGCAAGATGTCTTGGAAGAGATTTAAAAATTATTATTATCGTCTCAAGTGTAGGATTTGTACTTTGATATTACCAGCAAAGGGAAAAATCCTCTCTTGGGAACTAAATGTCTGACATAGTTCAGGAAACCCCTGGAAGTTCTTGCAGCTCAAGTGCTGGCTTGGAATAGAAGTGCAGGTCCTTAAGTGGATGGTTAAGTGGATCCCTGCCTGGGCCTCTCCAAGACTTCCTCCTAAATACGGCTTTTTGGCAACATTATCCGCACGGGATCAGCGATTCTGTAAATCAGTTTTCCTGCTGTCTCATCCAGGGACACCCAGCAGCTCTCGCTCTGGGGAGGGGAAATCTCTGCTTTTGAATTACTGCAGCCACACACTCATGAAGGAATCTGGCTGTGTTGCTCCTACTGCTGCACGATAAATATTCTCCTCTGTATTTTTATCATTACGCAGAATGTAGACATTTCCCGGCCTCCCGAGGATGCTCTTGTAACAGTCCCCGCTCATCAGTGATCCTGGGTCCTGCTCAGCCCTCCAACTGGGGCTGCTGGTTTCATCCTACTACTTCAAATTGAAAAAACAAATCATTCCAATCGCTTTGTCATAGCGATGATGATAATAAAAATTAATAGCTCATACTCCAGACTGACTATTTGTATAGTGCATGGCTTGAAAAACTAACCAAAGCACAATAAAACTAACCAAAGCACAATAAAACTAACCAAAGCACAATAAAGCTGTCTCGCGCCGCTGCTGCAGCACCAGTTTGCTGGACGAGCTGATTAATGTCGTGCCATAGGGAAGGGGGTGGCGAGTTCCCACGCAGCTGCACAACAGTTTTTACAAGTACTAGGAAGGTGTGTACATATTTTTCATGTAAAATATGTCTTAACCCCTGCAGAAGAAGCATTAGCGTTGGCCAAGCATCTTGTGGCCTCGGAGGAGATGAGCAGCCCTGGCTCAAGCTGGGCTGCTCCTGCCCAGGGAGCATGGGCTGCTCATGGACCTGTTGGTGGCTGGTGGCCACCAACCCTGATTTACCTGCTGGCCCACCCCAGGAGCAGGGCTCTGCCTGGCATTTTGGGGCACAACTTTCCTTAGTGGTGGCAGAAGGAGCCGGTGCTGAGGCAGCCTCGCTCAGGCATCGCCAAGGCTGGCAGAAGCCGGGAACCACCCTCTCCCTGGGCTGTTTTCCATGGATAGGGCAGAAACGCTGCCCTGGGGCCTGCTCTCCTCCCCGTGCAGATGTTCACAGTTTGGCACTAGAAGTGGCGCCTGTTGATCCACTCCACAGACACAATGGTCCTTTCTGGAGTTTCCTGCTAGCAGGAAAAGGGCCAGATGCCGGGTGGGAAGCGTTGGCGAGAGCAATCCATTAAATGTCGTGTTGCGGTTGCCTCTGCCGTGTGCTCATGCTCCAGGTGGCCAGCCCCTCGCTGGCTTCATCTCTTTGTTAGGGCTTTCTTTGTGCTCTGCAGCATTTTACAGTTTTCTTTCTTAAAACAGAGGTTTTATTCCCTCTCTTGTCTTTCCTGAGCTCTCCAGGACATACTGGTGCTGGTGCATCACAGTAGGAGTTGGGTTTTCCAGGGGTTTGATTGAATTTGGGCTTGCTAAGCAGCTGCAGGGACCCACTTTGCTTCCAAACATGCTTCCAGAGAAAGCATTTTCCATTAAAAGGGCTGTTTATCCCATTTTAAGCCTCATTTCACCTGATCGTGTAGTTATGTATCTTGGATGCATGTCTAAGATAAGCCAGGAACCCTAGAGAGAATTGAGGCTTTCGGTGTGTGTCTCTTCCAGTTCCTTTTCCCATTGCGTTTCCTTGTGTTGAAGGACCTCTGGCTCTCAGCTGTCCTCATTGCATCTTTTTCCACATGAGCCTGTTGCACTTGCCAAGGCACTGCTTTTTGGGGGACAAAAAAGACAAGGGCAGGTTTCAATTCCCAAATCTAATCTGGTAGTGCTTCTTATCTGCTGTAATGATAAAAATCAGCTGGAAATTCTAGAAATTCAGGATGGCACCTGCACATAGGGTGCAGGGGCAGTGAGTGTCCTACTGAAACTGGTGAGATTCGTGTCTCCTGAGATGCCTTTCTGGCAGCTCAGGCTCTGCAGCAGCTGGGATGAAGGATGAAGGTGGCTTCTGAACTACGTTTACCAGCAGGGACCAGTATTTTTAGATGGTTTCGTGGAACCGTCTCGATCTTGAGATGGTTTTGAGGCAACAAGTGTTGAGACTTTGTCTTGAGGCTCATGTTTTACCTGCGTCATAGTTGTGCATTGAGCAGAGCGCCCACTGACACCCTCCGTTTAGGCCCTCTTGGTGTTTCTCTTGCAGAACGTGGGGGTGGACCGGTCCCGAGAAGAGGCGCTGCGCACAGTGCCCAACCACCTATAGCTCCAGCTCGCCGCGGCGGCTGCCGTCCTCATCCCAGGGCACCGGGAGGCCCTCGGGGCTGCGGGGACAGAGGAGCGTCCCCGAGGTCGGCCCCACTGCCGCCCCGTCCTGTCGAGACATTTCGAATGTGGCTCTGCTTCCTCGAGGGAAAGTCCTCGTCGGAGGCACCAGCGAGGACCGAGGATGCTCCCTGGAAGCAGCGCGTCCTTTGGTTTTATATTTTCATACATCCATCTGTGCTGTTTCGAGTGGGTTTTAGTGCTCATCGGTGCGTACTGCAGGGGGTCCAGCACCCGTGTCAATTCTACTGTTGGGTTTTAACTCGTCTTTACTTTCTTTTTAAGTGTTTTTCCAAGCATCCTTTTATTTTGACTGTGAATGATTGCCTAGAATTAGAGGGAGTTTTTTTTTATGGCATATTTAATATATGTGAAATTCTGCATTTTTGGGCATTGGAGGCTCTCTGTTGTCAAACTGCTCAGTTAGCCCCTGCAGTTTGACTGCAGTTTGCCAACCCAAACCTGAATTTTTTGGAAGCAGGGAGGCTTTCCCTGCTCTTATGACAAAGTGATTGTTTCCCTTCCCAAAACTTCTGCTGTTTTAGCAAGGTTTGAATGTTTTCTGGAGGCCGGCTGCATTTCAGGGTGCAGCAGAGAGACAGTATTAAGAAACTCTTGTCGGGGGACCCAGGTGCGAGATGCTGCTCGTCTTCAGTGTGGCGACGTTTAGGCAATTTGTAGAACAAATGTCAGTCTAAAGTTGATGTTTTTCTTTAAGGAGAGAGTCAAGACAGGTTTGAGGGAGTTTAACCTTCCTAACAACTCATCCAAGAAAGAAGCTGGGTAAACTCTTACCTTAATATTTTTACATTGCATACCTACCTTTTCGGTGGTGTGTTTTTTCTTTAATATTCCAATGACTTCTCAATTAACCAAGCTTTCGGCACCCAGACTGCCGATTTATTTGCTCGACGCCTGCTCAGGGCCGGTCCTTCCTAAGGCTGGTTTTGCCAGCAAGGGCTAATGCGACGTGTGCAGGGTTTATCTAGCAGCGGGCTGCCAGTGTGATCCCTTTTCCTACCCTGATCCATGCAGGAACGTGCATTTCCCAGGGTTTTCCTGGCTGGCAAGGTCATCTTGCGGTGCATCTCCACATCTCTGTTACCTCTCCAGCTCTCAGAGGTGCTGTAGAACTCTTCAAGGTTGAGGGTTTTCTGTACAGGTGGGATTTTCCAGGCGGCTGTTGAACATACTGTGATGTGAGCGCTCTCTGAAGTGGGCGTCGAGTAAAAAGAGTTGTACACAAGTGTAAATAAACTGTATGTTGATACTCAAAAGAGGAAAACAAAACACGACGTGGTCTGTTTGGCTGTGGGAGCCTAACAGCCATCACTGGCTGCCTGGGGACAGCAGGGGTCTGTGGATGGAGCGAGTGAAGGGGGAGCAGGGGCTCCTGGAGCACAGGAAACACACCGAAAAATCCCGTGGACTTTGTGGACTGCATCCAGCCTCACACACCATCCCAACAACCTTGGCAAGGGAGGCGAGAGCCTGTTCCTGGCCTCGTATGTGAAACCCCCTTTGGATTTCACTATTTTGACTGTTAGGGCACTTACCAGCTCAGATGCTCCTCTGATGGGGTTAACCCCCTGCTTTCATACCCAGTCAGCCCTCGCTGTAGTTGTTTAGACCGGGGTAATGCTGTGACCCTTGATGCAAGCAATCAAGACTGACGTGTGTGTGTCCTCCGCCGTCAGGGACAGGCTGGTGCCAGGTCCCTGCCGGTTCGCAGCCCCGCTGCTTGCAAAATCTAGGTAAGAACAAAGTTCATTAATACTTTGCAATTTAGACTCTCAAATCTTAATATCTTGTTCAGTATCTTATGCTCATGGGTAGCATTCACCAGGGATGGCTTATACCATTAATGGCCTATTCAGAGTGTGTATTTTTTTTTTTTTTTTTTTG